>CM022531.1:9085916-9655916 GCA_012273795.1 Dendrolimus punctatus
GGAGAAAGATTTACAAGGTGTTCCTCCGCGCAATCAACCATTATTACTCAAAATTAATTAGATCAGGCTCTTATACAGTAAATACCTATAATGACTGTAGTTTCTATCATGAAGTCCCACGATGGCTACCGATCCCCCGTGACCTATCCGCCAGGATTAGGCGATGTTTGAAAGGTCGCGAAAATCTCTTTCATGCTGCAGAAAGGCCATATCATATATGTCATTGGTCAACGATAAATGATGGTACTGATTGAATGTCGTCTACCGCAAGCCTTTTTATCCGCGCAGGAACGTAGAAAGAATACAATTTCCTGCGGCCGGTCGGCCTGTCGTAAGAGGCGACAAAACAACCCACAGCCAGGTGGTAGGGTATTTGCCCGTCTGGATGGCTACCACCTATGGGCTAGAGTGTTGTGTTGTGTTGATGTGTTTCTAAATAAGCGATCAGGTTCCAGTCTCCCTTAAGAGAACAGCAGCGCATTTGTAGCACCTTTGGTGTTGCAAATGTTCATAGGCAATGGTAACTGCTTTCCATCAAGAGGGCCAGCTGCCTGTCTATTCAACTTATTGAACTCATGCAATAAAAAAAAAAAGCTTAACACTATAGAAAACCCAGAAATACGATATTACTTAACGCAGTTATTTCATATTATTCGACTCATCCTTTTTTTACTAGTGGCAATCCATTTCAGCACTATGCACCATAGGGTGGTGGTAAATGTGGGTTTCGCCACATCGAGGTGCCACTAGTACCGTAAGCAATGGCCACGTTAGCCACTTAAACCTTTTTAGTGTTCCTTCTTGGGCCTTGCCTGCACGGCTTAAAAACTCCTTCAGGAAAAGCGGGGCTCTACCAACTCGGCGTGAGTACACGAGTAAACCCTAGGAAGGGAATAGGCTAATTATCGAAAGTAGGGTAAATAATAAATCGTGCAAAGTGCAAAGAAGACAATAGACACCGGAGCATCACAAACAATAATCAGACCAGAAATAGTGAAGCGACCTATCACCGGGAGGAATCAACTGCCAATATGTCATCCACAAACGGCAACCGGTCCGCCAATCACCGTCCTAGGTGACACCGAAGTGCAGCTTAATACTGGAGATAAAATTTACAATCAACATGTGTTGATAGCGAATATCATCGATGATTGCATTGTAGGCTTGGACTTCTCGAAAGCACATCAGTGCGTAGTGAATGTCGCGAAAGGAGTGCTGACATTTCCTGACCAAGAAGTATGTCTAGAAAGATCACAAGCCTGCAATTTGTATAGCTTGAAAGATACGTTGGCCCATATACTCTGTCTGGTTAGACAGGCGAGCCACCTATTCCACACATCCACTGCAATATATTCATCTCTGTGATACACAACTCATATTTGTGTCATACACGACCAAGCCACCCAAACACAACACAACAAAATCTATGTATATTGCTCATTTCCGCCAACATTTTTCCAGTTATTTAGGAGTAACATGATACGTTTTCCTGTAACACCTTTTTATTCTTCCGCAGGAATGTTTTTGTCACCTCCACTCGTATTTTTTGTATTTTACAAGTAGCTATACTGAGGTTATTTGTGGCAGTTCCTTCTTTCAAATTAAACTCGATGGGACTGTATGACTTATTATTAGCGTTATTTACAATTAAACTATAGAAGAAATACAGAGAGTATAATTTATGTCAGACAATAAAATAGTATGTATTGGTGCCATATATGTGTGAGCAATGTGAAGTGAGGGATCATTTCCGACCACCAAGGCCGTTTCTATATTTCACGTTCCGCCCGACGCCTAGCTGCTAACTGTGCGAGCTACGGGCGTCGGCGGTATGCGGGGCGTGGAGAGGTGTGTTTTGACAGGCGGGTTAAGAGGGTGCTGCTTTCTATCTGCAACAGAGGTCTTATCTGTGTAAATTACTACTCACTCCTTTGAGGAGAGTAGTCTGATGTTCTTTCTAACCATCTTCAATCGAGAACGCAATTAACACTATTTTTCTAATGGATATCACTAGAATTTATCTTTCAAATATAATGCATATCATGCATCAATCACAATACTTCATTTACGTAGCTGCTTGCTCCAACCTCTTATACTATATTTTGTATGACTTTTTTTATCTTGCCAAGCATGTAAGGAACTTATTGTTGTGCAAAGTGGACCCGTTTGCCAATTTTGCAAAAATTAAAAAAAGTGTGTTTGTATGTATGTGTGTGTGATATTACGGTCCAAACATTGTCTTACCTACGTAGTTCATTAGAACGCAGCCAGAAATCGCCGATTGATACCCAATTGATTAAATTTAAAACAAGTTGAGATTAAAAGTTTATAAGACTGAAACTAATGTGTATTTAGATAATTATACTATTGTTACACGCCGACAAAATTAGTGCGCACTTGGTCTATTAACTTTCCGATTTGGACTTCTTTTGTTTACTTTGTGTTTGAAATTTGTGATTAAGTAAAATATCATAATAAGTAAAGTAATAATAAGTGTGCATATAACGGTTTCTCAGAAACTTCAGTCGACGCGGTGGATTGTTGTATTGTAGTTTAGTAAAAAATTATGTCCGAACGAGTTGTTGAGGCAGTCAAGCGACGATTACGATACTAGCAAGACGTGTACATTCGATAAGCTATATAGTGACGGACTTTGCGCGTGTTATTGAATCGTGCACTTTGTACTGGTTGTGTGTATAGTTCTAATAAATTCTATAGTGATTCCAACGGCATTTTGAGTCCTGCACTTGTAACAATATTGTATTTTGGAAAATTACTTTTTAAAGACGCTCATTCCAGAACATAGACTATACACGAAAGGCTTTGCTAACAGAAAATTACGTCGTTAGTGAAAATGGTTCAACATTTGTTTACAGAGAGAACTCGTAAACTCTCATTAATATCGATAATAACCCACGGTACTGCGAAATATAGAACACTATTAAACCCAGAAGGAGCGAATGCTGTCGGAACGCGGCATGGTCCTATATAAACGCACAAATGTTGGATCTTTTTTTATCCCGAATTCATGTCTCTTTTTTAATCGACTTCGAAAAAAGGAGGAGGTTCTCAATTCGTCGGGATCTATTTTTCTTTTTTTTTGCTTTTTTATGTATGTTCGCCGATTACCCCGTTATTGATGATCCGAGTTACGTGATTCTTTTTTTGTTCGACGCAAAATAGCTGCCATGTAGTACCCTAAAAATTTGACATAGTTTGGCTCAGTAGTTTTTATTTTACGAACATTTTTTTGTTCCCGTTTCTTGGGACCAATATTTTTTAAGAAGCGCGGCACCATTCGTAAGTCCACCCATACATAGCTAGACACTAAAAAGTAACCAATAAAAAATAAAAACTTCGTTTAAAAAAACCCACTTCAAAAACTAAAAAACTAAAATGTATAAAATAACTTATTTCTAAAGCTATTATTGTTGCGGCGGCGCTGGATTTAGCGATAAGTGAACTGTATCAAGTTTGCTGAAAACAAGTGTGGACAATTTTTAAGGGGAATTTTAGAACGAGCACGCACTTACCTGATTAATGAGAATGAAATGGAGCTGTCCTCTGTTCCCGAGTCCACTTCACTTCATCTGTTATAGTTTTATATTTATAGTGTATTATTTGATGTATATGTATTTGTTGTATTTTATATATGTTTATCATATTTTACAATTGTGGTAAGGAGCGGGGTTATATATAAGTTATATTTATTTATTGTGTTGCGGGGGCGGTATATCTTATGTTATGTTATTTTACATATTTACAATGTGCGGGGCGATTAATTTAATTTATTTTATGACATGAATGAATGACGTGACGTGCGAAAAGGGAAACGCGCCGTCAGATTTAAAGGAAAAATTTAAATTAATAGAAGAAAAGTTTATATGTGCCGAAAGGAGGTTACTTGGCGATACCAATTATTATTAATATATATTATCTAAAACATCTTGAAGTCGATGCAAAGTAAAACATAAAAATTACTACATTTTGAAAATTACTAAGCACTGATTTTAAGATTTTTTAGATAATATATATTAATAATAATAGCTTTAGAAATAAGTTATTTTATACATTTTAGTTTTTAGTTTATGAAGTCGGTTTTTTTAACCAACTTCATTTGCTAAAACTATGTATATAGTACTATATTAAGTAGTGAGGATTTAATTATAAAGATGCTTCGTTGATGCTTTCTTGTAGTCTAAGTGTCGACACATATAGTTTGCTGAAAGTTAAGTTTATTATTTGTTTAGTTTAGTATTAAGTATTATTAAGTATTAGTTATTCCAAGTTAGATTTTCGGCAGGGTAGATTTCTTAAACCAACTATCTGGTATTTACTCTGGTCTGTGTGTTAATATCCAGACTAGAGAAGTATAATAACACAAGCATAACTATTTTTAGATTCAAAATATACACTTTGAAATTTTTTTTACGCCTCGTTCCGGTTTTTCTAAATGTCTATTAATTTCAATGGCGACATTTATTGCTATTGATACACATCTTAAATTTTGTTTGATCTAATGTGAATATGTTACAGTTTCTGACGGCGAAGGGAAATATGTAGCTATGTTGATGAAATCTGAACTTGTCACAATGGTTATTCACTTGCGTTATAATGTTACTATAATAGTTGCTTTCGCTAGATTTGATACGTAAAAGTAATGGAATTATGATATCAGAGATCGATTATTCTGACCAAGGGCTCCAGATTAGATAGATAGTGTAGTATATAATCAATTAGTTTATATAAGCCTTATTATTCTAAATAAATGATCAGTATTTTAATAGCAGTCAGATCGTTTTATTGTGTTATGTGCATGTATTATCTCCGAACCTCACATGGCGACCCTGACAAGATGCTGAAAATGCTTCATTTTTCACCACAGTGTGTAGTGTGTAGTGTATGTGTAAATAACATACAGTACACACATATATATAAAGTTAACCATTTACAGTCACTTCGTGTCAAGGGTGGCACAAACAAAGGGCGGCTTTTTCATTGTAGAGCGATCTCTTCCAGATAAACCGGGCGGTGGATTATAATAGGGATTTATTTTTCTAAACATTTATTCTATGAAATATATGTAAAAATTGAAGCCAATAACGACGACGGTCTAGATGTCATGTCAACCTACGCAGTAAATTTATTATTATAATTAGGGTACATTTCCAAAATTCAGTCTATATATCTCGATTAATACTAATACCATTGTACTAGTTGACATGGGATCCTGCACTTTGTAGGTTTTTGTAAAAATATGTTTTATTGTGTTCTCTCTGAAAATTGCCTTATACTATGTTCGACGATTTCCTATGATAAATAGCATTGTTATTTAAATTTTGATAATGTCTTTACGTTAATTGCCTAAGAATATTTTATATAATAGAACCTAATATTTTCAGTGATTTCATAATAGCTTATTTTAATAAAAGCAACAATAATTATGTATTAAATTAAAGAGCCAACAAACAAATTTTATGTTCTTACCTTTCAGGGGTTGTTATTTATGTTCGGGGGTTATTTAAATTATTAATTCTCCATTATGGGGCTCGACCTCCATCTACATCTATATTAATATACTAGGTGATACCCGCCCGCTACACGTGCCGTTAAATATAAATTTCGTCAAATTCGTTTTTAGCTGAACTTTACTTGGAGAAAGGAAGGACCATGCCAAATTTCAAGTTTATAGATATTATAGTGCTTGAGATATCGTGATGAGTCACTATATATGTGTTACTCTGTTTTTATTAAAAGTCAATCATTTTCAGACGTAAATATATGAATATTACCATAAAATCATTTTTCTAAAGGTTATACAAAATATTTTTGTAATTTATAAAAAACTAGCGACCCGCCCCGGCTTCGCACGGATGCAATGCTGATACAAAATTAAATACACTACAGAAAAACTATGAACGTTGTATATAAAAACATAGCGGCCCGCTCCGACTTTGCACGGGCATCACTATATAGAAACCTCTAAAATTAGCAATGTTGCCTTAGTATATGATGCATGTATTATACATATAAACCTTCCTCTTGAATCACTCTATCTATTGGAAAAAACCACATCAAAATTCGTTGGGTAGTTTTAAAGATTTAAGCGCACATAGGGATATAGGGACAGAAAAGGCGACTTTATTTTATACTATGTAGTGATGATGATGATAAAAACATATTATTAATTGAAAACAATATCTTAAGCGTATTAAGTATAATGTCATAAAATTCAAAAATAAAATTAAAGTTATTTAAAAAAATACAACCGGAATGGACTATATAAACGACGGAGAATACTACTGGGAATCTCGCGAAAATTTTTCTGAGAATTGTATATCATGTATTTTTTTGCCGATCGATAGCAAATTCAATGTGATAACTTGTGTGATATTTTTTATCCCGGGAATCCCGCGGGAATTTTACCGGGAGACTAAAACGATAGCATTCTTTTTTAAATGCTGCGATACTTTGTGACCCACGAATCCCGCGGGTATTTGAAGTCAAGCATATATGAAGTCACGGGCATATCCTAGTAAATATATAAAACTTTGAGATACTGTAAGAGCGTGGTCTAAACAGAAAAACTTCAACGGACAAGTGGCAAAAGAAATGACAACGGACAAGTAGCAACGTAGCAAGTTTAACGGGCAGATTGTAAATGTACTTGTCTAATTTGAAAACCTGCCCGTAAAAGATGAAGTTAAAATTTTGTTGCGATTCGTTTTGCCACTTGTTCGTTGCGATTCGTTTTGCTACTTGTCCGTTGCGATTCATTTTTCTACTTGTCCGTTAAAGTTTCACTTCTAATATGTGTCCCAGCACATATTTCGATTATCTGGACATATACTGCAAATTATGATTTGGTTAGGTTAGGTACATTTAAATTAATGCATTTATTATTAAATATATATTTTTAGGAAACAACAAAACTGAATTCGATCCGGAACCAAAGAACGCATCCATAGTATATAATTCGGTAGTTGACAGTATGAAAGATATAGGCTGATTTTTATATATATCGTAGATTACGATCTAACTATGACAAAAATAAATTGTTATAACTAAAATATTAAATATTAATTGATATTTTTGAGAAATAAAATTGTTATATTGCAGCCATTAGCCACGTGACAATGAACGCCGATCAGAGCGCGTGACGTCATAGTGTGCAAAACACAACAAGTTATCAATGACTTCTCAGATAACACTTCAACGAAACAGGTGTTTGTTTTGCACACTGTGACGCCATGACAGCTTGACGCGTTTTTGTGACGAAATGTCAAAATATTTATAAAATTGCTAAATTAAATATGTTAATGTTGTTTTTTTGCTGAAATATTAATATTTTGGCTAAAATAACCAGGCTCAAAATAAACCTGTTTCTCAAAAATTGACACCTACCGAATTATAACGCCTCTCATCACGTCTAGACTAAATTTATGCCGCTCTTCCACGTGGCCGTAACGCTTCTTCGTGACAGAAAAAATCCTTAGACACCCCCGTACCCCGTTTATGTAGAAGTTTCGCTTTAATAAGGAAATCTGTTGGTTATTAAATGAAACAATTAAAATTATTTTCCAAATTTTATTTTATAATAAAATGTTTTATTTTATTCTGTTTATTAATTACTTATTAAGTCTGTACAGACCGCCGATATTGTTTCTATATTAAATACAATATTATTATTATTATAACAAATATTATATTTATATATTGCGCTAGAAATAAAATATTTTTTGATAACAATGTTTTATATTGTTTAAATATCTTTTACAATAGTGGGAGAGAGAAATATAAATTAATACACTGCGTAAATTATTTGAGCACAGAGGGCCTAAAGCGGCCGCGTTTGGAGTGTCGTATTATAAACATGACAAGTAATAAAATAAAAACTATGCTATTTCTTTCACCTACTAGGGTATCTAGGCTCATGTCAACTTCATAAAGGCTACGTTCCACAAGAGACTCAAAACGACCATGTTCACGCCCGCGACTTTTCCCGTTCCACTTTCTTGCGGACGTTACAATCGTAAACTATAGTGGAACGCATTGTGGGGCCTTGATGTCATAATCAAGGAAATACACAAATGTCATTGGTTGATTTGAAAATCGCGCCTTTTGCGTTGTGAGCTACAAACGGAACGCGTCCTAAGTGATTCTTCAAAAGTGGCCGCTTAAGGTCCATAGCGAGACTCAGTTATTAAAATCGGCTTAAGTGTGGACAACGCTAGGCGTGCCTCGGTGGAACACAAGTGTAGTGAATATAAACTCACTAAAATGTGGATTATGGGACGGTAGTTATTTAACAAACACAAACAAAACTCCAAAATCAAATTACTAAATTAATCCATATATAATTTTCTTTAATTGACATTACTACAAACTATTTTAAGTTATTTAAGTGTACTATTTTTAGTTAAAAAACCATAAACGTGTAAATGAAGAGTAATTTCATTCGATTTGAATTTGGCGCGCATAGTGATATTATCTATTTATGTCAAGTGTCAATGTCACTTGTTCCTCACACTTGTCAGAATTTTCTATCAGTTAGAACAAATTAAGTGTTATTTGAAATTAACGTATTCGATTAATTGATATTGTGAATTAATTAGCTTTAAATGTTGTTTCTCTTTTCAGGTCAGTTGCGTAATTTATTAATTACATAGAAAAACAGTGTGTATCGTATTGTATTTAATAATTAAAACTCTCTTTTCTGAGCAACCGTTAATATAATATAATAATACAAATAAAAAGTAAATCACATTATAAACGCTCAGTGATATTGTATATACTCCCCTGAAGAGAGTGCTATATTTAAATAAATAAATAAGGAATTTAAAGTGGATAGTTTATATATTTAATTTATTTAATAATTATAAATTGTGATTATATATAAATATCAAACATAGCATAGATCAAAAGATGTTGTTTCTATGTTTTTCTTTAAGAAGCACTTGTCAAATGTCAAACGTCAAAGTCAAATGTTAAAATCTTGACCTAGAACTTGGACTGCTTTTGTTTATGAGAGAATAATATAGTTGAATTGGAAACCCGAACGCTTGATAACCAAGATCATGGTATATTAAGCGAAGTAAAAAATACAAAAAATCTACAACTCTGAAGGTGGTAAGCGTTACTATACCCCCAGTCACGAGCAAAGCGACCTTTACAAACCATACATGTAACAAACTCCCAAACATTTTTTTTGCAAAATATAGCTACTATAATGATCACTTTACCGAATTAAACGTGTTCCACAAATTATTAGACTAACTACGTTAAAACCTCTTCAACCCCTGGAATACTCGAGATTTTTTCGTAAATTGAGGTAAGCAGTAAAAATATTTTTTAATAAAAATAAAACTTGTTCATTATATTTACAGGACACGTAACCAGTGGTAAAATTTGGGGTTTTACCATTGCCCAAAAATGGGCATGGCATTACAGGTAGAATTCGAAACAAGGGTAATTACACAGTTCTCGATTTATACAGAATAGAATTATCTAAGAAGCGTTCATTATCAAGTGAACTTCGGAGTAAAGCTAGCTGCGATCCAGCCCAGCTAGGTCAAAGTGATATTTGCATTATGAAAAATTATATGTCTTAGTAGCCTTTATAGTCTCGTGAGTTGCAGTTTCTGTCTAGACATAGTTTCAAAAGCTGACGACACAAACGGTTCTGTCGCTGACATTTCAGATTACAATGCTTAAGACTTGTATTTGATTCCCAATATAACGACCGTCCCCAAGTCCACAGAGCCAGTAGTTCCTGAGAAGAATGACTGACATACAAAGACAGCTGGTGTGCATAGTCCAGGGGTGGTGAACTGTTATGTATCAAAGTGCCATTTACTAAAGAAATATTTAATGAGGCTATACACGTGCCGACAATTAATTTTGAGTACTTGATTATTAGGAACGTAATAATAAAATACTATCAACTCAAATTTTCTTTTTTTTTCAATGTATCATAATAAACGTTTTAGTTATACGTGTAATTCAAATTATAGTAATTTTACAGATTACATGACAAATAACTTACATTAGGATTGTAACATGTTACTTTTAGCAGAATGCGTACTGAACTGGAGTCATGTATCAAAAGGTTTCTTCAGCCTTCGTAATAAGAATACTTCATAGTAAACCTCGTGATCAGTAGCGTGCCCAAATATAGCGTCACGTGCCCTCAATGGCACGTGTTCCATTGGTTCTCCATCCCTGGCATAGACATTTAACAGATGGTTAAAAAAATGTCTGGGAAGGGTGAAAGCATTAAAATTAATTCCTTTCATCCTTCATTTACATTCCACTTCCACGGCAGCAAGCAGCAAAGTGACGAGGAAAGTTCGCAGCGCAAGTATCAAACGCTCAAGTTGCGTTTACACACTCGCCCATTTCCTTTGCCATCGCTAGTTGAGAAATAAGAGTTTCACCTCCATAAACGGAAAATATTTTAAATAAAAATATAACAACACTCGTATATCATTGCATCACTGGTATCATATGGGACAGTAATCGTTTACAACCTGTTATACCGTTTATTAAATTATTTACATTATATACAAAGTTTGGTCCATCTATTTGTAAATCATAATAATCATCTTTCGGACTGTGTAGAGTGAATTTTTGTACATTTTGGAGATTTACAAAAGGGTTACAATTCTTTGCTTGTAGATAAGCTGGTAAACAATCAGCATTTGCAACATTAAAGAAGTCGTTGCTATGCTTAACTCGTCAAGATATTAGACATCTGCATCAATCTTATATTAATCTTATATCTGTATCAGAATAGTATCTTAATAATGGAAATCATTAGAATCACATAATTTTAGAAATGTACCCAATTCTAAGTGTGGTGGTTTATTTAATAGTTTTCTGTCTCCCGTTGACTTTATAACGCAATATTTGTCAAAATGAAGTAATCTTGATTTGCTAAGTATATGGTACAAAAGAGATCTTCATTTTTTATTGGCTGTAGTGTTTGAGGAAGAAAACATTATTGCTTCTAATCCAATACAAAATTGGGAGAAGGTACATTTGGTGTTACATATAAATACTTACATGTTATTTCATAATTATTTTCTTGATTTGGTCACTGTTAAAGCATAGAAATTTTGAAACAATTGAATAACTAATTACGTCTTGCTAAGATTTGATAACCTGCTGTGTATTTTCTCACTAGAATAATTATTTGATATATATATGTATTGTTTAGTTCAACCCTTCCTTATTATAAAGGGAATGCAGTCAGACATAAAATACCAGCCACAGTTGTCTAAGGCACATTTGCTGGTTTGAAAATTTCGATTTTAGAAGTTTTCTCAAGATGTTTTCTTTCATCGTCAGAAGTCATGGTAGTTTTAGTACCTAACGAACTTGCATTTTCTTCCAATCGTGTGGTTACAAATTCTGGCATGTATATTACAGCTTCAACAGTAATTGATGGTTTAATACTTTACAAGTAAATTAAGTTGTTGTTTTTTTTCTCTCAGAACACTATAGTATATGGTTCTTCAAAAAGGTGTAAATAAATATTCGAAATTTGAAGGAGATTAAAATATTTTGTTACAAATTTCTGATTATGAACTGGGGTAGATTGTATCTATTAGAAAGGTAACTAAATGTGCATAGCGAGAAAGGAAGAAACAATCGCATTGCTTCTGTAATTTGTAAGAATCTGATGTGATTAATTTTGAAAGTTGTAGTTTTAACTATTTCGTAGGCTAAGTAAGATCTAAATTTAAGGACAATAATAATAAAAATAGAGGTAGATGTAGTGGGAAGACTGCTTAAAATGGAAATAAGTATATAAGATTATATCTTAAAAACTGAAACAGTTGACCAATCAAACAAATATATTATCATTACATCTATTTCAAATTTTAAAATATAATTAGGATGGATATGCGGCTTAGCTGCTTTATTTACAATACACTATATTTACAAACATTTACACATTTAATACACCTCGTAATTCGTGTTCACCGTCTATATACCGATATGAAGTCTTTACCGTCGTAACATCGAATCACTCAACTAAGTCACAGTTTAATGTCACTACATCAAAAGAACCTTCCAAAGACAAGTGGGGCACAGAGAAGTTCCATGTTAACACACGACTTATATGTAGTCTGTGACGCACTTGAGAAGGTCCGGTTCGAGTCACACGATCTCGTCGTGGTGGACCACGTCGCTGCAGCTACCGGCGCGCTGCAGTCACGCCCTCTGACGTCACACGCGCAACTCCTCCATCGTCACGTTCGACTTGGCGTTCAACTGCGTATTCTTCTTCGTCAGAGTGTTCGTGTTTATCATCTGCATCTGATGCGCTGAGAGCAATGGTTGGTTTTCTTGCAACTGCCCGCTTGCTAATGTATTTATATTGCTCTTCCCTATTTTTGGTGGTGGAGGAGCTCTGGGTAATGTCGCCATACCGGCTACGTTATTACTAGGAAGATCAGCAAACTCTGGAGGTGGAAGTTGATGGTGTGAATGCGTATGATGATGAGCTAATATAGTTGCTGGATCATTTTTCAAACTAGTCTGGTATGTTAGAGCTCCTTCCAAATCTCCACAAATATTATTCGGCATTTGACCATTTTCAACTCGTTTCTTTAAATGACTACCATTATTATGGCCATCTTGTCCATTCATCCTAGTTTTATCCCTTTGATAATATACTCCAGCAAATATTAGAACATTTAATATAAGCAATGAGCATCCAATAGCAATGGTAACACTTAAAGCTGTAGAGTAGGCTGCAAATCCATCTTCAGGAGGACTGGAAGTTGTGACGTCATTTTTGTGGCTTTCAGTAGTGGTTACTGTAGTTTGAGTATCAGTATTGATACCGATTATGTTAAAATTCAACGGTGGAGTAATATTCAAAACAGCTAAAACTGGTACTTTTGTAGCTAAGCCTGTATCCGTGATGATTAAATCTGTAGTCTTTTTGAATGGTGGACTATAAGTTTTGATTGTTGGTTGAAGGGCTGATTCTTCGTGATCTAGTTGATGATGTGATAGCGGTACGTCTTCACCACCCGGTCGATGAAGATCTGGTACTAGGTTCAGCCAAAATGATAGCCTGTGGACAAACAGCTTTTTTTTGTATCCTATTTACAAAATTTGGTTATATTAACTGATTGGATGAGTTTCATACTAAATACAATATATTTTAGTTTTAACTTCTCATTAACAAGAACTTCTTTTGGTTGGACAAGCTCATAAATATTCTTTTATATCGGGATATAAGCTATGACAAACATAATCACAACTTTTGCAACAGTTTCATGTGATGCACCAAGACCGATCAAAATCAGAATTGTCTTATTAGGTACCAAATAGACCTGACAACTAATTAACATCTTTTTAGTTTAGTCATAAGTTTATTATCAAACTCCTCTTACCTATGCGCCCTGTAGTGATTCTTTAATTTTGATTTAGTGTCAATATTCAAGTACTTCTTATGAACAGCTTCGTAAGCAGTCCATTCGATGTTCTTCATTCTTACTCTCTCCTGTCTTCCAGCTCTTATTGGATCGCTTTCCTGAGCTTCATTTGGATTCCTAAGGATTAGAAATAAAAGATTATATACGAGAGGAGATTTCGGTACACGTAGAGTAAGATGCACTCCAGCCTGATGGGCCGACGACCTGCCTAAAATTGCTGACAGGGACTGGATGAGAAAGGCGGGAGAACGAATTGGTGCAGACTAGAGGAGGCCTTCGCGCAGCAATGGCTACTGATTGGCTTAAAAAAAAATAAGTGGTCGCTTAGTGGCTATTGCACCTGGATCGTCATCCTATGAAGTGGGTCTAAGTCTAGGCTGAAAAGCATGCATCGCTTTGGCAGATTTTGTAATTTGATGTGAATATCTTCACAATTTCCACGTGCTAACGGCGAAAATATCTAGCACCAATTTAGTTTCCTTATTATAAACGTTGTCATTATTTAATATTTCGACGCCCTGTGGTTGAACGGGTTAATCTTTTAATAGCCTAGTTGCAACGTAAAGGTTCCGGGTTCGAATTTGGTATGGTAGTTTTTCGACGAATTTCCTCCTTTATTTACTTATGGTCTGGGTGTCTGGGATCGGCGCTAGAAACTTGCTTAATTTGGAGATATACAAATTCTAGTTTTTTGGTGCGATCACAAAATTTGGAACGGTATGGTAACAAATTATTCTAAAAATTTGCAGTTAAACTTGGCAATCTGTGTTGACCTAATAAGAGATCAAGTTAATATCCTGCCGGCGCTGGCAGCGTATGCAGTGGCTAGCATCCAATCAGCACAATACGTAGCAATTGGTTTATTTAAAGCTCTTCATATAGCCAAATTAGAATCAGTAGATTAAAGAGAAACTTGTTCTATAATTTAAAAAAAAAACATTCTTACGGACCATGCATTGCTGTAATTCACTCTCATATTAATTTTTAAGGAAAGTATCCGTCGACTACTTTTTGAGATGTTCGGATAAGAATAAACGGAGATCTAGTTTTTATATATGAACTATTGTAAACGCCAATTTATTTTGAGCGCAAACATTCACGCAGGTTACATTGCATTGAATTTTTATCTTGGCGAAGTTCGGTCAAACCGAATTTAAAACGTATTTCAGCCAACCCCTACTCATTAATCTTATAGTCTTAGATTAGCTTGTAATTTAAATTTTGTATCACTAAAATACATCATTTATGAAAAAACAGTAAAACACAGTCCGGTGCTAATTGCTCACCCAGTTTTCGCGAAGTTCCCCCAATATAACATGACGGACTCGGACAGCGCGACCTCAGCCTTCGTGTAGTTTCTGGGGAAGTGGGTCAGACCACCCACGAGCGGCGCGCCGAATATGTAGGGCAGCTCCTCGCCGTGTATACAGCCCTGACGCTGAGCATACAAACGGAATTTCGGTAAATACCCTCCGCTGTTGTCGGTCTCGCTAAACTTCATGAATTTCGTAACAATGGTATTTTTAGAAATAAATGTGCAACAATTTTTTTTATTCATAACAATGTTACAAGACTTTGAAAAACACATAATTATTTTCAATGCTTAATATACATTATACACAAATCTATACATATTATAATAAAATTGTGGAGTTCAAATTTCCGTACAAAGAAAAAAAATGATAAAGACAGAGTCAGGGGGATGTAAGAAGTGAAATACAACTAATTTAGATTTTTTTCAAATTTTATGTATCCCTGTTTATACTAGCTAATATCCGAATCGAATGGACCGATTTAAATGAAATTGTATGGTGGTAGCTTATATCCCCGGTCAAAATATAGGATACTTTGATCCGGAAAAATTAAAGAGTTCCCGTGGGATAATTAAAAAAGCTTTAATTACTTTAACAGCTTATAACAGACTGAAAGTAATTTCTCTGCAATGTTACATAATAGAAACGGAGATTTTGACAGGGTGTGGTGAGAGAGTTTCATCTAATATACATATAATATATAAAGCTGATAAGTTTGTTTATTTGTTTCTTTGCTTAAACGTGCTAATATCACGAACCACTGGTCTAATTTGAAAAAAAAACAGTGTTATATAGCCTATTTATCGAGGAAGGTTTTAGGCTATATACCATCACGCTAAGAGCAATAGGAACGGAGCACCAATGAAGAATGTTTCAAAATTAAACTGTGCGCACTGAATACCGACCCACTATTAGAAATGTGAAATTATCTCCAGGAGGTTGTCTGTAAGAAATTACTGTTAGCGATAAGAACGCCGATTATACTAGCTATATTATTGTTAACTCTATGTATTCTTTTCTTGTGTGCAATAGAGAATATTCTATCCTCTATGAAAATTGAAAGACAGAACACGTCTAACACCAGGTGTATAACTTGCTGAAGAACCTCCAATTCGACACGTCCCAATCACGCTGTAAGTATCGCAATTAACTCCGTCAAGAGCGAGGTTCGCAACCTTAATTAATAGAGGGCGATGCATCCAATATTGGTTGAGCTTATGTTTCATATTAATTACACGTGGAAGGTGTCTTCATTAGTTTGACGGTTAGTAATTGCTTCCGAAAAGGTAGTTTAAGGTGTTCACAGGTTGAATGCTGGAATGATTGGGCTAATAAGCGAACGAGGAAGACGAAATGTAGCGTACAATCCTAATTAGATTTGGACCTACTTATGCAAAATAGAACCAATCCACAAACATGTCAAAATTGGGTTAAGGATGCAGAAGGCTTTCAGCTTTCAAAATGCACCTTCTATCGACTCAATAAGAATCATAACGATCTGACAACTGTAAACAGCCTTGTATAGATTCGGGTAAGAAAGTACCATATATACTAAATATTAACTATTTGGGCAGGGTTTCCCCTTTAGTGTTCAGCCTTTGGTGTGACCATTCACACCGCACAGTAAGCAATGAACACCGTCTACACGCCCCACCGTCTTTTATACGAAAATACTCCGAAAAGTACCCTACAAAATAATAATATTACATCATTGCTAAAGATAGCAATTACTTCATAGCGTTGGCAGGATCATATTATTATCTATGACGATTGTCTATGTGATATTAATATACTCTATGGTTCTCATAACTGCTGTGATGGACATCGCGTAACACAACATTTACAGAATAAAACATTTTTGTCACAAGTAGCTAACCCATACAACACCAAGAGTAAACTAATAAGATCATACCCATGGTAATCCAATTTGAAATTATTTACATTAAAATTGTACTTGAATATACGCGACAAAATATAATATACAATATTCTAATTTTTTTTTCTCCAAAATATACACATTTTTATATGCAAAATTTTAATAAAAACGGTTTTTTCTCAAAACTGTCAGTATGTGGGTTGGTTCCATTTTGCATAAGTCGATCCATTTGTAAATGTTGTTATGGCGTAAGAGAAGGAAATCCAAACGACGATTCACGTGATATACGTTTTGCTTTTAGAAACTCATGTCAAATCCAGCTGTAATGGACGTGGGAAACACCGAGTGATGTGGCAATTGGTATCATAATTACTTACCGCTGTGGTAAAATAAACTAATTTTTGTGCACCTGAACAACTACAAACCGCACCTGGGAAAATTCCCATTTGATTTTTTTTATTAGGCCATTTTAAATCAATCCCACAAAAATTCCCGCGGAATTCCAGGAATGAAATAGAAGGGTGCAAAGTAAAAAGAGATATCTGCAAAATAGCTACTTTACAGGAGAGCGAAAAGATGGTCGTATTAACTTCGTAGTATTTGAAAGAACTAATAGACTAGAAATAATGAATATGCAAAACAAATAATGTCATATTGTAAAGAATTGTTTTATTAAAACGATTGTACAATCAATTACAAATCATTATTTTGTAGATAAATTTATTTACTTTGCACCCGTCGAAATGTACCGTAGATTTGAAGCCTAAGAATTTCTTGTAGATCAACAATCAAGAAATCTAAAAAAAAATGCATCATGTTTTCCATCGTTTACATAGTCAATTGGGTTTTTTTAATAGCTTTAATTACACGAAAAGATCAATTCCGGGTAGTTATCGAAAATATATCTCTTAACTCCTTTGTTATAGTAAAATTGCCCTTCTAGAAGCAATCAAATAGTGAATGAAGAATATTTTTGTTACCTGTGGATAATCCCCGTATTTGGTTTGATAATCAAATACGTAGAGGTATGAGTTTCTTCGCAGCGCTGAATGTGTGTCTGCTGTCAGTACTATCGGTGCTACTACTTGAGCGTCGCTGAGAGCTTCTAATGTTTCATCTCTGTTACAACATAAAACATGTAATTGTTGTTATAAGGCGAGTACAGATAGCACCAACAGAAGCAAAGACGGATTAATGTTTGCCAGAAATACGCCGTCTGGCCGTAACTAGAGTTGCGTGAGTTGCGTCGGACATGTGCAAGCCAGTACCTTTATCCCGTACAAAATCTAAAAAAGTATTGCTTCAAATATTTTGTCGCGCTACTATTTGGTATACTACGCGTACCTCAAATGTAAGTGGAAGGACGAAACGAGACCTATGCTATAATAATACAATAACGGCTCTACGGATATGCACATGTCAAAGCGGGACAACATGACATGAAAAAAATGAGGTAAACGAAGCCGATCACATCCGATTCTTAACGAACATTTCCGAATTAGAAATTTTGCACGGGACTAATGTGGGAATGACGCGCAACGCCTCACTGACCTCATCGCTTCAAATGTACTGCCACGGTACAAACCGTAAATCTTCTGGCCTCATTTGAAGTGGTACATTGTATTGGTTCAGTACAAAATGTCATGACTCGCACGTAACAGGTGCTAAGTGAAATTGGAATAACCTGAACTCTAAGAAGCACTATTTAGATAGAAGGGATATGCAATACCTGATATTAATAGGGTGCTGGACAGGTCTCTCCCAATCCGTATATTCATTGATGATCGTAGCCAAGATCTCTGACAGGTGGAAACTGTAGGTGTTTCTTACAAAGGATTTTAGTATCTTTGATCTTCTATCTGCTTCTATGCCGTACTGGACGTCATCGCCGCTGAATGCGAAGTAGGCTTCTGCTTTTGTAACACCCAGCATAAGGTCGTACCTGGTAATATAAAAAAATGTTTTATTAAATTTTAATAATTAACAATAATTGTTTATTACCAGGCGTTAAAGAAATCAAACACACAACGCATGTTTAAAGCATCGGAAAATATCAAGCTCTCTGCTAGTTTAAAAAATACCTTCTATAGCTTTAAGAAGTTCTTGGAATATGAATATCTATAATATTGTTATATGCCTACAAAGGTAAACGCAGACCTGCCTGTTGCAGTTTATTAACTGTCCGCATTAGGACTTGTTTTGTTTATTTTGTATTTAGAATTTGTAATTCAGAAAAACATACTATTGTTATTGTACTTTATTCATGGCATTAGTGTCGAACTAATCCTTGTTGTTATTGTATTGCGTCGAAGCTTGCCAGGTGTAGCATCGGTGCGTTATAAAGCAATAGCCCAAGGCGGAGACGGGCAGTCAAGCGAGGATTACGATACAATGAAGACGTAGATTCGATGAGTGATATAGTGACGGACTTTGCGCGTGTTATTGAATCGTGCAGTTTGTACCAGTAGTGTCTTGTTCTATTTGTACTTATGTTATACGTGTTTGTATAGTTCTAATAAATTCTATAGTAATTCCAACGGCATTTTAATTCGAGTCCTGCGTAACTCGTAACAATACGCTAGCAATTGCAAAAATTTGAATAGAATCAAGGTGGCTAAGACTGGCAGTAGGGGAACGCCATGCACCGCTCGTTATTTCCGTGTTTGAATAGATACGATGACAAAAGATCACTCAGTTCGAATTTTAATGCTTTTAATGCTCGAGTTTAAGAAAAGTTGATAGTTATTTTGGTTCGTGTGTGTGACTTTAATAAAGTGATTTTTGTGTTAAGGTGTATGTATCTTACGACTAACTCATTATATTAATTAATTCTATTTTTAATACTAAAATTATACTAATGTAGAGTGTATGTGTTACTGGTGTTATGAGAGAGTGGATGTGCAGTGTGGGCCTTATGTCTATGCTTATATTATTATCCTATCTAGTGCCATGTATGTTATTTTTTCCTTTCTGTGCCTGGATTATTAATTTTAGGCTCTTTGTGTGTCTTGGTTTGTTTGTAAAGTGTGCGTGTAATGCAATGCGATGGTAGTGCACGTAGGTTTGATTATGTTTATAACTTTTATTGTTAGTTGTGTGTTTGTGACTTTGTGTGTTATAATTTGTTGTTTAATTGTTGTGACGTGAAAAAAATTCAGTTGGTGTTAATGGTGATGGATGGTTTAGGAGGAGGAGGAGGGGGGGGGGGTTGGCCCGCCATTAGGTTGGACCACCGTGTTGTCTCTCAGTCTCTCGTACGTATCGCCATTTTTATATTGTAATCCCTGATTTCATCGGCTGTGGCTTTCTCCGCTTTGAGGACGATGGTGGCGGTAGCGTCCTCTTCGCACACGGCTATATAGTAAATACAGCCAACAATACCACTATGCCGCGAAATTACCACGACCGCATGAGGGATACTCTTGTAGAGGTCCATCTTGTTGGATTTGGACCACATGATCGCCCTGGGCCTCGTGTATTGTTTCAACGCATGACCCTTCACCCTTACCACAGCCTAGTTTTATTAGGCTCCTTTTCTCTGACTGCGTGTGAGTTAGATAAAGAGTATTGGCAAGTTCTGTGGGTTTGGGCCCTCGCGAATACCGTTTAAGTTCCAGGTCACGAGCTTGATTTTTGGCCAATATACGCCTGAGTATACATCACTCATGGCATATGCTACGTCTAGTGGATTTTGGTGGGTACAGAGCTGTTCTCGGGTGATTTTCGCCGAGTGAATATCTGTTTTTAGTATCTGTTAGGATAAATATGTCTCACACCCACATTAAGGCGATCCACATCGTGGGAAAAAGCTAGTTATGTATAAAAATGATACCTATGCCACCTCAGGCTAGCCATCAAGCCCTCAGCTACATCTAAATATAGAAACAAAAAAAAAACTAATCTTAGATCATAAATATTATATGTCTAGACAGAGTAAATCAAATAAACAACACGCAAAGAGATACTTTCTAACAAAATATCGCGTGCTAGCTTAGTGTCAAAGGGAACAAGCCTGTCATTTCAATGAAATTGGTTCGAATGGAGAGTTAACACCGCAAATTACTACAATACTTCTCAGATTTTTTACTCAGATGTCTGACTGTGCAGGAACGGAGAAAGAATACAATTCCTTGCGGCCGGGCGGCCTGTCGTAAGAGGCGACAAAACAACCCACAGCCAGGTGACCCCTGCTCTAGAATATGCCGTCATAACAACTTCAAGTTGTGTTTCGGCATTAGTGACCAGGTTCCAGTCTCCCTTAAGAGAGCAGCAGTGCATTTGTATTGCATAGTCTTTGGTGTCGCATATGTCCACAGGCGATGGTACTTAAACGCTTTCCATCAAGTAGGCCGTCTGCCTGCTCAACTCTGCAATAAAAAAAATACAGTCAGTGAAGCACACCTGCTTTATTACCCATGTGTGCAATCAACAAGCGTCTTGGGTAGCCCTTCCACTCCTCTGCTCAAAAACACTACTGCAAATTGAGAACATACGATGCGTATGCTTGTGTGTAGTGTTTATTTATTAAAATACAAAACATGACATACGATTGCATATAATACTAGTTTAGTAGTATTGTGTAAAATTCTTTGTTAATTCATTGATCTCATTCAGATAGTTTCGTCTGTGTTTGTATTGATACGAGTTTAGCAGGACTCGAATTAAAATTCCATTGGAATTATTATAGAGTTTATTAGAACTATACAAACACGTGTAACACAGGTACAAATATAACCGAACACAAGAAATCCAATCTCCAATCTTCCAATCAGAAGGTCGTCATTCAATAAAACGCGCAAAGTCCCGTCACTATTAGATTCTATTTATGTACACTCGTCACGCCCCTATAGTAATCGTCGTTTGTCTGCCCCTTCCTCAAGCAGGCCATCGTTTTATACTGCGCAAATGCAGTGTATCGTAGTTGAGGTAATCCGAATCACCTGGCTAATGAGTCGGCCGCAAGCATAAAAAAGTGCAATAAAACAATGGGCTGTTCTCTAGAAACGTATGCCAATAAATAAGCAAACAAAAGAAAACGATGACAAAAGAATTACAATTAGTTCAAATGTCGACAGGATATAAAATGTGTTTTTTTTAGATATGCAGATGGATTTTGTTTGGGACCTGAGTTGTAACAGTATCATATTTTCACTTACTTGGTGAGTTGAGCAATGGCGCTCTTTCGCATGAGCACAGCATTTATGATGTTGATAGCATTCTGGCCTTGCTTCCCTGTTGCAAGTCTGGGAGGGGTCTGGCCTCCCCACTCACTTTCTGGATTGATGAGAAGATCTCCTGTATCTATGAACAATAGAGTGAACTTAGAATATTATCTACTTACAATCATGGAAGGACAAATACTTCATGCATTGTAGGAACGGAGAAAGAATACAACTTCCTGCGGCCTGCTGCCGTAAAAGGCGTCAGGGTGGCTACCACCCCTAGTCTAGAGTATGCCGTCATAACAAACTTGAATTTTTTTTCGGCATTAGTGACCAGGTTCCAGTCTCCCTTGAGAGACCAGCAGCGCATTTGTAGCATCTTTGACGTTGCAAAGTCCATAGGCGATGGTAACCGCTGTCCATTAAGTGGGCCGTCTGCTTGTCTGCCGATATCATGCAATTAAAAAAAAATAGGGGCCCATGCAGAGAGTGGCGAGTCACTGTCTGCCTATTTTACATGTTCCCCGAATATTGCGATGGACAGACGACATAGTCCCCATATTCCTTGACGCCTAGTACCACTAGCAGTTTACCCCAATATCCCGGTACTTTTGATCTCATTTCCCACAATAGTCCTACACTGGGGCTTGTCCTTGGGTGCATTATTATTTGTTGTAGACAGGGATAATAACCGGTCGTGTCACGCAACATTTAGATTCATTTTTAAGGGGCCCTTGTATGTATTGGCCTCCCTTGGCCCCACGCAAGCCCTCCAAAAGTCCGGAGCATTTGGTCTTTAAAGACATACAATACTAGTGAAAAAATCCGTCATAAACTTACCTATATGTATGAAATGGATGCTCCGCGATTTGTAATTCAATAATTTCAAGTTGAAAACGACATTTGGGTCGATCAGATGAAGCGACCCAGTTTAATTTAATTTATCGCATCACATCATCCAATTTTAAACTTATATTTAGGGACCTGGTGGAAAAAACCCGACCACTTGAAAACGGGGTTTTAAACAGACTAAGGGGAAAGCGCGGTTTCGAATTTTAGGTGAACGGGATTCACCGTTCTGATCCTTGTTTACTTTTCACCAGCAACAAAGAAGTGTTTTGATTTTTATAGACGTGCAAAGTCGATTTTATAAGGAAGGTTGCTTTAAATAAGGGCGTGATTTAAAGCGTGTGCTTTTCGTATTAGGGGCCATTCATGAATTACGTCCCACGTTAAGAAAAAAAAAAAGTTCATACAAGAGAGTGAGAGAGAGAGAGGAGAGAGAGTGAGAGAGAGAGAGGAGAGAGAGAGAGAGAGAGAGATAGAGATAACATTTTAGTGCAAACCAAAATATACAATTACGAAAACAGACCATATTTACAGTATTTTCTAGGCAATACAATAGGCGGCCTTATCGCTCAAAGCGATATCTTCCAGGCAATCTAAATGAAAGAAATTGAATCAGCAGAAATAGGAAATGCAGGAATAAGCCAATAGATACATATATACTCAGCATAATTATATTCTGTTAATCAGACATAGCAATTTGTGGAGAAATAGTGTTTTCAGAGCAAATTTTTAAACGTTGGTAAGCTTTTGGCCTCTCTGACAGTAAGAGATATTCTATGATAGCCTGCACCGTAAAAGAATTATTATCTCATATATAAAATGTCGTTTTCATCAACTTGAAATTATTGAATTACAAATCGCAGAGCATCCATTTCCCACATACATGCAAGTTTATGACGGGTTTTTTCACTATTATTTTATATTATTGTTATTACGAGTGCGGGACTCGAATTAAAAATGCTGTTGGAATTATTATGTGATTTATTAGAGCTATAAAAACGCAGTTACAAATAAAACTGGTCACAACCAGTACAAACTGCACGATTCAATAAAACGCGCAAATTCCTCTACTATATAGCTTATCAATGTACGCGTCTTGCTTGTATCGTAATCGTCGCTTGACTGCCTCTCCTCACCCCTCCGTTCGGGCATTCCTTCTATACTGAACAAATGCAATGTTCCTCGACGCAAAACAATAATTTCCACGAATTAGTTCGACACACCTGCCTAATGACTGCCATAAAACAAGTACAATAATATATTTTTTTAATTACAATTTTTAAACAAAAAATAAACAAAAGAAGCCCAAATTCGGGAAAGGTAATAAACCAGGTTTACGGCAGGCAGTTGTGCATTCACTTTTTGTCAGCATTGTACTACTACTTACCTTTTGTTATACATTTTCCAAACTTATTGCTAATACTAGGTTTTATGTCTTTATGCCTATAGGTTAACACATATAAAACTTCCAAAACCCATAATATCTTATAACATTGTCAAAGTGCTTTCGTATCACCCGTTGTTCTTTCGCCGAGGCGCGGTTATTAAATTGTCCCGGCCAAGTTTTCTCATCACACGCCGTTGTCAACTCTCATCACTTACATGTTGCGAGACATTTTTCGCGTGTACGACATACTTTTGGGACTTCGAGGGGGACTATTTGATTAGACTCTGTTAAAGCCTTGTCGATTTCAAGTTGATTCTTAAAATTAGATTTTCTCTCGCGATGCTATACATTAACTTTTGGGAAATTGTTTCAGTATACATCAGACTACATAGCAGAGATACTTGTTATTTTTCGACTACAGAACACTAACTTTCTTCTTGGTATTTTTAATTTTATGTCTTTCGAGACCACAGGCCATAAAAATGGGCCGGACTTTTGGAGGGCTTGCGTGGGGCCATGGGAAAGTCAACTCGTAGAAGCCCCTTGACAATGTGACAGTCTGACGAATATTTTTTTTTTATTTTTTTATTGCAGGATATCAGCAGACAGGCAGACGGCCCACTTGATGGACAGCGGTTACCATCGCCTATGGACATTTGCAACACCAAAGGTGCTACGAATGCGCTGCTGCTCTCTTTAGGGAGCCTGGAACCTGGTCACTGATGCCGGAACACAACACAGGGTTATTATGGCGGCATACTCTAGACCAGGGGTGGTCGCCATCCAGTATGAATGTGAAATGAATATGACCAGGTAGGACAAATGAGGGGTCAAAAAATCATGGAATTCGTGTGACTTAATTTGTGTATGGTCCCTTATCGTAGTCAGCCATCACGGTCCACTGCTGGACGTGGGCCTCCCCAAGTTGGCGCCACTCATCCCTGTCCTCTGATTTCCTCATGCAGCGCCCACTGGCGACCTTACATAGGTCGTCGGTCTATCGGGCTGGAGGGCGTCCAACACTATGTTTACCGAGACGCAGTCTCCACTCCAGAACTCGTCTGCTCCAATGGCAATCGATCCTGCGGCAAACGTGACCGGCCCACTTCCACTTCAATTTGCTAATTTTGCGAGCTATGTCGGTTACCTAGGTTCTCGTACGGAGTAAGTAAGCTGAGTGGAATTTGTGCAGGAATATGTCTACCTTGGACAGAAAATACAGGTAGGCAGGCACAAATTTGAGGGGGAAGCTAATAGGAGGATTCAGTTGGGCTGGGTGGCATTCGGTAAGCTTCGCCAAATATTCTCGTCGACCATTCCGCAATGCTTGAAGACAAAAGTCTTCGAGCAGTGCGTCCTCCCCGTCCTGACCTACGGGGCCGAGACATGGACACTGACGGCAGGATTGATCCACAAGTTCCAAGTCACTCAACGGGCTATGGATTTTTTTTATTGCAGGAGTTCAGCAGACCATCGCCTATGGACATTTGTAACACCAAAGATGCTACAAATGCGCTGCTGCTCTTTTAAGGGAGACTGGAACCTGGTAACTAATACCGGAACACAACTCAAGATTATTGTGGCGACATACTTCAGACCAGGTGTGGTAGCTATCCAGTCGGGTAAATGCCCTGCCACCTGGCTGTGGCTTGTTTTGTCGCCTCTTACGACGGGCCGCCCGGCCGCAGGAAATTGTATTCTTTCTCCGTTTCTGCACAGATACAATGGAGCGAGCTATGTTGGGTGTTTCTCTTATGGATAAATTTAGAAATTGTCCCTTGTAATAAATCTCAAACCTGTCAGTACTCAGATTGCATTTTACTGTTTTTACCATTTTTTTCTTCGTCTTGATTGGAATTCCTTTGGATTGGAATCAATTTGGCGAGATTCCAATTGGACTACTTGTACTTGTATTGGAAAAATTATTGTTTGACGTCGTAAATTTCATTTGATGACTCTGAGAGAGAAATGAAAAAGTATATTTTTGATGTGAGTGAATACATTTTTGGATTTATTGATATTTATTTTCATCAGACCCGACGCTTTGTTTGAAGTAAGCTTGTTTAAATTCAGATTTGTTTGAAGTAAGCTTGTTTAAATTCAGATTTGTTTGAAGTTCTATATTGACTCGTTTGATATAATACCATATTTGATATACTCGTATGTTAGGGCATTTAAATCTGATAAAGTAGGTAGTTCATAGTCGAATGGATTAATATATATTAGGTATAACCTTTTTTTAATAATTGTAGCATTATTTATGAGTAGTAATATTAAATTCTAGTAAATACTAATAATGGTGTATAATTTAATAATAAACAATTATGTCATTCTGATATTTTAAAAATGATGTGATAACACTCTTAGCAAGAAATTGTAATACCCGTTCTTTCATATGTAGAATTTGTTATAAAATTAGTCATATCTTATACTAATATATAAAGTTAAAGAGTTTGTTTGTTTACTTGAATGCGCTTATCACTGGAACTACTGGTCTAAATTGAAAAATTATTTCAGTGCTAGTTAGCACATTTATCGAGGAAGGCTATATATCATCACGCTAAGATCAATAGGAGCTGAGCAGGAATGAAAAATGTTTGAAAATCGGGGGTACTTTTTAACTTACATTTTTTCAACTATTCAGAAGCTAGCTATTTATAAAAGTAACTAAACAATAAACACGTTTTTATACCGCCCTTGTCACTAATATAATGTAGATTCTGTCATAAGTAATTTATATAATAGTTAGAGAGCCAGCTTAAATCTGACAACACATTCTTTACGGTATCTGAAATTTCGTCCAGGGAGACTTCTATACCCAGTAAACAAGCAATGGGTACTAGCTAAGCCCGGCCGCGGTAGGTTTGGGGTCCCTCAGGTGAGTCAGGTATGAAAATTGAGTAAATTTTTAAAGTATTTTACGGCGTCTGCCGTTTTAATATGTCATAATATACCTCTAGAAAAATTGAAAAATAAATATGGCTTCTGATTTTGAAGGTTGCAACATCCTGGCAGCCACTTTTCAAAATTCGGTTTTTTTTTTAAAGTATTTTACGGCGTCAGCCATTTTAATATATTATTTATTGAACTATTTTAAGCTAATATTTAAAATGGCTGACATTTTTTCCGGTTGTAACTATCCGGTTTACAGCGAAACATTACCTGTAGTCCGTGCATATGTATGTCCACAGTTGTAATTTTCACATTCGTAAAATTTATAAAAAAAAGTCCGGAGCTTTGATGCAAGTTTGATCCCTCCGTGTAAATCTGAACTGTACAACAAGTTTTAAGGACGTATTATATGTCTAGCATTTGGAAAAATGCTCATGTGAAAGAGCCCACATCACTGAATCCCCTTGAATATGGCTGGATGGAGATGGAAAACCGTTACGTATTTAAGTGGTTCGAAGGAGACCAACTTCCTTGCTTTGTCAGCGACTTGATTCTAAATCCTGAAGGTAATGACAGCATTGTAACATTTATTGTAACAGCATTTTAATTATCATAAGCTTATTTAAAAAATTGTATTTTATTTTTACAAAATCTGACTTGGTGGATGAAGAATGAAGATGACTTGTCACTTTCTGGAGACGATTCCGAAGATGAAAATTAATTATAAAATATTTCATGATCATTTCATCGTTATAGATTATTTCCAAAAATAAATATATTCTGATATGAATAATGAATATATCTAATTAATGTTTGATTTTTTTTACCTCTTCATAATAATTTTATATTTGTTACAGCCTTATAATGAACCTTTTTTTCTTTATTATGCACATTTAAAGTAGTAGATGTGTTCGTTTAATTGTATATTTATTAAAAAAAATACACTGACTAATATAATTTTAATGTTGTATAAATTTTACGAATGTGAAAATTACAACTGTGGACATACATATGCACGGACTACAGGTAATGTTTCGCTGTAAACCGGATAGTTACAACCGGAAAAAATGTCAGCCATTTTTAATATTAGCTTAAAATAGTTCAATAAATAATATATTAAAATGGCTGACGCCGTAAAATACTTTAAAAATTTTTTTTTTCCGAATTTTGAAAAGTGGCTGCCAGGATGTTGCAACCTTCAAAATCAGAAGCCATATTTATTTTTCAATTTTTCTAGAGGTATATTATGACATATTAAAACGGCAGACGCCGTAAAATACTTTAAAAATTTACTTAATTTTCATACCTGACTCACCTGAGGGACCCCAAACCTACCGCGGCCGGGCTTAGCTAGTAACCATTGCTTGTTTACTGGGTATAGAAGTCTCACTGGACGAAATTTCAGATACCGTAAAGAATGTGTTGTCAGATTTAAGCTGGCTCTCTAACTATAAATTTAAAACCCAAATTCAAAAATGTAATAATTTAGAATAATGCAATGACTTAAGTTTTTAGACTTTCATTTTTTTATTTCTATTTTATTGTCGTGACATTTTTTGTTCAATATAGACCTCATTTAAATTTAAAAGCGCTTTTATGTTTTCGTTTAATTGTATTTTTTTGGAATTAATTTGAGCCATTGTATATTTTTATTATACAATATTTTTGAGAGAGAGAGAGAGAGAGAGAGAGAGACAGACACGCACACACACACACATACACACACACACACAGAGACAGACACACACACACACACACACTTTAACAATAGAAAATATTATTTATACATATAAATTTCACTACACGAAGACATTGCATTAATGTACTATCAATGACAAGAATTATATGACTGAAGCGAATCCTACTGTGGCCGCCACATAGGCTCCGAGAAGACCCTAGCGCGGGAAACAGAGTTTCCTTTGGGACGTCGTTTGTACTGTTCTCTGTATTTTAGTCACTTTGTATGTACCCTGTACTTACTTATATGGTAATAAATTTCATTTCATAAAAGTCCTAAATATTAATCTGTCATATTTACCTATAACAACACCGTCCACGCTAGGACCGAAGGCGTAGGAGAAGTCTGGAGCTAGAACTGGTGCGGACAGCAGCGCCTCCAGCGGCCGCTCTCTCAAACATCGTAATAGCGCTGGCGGTGTCAATTCTGCGTACAAAATAGTATAGTTTGTGCTAATAGTAAATACATATTGTACAAAGTACATACATACATTCATAACTTCACGCCAGGTCCCTTGCGGGGTAGGCACAAACAACAGCAGAGCGCCATTTACTTATTGATTTTTACATTTTACATAGATGTATTATGTCCCCATGTATGGCTCTTCCCGTATTTCCCAATAAGAAACTGGTGCCCTGAGTATATAGAATCTCGTATTATCTCATATTACCTCGTAGTCAGCCACCAGCCAACAACAGCGCTGGTTCAGGGTTCTGCCGCTGCTGATCTACGTGGCGGGGCACAAAGGTGTAGCAAGGTCCTTCTACAAGCATCCCGGGGCGCAAGGGACGCAGATACACTGACTGCTTTTGTTTATAACTTTAGGCCTATGGTAGATTAACTGTACGAGGAAATCTTAACACACCGGCGGCAACATTCGAGAGGTGCAAGATTATGTAAAACCAAGTTCCTTAATTTTCCAACTGGGTAATATATGACGACAACAAGTAATTAAAAATCAAATTAAAGTTACATTTAGAAAAACAAAAATTTTCTAAAGGAAGGTTTTTTACTTATTTTTTATTGCAGGAGTTCAGCAGACAGTCAGACGGCCCACTTGATGGAAAGCGGTTACCATCGCCTATGGACATTTGCAACACCAAATGTGCTACAAATGCGCTGCTGCTCTCTTAAGGGAGACTGGAACCTGGTCACTAATGCTGGAACACAACTCGAGGATGTTATGGCGACATACTTTAGACCAGGGGTGGTAGCCATCCAGTTGGGCAAATGCCCTACCACCTGGCTGTGGGTTGTTTTGTCGCCTATTACGACAGGCCACCCGGCCGCAGGAAATTGTATTCTTTCTCCATTCCTGCACGGATAAGGAAGTACGTTAAGACTAATTTTACTTCTTAGTTTTATGTGTACATGTTTTATGTGCGCATTATCATACCTGTTTCCCGATAGGGTAAGCAGAGACGATGGATATCAACTTGCTGCTATCCTGCCTAACACTGCTTCATCTACTTTCAGACTTTTATTTAAAGTTTTTTTATTAGTATCAATAAACTTGAAATTACCTGGTGAGCAGTTAGCATGAGTAGCAACTATTGCCGCGTATTTGTTCGGATCTGCAATGAGTGACCATGGACTGAGACCAGATCCTGACATCAGTATCGCCCGATGGAATAGTAAGCCTGTAACAAAAGAACAATGTTACTGAAGAAAATTTCAATATGCTGATGTTACGAATTTGTGAGATGTGAATTTAAAATTCCATTGCAATGGTCACAACGTGTATTAGAAGTACACACGCGTTATTCACAGTTCTTACAAATACAAGTCCAAACTGTAAGGTAGAAAATCTTTGTCCGTCAATATGAGATTGCCGTTCCGAATGTACACCTAGTAGCGCCTCTATCGCAGTTGAAACTCAACTAACTCAGTCTCAACAGACCGACTTTATATATTTGCAAAGTAGACATGGGCAGCCACATGCCCACAATTTTTTGGAGCTCTCAAACTCGTAAGCTTAAAATCTCCTAAAAATTTGCAACAAATCTAAAGAAAATAATAAAGGATTTATATCTGGTTACTGCGAGGCAATACAAAGGGATTAACGCAGACAAATGACTTTGTTTAATGGGATAATAGATCATTCAATTCTATACGTGCAGTAATGTAAAGAATACAATTTCCTGCGGCTAGCCAGCATATCATAAGAGGCGATAAAACAACCCACAGCCAGGTGGTACGGTATTTGTCCTACTGGATGGCTACCGCCCTTGGTCTAGGGTAAGCTTCCGTAACAATCTTGAGACGTGTTCCAGCATTTATGGCCAGGCTCTAGTCTCCTCTTAGAGAGCAGCAGCGCATTTGTAGCACTTTTGGTGTTGCAAATGTCCATAGGTGATGGTAACCGCTTTCCATGAATTTGATATAACAATTCAAAGGGGTTTATTACCCCTTTACGTTTAATACGTTTTTTTATTGTTGTAGTATAGGCTCGCGTTAGACCACAATCTCCTCCTATGTGGAGCGAAGATATGGTCTAGGAAGGAGCACGTTTACCTAGACGGTACCTTTTCACACGAGACTTGAAGACACCCAGGTTATAAGGATCAGGAAAGACAGAATCTGGCAGTGAGCAGTGAGTTCCACTCCTTTGCGGTGCGTATGATGAAGCTAGATGCAAATGCTTCATTCTTAAAGCCGCATGCCGGTGCGTCTGGTTGTCCGATGATGGAAGGGAGATGGCGGGATCAGATCAAAGAGCTCAGCTGCACACTCTCCAAGGTGAACCCGATAGAAAACCGATAAGCTGGCAACCCTGCGTCGATGTTCGAGACTTGTTGGGACTTCTAGGAAATTCAGATGTAGCACTACTATTATTTTAGCTACCTCTTAGCCAGGCCCTTAGCTCCTCAACCATAATCATATATTTTATACTCTGTCCAATAGTTTATTTTACTTTTGACGTTTGCACGCCTATCAAGTTAAGTATTTCTTGATGGTAAAATTCACGTAAAACAAATATCATAAAACTCTGGCTCATGATACGATGTGCTATAAGCTTGTTTTTTACTCATAATCTAGAGATGTAGGGTGATGAATATTGCACCATACAATCTGTCTAACACAACGCTATATTTCCCAAGAGATATAACGCTTAAAATGTTAACACTGATACTTTACCCATTTTATGAGGCTAAGTAAATAATAGTTATCTCAGGAAGGGCTCTCAGATGTGCTTCTGGTGCTTTGTATAAAATTCTTTTTAAAAAAAGCTAGAAGGGGTTTATTTCAATAAACAATAAAGTGCCAATTTTCTTTATACAAATAAACGTCCTACAACTATTGTGTTTTATATATATAAAATATATATTACACAAAAATATCATTCTTTGAATACCTGCTAAGAAATCTATTGGTCGTAGTTACATCTTCCAAATAAAACTCTATGTGGACTGTATGACTTATTATTTCGTTATTTACAATTAAACTAAAACTATACATAGACGAATTGAAGAGTATATAAAAGTAATATTAATCATTCATTTATTTGGCATTACGTCAGAAGTGACTTAGGTGAACCTGCAGCCCACCTCTCTACACCCCTTAGCCACTCACACCCATGTTGCCCCTGCCTTTTATGGCATTTCTTGGGGCCAATGCAGCGAGTGGCGAGTCACCGTTGCCCACTTTTCCATGTTCCCTGAACATTGCGACGGGCAGACGCCATAGTCCCCATATTCCCAGACCGATAGTACCACTTACAGTTCACCCCAATAGCCTGGTACTTTCTCTTCTCATTTCCCACAATAGTCCTATACTGGCCGGGGCTTGTCCTTGGATGCATTATTATATGGTGTAGACCGGGATAATCCCCGGTCAGTCACGTCATCACCCCACATTTAGATTAAATTTGTCAAGTGGCCTCTACGTGTTGGCCTACCCATGGCCCCACACTAGTCCTCCAAAAGTCCAGGCCATTTTTATGACCCGTGATCTTGAAAAAAAATCATTTATTTCAGAAATTGAGTAATTCCATATTGTACAGTTTTATATTATAAATTACGTCACTTAACAAATTTTAAACACCAAATTAGTTCACAACGACTAAAACAATTAATTAATTAAACAAATAATAGCACACGCGTCACAATATTTATTATAAATTTTTGTACTCCACGGCACGTCTACGTCTACTACTTGTGTCTGTAATGAGTATGGATTGGTGGGGTTCTTACTTTTGTGTAAGAGGATTCGAGCCGGGGGCTCTCCGGCGTCTGTTGTGTCTGCGTCTGTTATGCCAGGCTGATGTTCTGAGCCTCGGGGGGTTCATAATCGCGATTTGACGTGTGATTTCGTCAGGTTCGTCAATTAGTATATTGCGAGGCCTGCGTTTGCTTGTGGGAGCGTTTGGGGTGGGTTTATAGTTGACCGTTTCCGTCACCAGAGGGTTCGGGTGATGGGGGGCGAGGTCAAAGAATTTGCGCGATAGTGAAGTTTATAGTCTTTGATGGAGGGAAGCTCCAGGTCGCGATGCAAGTCGGCGAGTCGCATATAGCGCGGGCCGTCGACTGCAGCGCGTAAAAAGTGATTCTGGATTCTTTGCAGTCTCCAGATGTTAACGTCGCTGGCGTGGCCAAAGACCACACTCGCATAGGTCAGGATGGGGCGGATGCAAGTTTTGTAAAGAGTCACCTTATTTCTAAGGCTCATCTTACTCTTCTTGCCTATCATCGGATAGAGTCGGCCGAGGATCCAGTATGCTCTGTTCCCGACCACTCTGGTATGTTTGTGGAAGTACAAGCCTTTGTCTAGGATTACCCCAAGATATTTGACTTCGTTAGCCCAGGGGATAACTTGGTCGAATAACTTGATGGGCATAAGTTGGTTGGAGGGGCGGGTATTGGGTGAGAGGCAGCTGCGGGAGAACATGATGGCTGCACTCTTCTCGGGATTCAGCTCAATCCGCCATCTACGGAACCAGTCGCCTAGTTCTTTGACGGCGGTGTTGAGCTGTTTGCAGATTCTGTATCTGCTGGGGTCGCTACTGAAAATGGCGGTGTCATCCGCATATAGGGCTAGCTGGGTATGGGGGTGCCGTGGCATGTCGCTGGTCAACAGCGTGAAAAGTAGGGGGGAGAGCGCGGAGCCCTGGGGGACTCCCGCTGAGATGGTATGAGAGGAGGAGCGGGTGCCCTCCACTCGGAATCTGAATTTACGGTCTTTGAGGAAGTCCCGTAGAATGAGGACGAGTCGGTCCGGCACACCGAGCTGATATAGCTTGTATATCAGCCCGTTGTGCCAAACTTTATCGAAAGCTTTCGCGACGTCGAAGAAAACTGCGCCTGTCGGCCAGGGTCTTCGTCCGCCGCGTTGAAAGTGAGAGAGGACGTGCTCCGTGATGCGGAGCACTTGTTGCGGGCAAGAGTGTCTAGCTCGAAAGCCGAACTGGTGGGGGATGAGATTATTGCTGAAGGCAAAATCACTCAATCTAGTGAGGAGGACTCGCTCATACAGTTTACCCAGTGAACTGAGTAGACTGATGGGGCGGTAACTAGAGGGCTTTGAGGCCGATTTGCCTGGTTTGCGGATGCCAATGACCTTCGCTTCTTTCCAGGCCTTGGGAAATTGGCAGTTATTTATGGCAGCATTGAAGATGCTTACCATAATTAAGATAAGATGGGCGGGGAGGATTTTCAGAAGCTTATGGCTGATTCCGTCATTGCCTGGGGCCTTGCGGGGCTTTAGGGCTTTGATGAAATCCTGTACTTCCTCTACCGTGACCGGTTCGAGTGTGGTTTCCGCCGGGAGGGAGGACCTATATTCGACCTCGGCGTCTACCTCCGATAGGTGAGACGGGTTGTTATTGGTAGTATTGGGGGAGCATTGGAGCTCGAGACTTTCGGCGAGGCATTCCGCCTTTTCGTCGTCATCAAACGCTTTGGTGTTATCGGGTCTCACGAGAGGTGGCATACTCGAGAGGGTTTCTGCTTTCAGAGATCTCACCAGTCGCCAGTAAGCCTGGTGAGTTGGGGAGATCTCCTCTAACAGTCGGTCCCAACGTTGGTTCCTGACTTCCTATACACGGAGTCTGACTTGTCGTTGGAGTGCCCTGTAGTGGGCTTTATTCTCCAAAGAGGGGAAGCTGCCGTAGGCTCTGAATGCTGCCCTCTTTTCCCTCAACAGGTCTCTGACGTCGTCCGGGAGTGGCAGTCGGTGGTCCTCAAGAGGTACCTGCCGAGTGGACTCCCGTACCACGCTTTGGAGGTGGCTGGTGAGGGCTTCGATGGCAACATCGTTGTCCTGGGCGCAAGTGATCGGATCTGGGATTCGGTCCAAGTCCGGGGAACTTGTTGTTGCCAGCAAGTCCCGGACTTTGGGCCAGTCTATGACGGGTTTCGTCGGTGGTGTCGAGTCAGTTGGGGGGCCTAACTGGAGTACGACCGGCAAGTGGTCGGAGTCTAAGTCGTCCCGTGTTTCGATAGAGCGAAACTGAAGAGAGACTCCCCTCAGTAGCACTATATCGAGTACGCTCGGGCTATGTAAGTCCGGTCTGTCCGGGTATCTTGTCGGGGTCAAGGGGGCGAGAATGCCAAAGAGGAGCCTGTCCGAGAGGCGGAGAAGCTCCTTGCCTTTGGTGTTTTCAATAGGGCAGTTCCAAGAGGGGTGTTTGCAGTTTAGGTCCCCGGCTATTATGACCGCGGAACCTAGACTGAATAGGGCGTTTAAGTCGTCTTCTAAGATGGGCTTCTGACATTTTAAGTATGCTGAAACTATGACAATGGGCTGATGGCCTGTCATCGATAGTTTGCAGGCGGAGACTTCTAGTTCCTCTAGAGGGGGTTATCAATGGGGATGCAGTGCAAGGACCGCTTGTAATAGATAAGTGTCCCTCCGCCTTGGGAGGTTGACCTATCGTGCCTGATCAGGTTGTAGTTAGCGATACGGGGATCTCTAACACTCGGCTTTAAGAAAGTCTCTTGCACTAGGAGAATATCTATATTATCGGTGACCAGGAAGTCGTGAACCAAGTCGCGTTGATTTCTAAGTCCGTTGGCGTTATATGTAGCTAAAGTCAATGAGCGGGATTTTTCCCTACTTGTGGTAGCCATTAGGAAGGTAAATTAGGGCATGTTGAGCAGGATTTTCACCAGCGGGCCATGTTGCATGGCGATCCGCAGATGGTCCTGCAAGGTGGTGGCGGTTTTATATTTTTCCGCGAGGACGGACACCTCATCCATGTCGAAGGGAAGCGACTTGGCAAACTGTGTTGCCAAGGCGAGATCCTCCGACAGGGAAGAGGGAGCGCCTGAGCGGGCTGAGGCAGCGGCGGGTTGCGGCTGGGGTTTGAGTAGGGGCATCGGAGCTCTAGCCTGGGAAGGCAGAGCGGAAAAGCCTGTCCAAGCGTTGAACGCCGGGAGAGGTGCAGGCACGAATGCCGGACGTTTTGGGGCGGCCTTGGAGGCTGGGGGAGAACGCTTAGCGTTCTTTTTGAATTTGGGGGCGGCCGGGCATCCGCGGTAGTTAGCGGGATGACCGGTTTTCCCGCAGAGAATGCACGCCGGAGGGTCGGGGGAGTCCCGGGTCCTCGTGCAGTCACTGGTCCCGTGATCCCCGAGACACTTGACGCATCTCGGGCGGGAGTGGCAGTGATTTGCCGAGTGCCCATAAAGTTGGCAGCGGTGACATTGCCGGGGGGTTTGGTTATTGTAGGGCCGCTCGAAGCGGAGATTAGTAAGGCCACAGACGCTCTTCAGATTGAAGATTGCCTTGCCTTTTTCAGAGAGGTCTAGGATGGCGAGCACCATGTTATATGGTGTCCTTTCGGAATTACCTTTGTGCATGCGGTGTACCTCATGCACAGGGAGGTTTTGAGATTGGAGATCTTCCAGGATGTAGGAGGTCTCAAGCTCCCGTGAAAGGCCGCGTATGACGACGCGGAGGCGCTTCTCTTCTTCGAGAGCGTAGGTGTAATAATTGACATTTCTGTCAATTAGAATACGGGTTAGGGCCCGATGGTCGGCCGGGGTCTGCACGATAACTTTGATACCGTGTTGGATATGCCGTGCTTCTTTCAGCACGATGTTGTGGGCGGGAAGGGAGGTTAAGACATCTCGCCAGAGATGCTTGTCTCTAATGATAAAAGGGGGCGGGGGTCGCTCGCGGCGGGGCTGGCTGTCGGCCTTGGTTTTAGCCTGCTTGGGCTCTTTGTCGGTGATTCCGTGAGGCGAGCTGTTAAGCAGTCGCTTCTTGGACTTGCGATTGGTGACGACTTTGAAGCCATCTTCGTCACCAGATTGGGCGGTGAGATCAATCTCCATGTCGCTATCAGGCGCGGCTGAGGCGACAGCGGGAGATTCGGATATGGCGGGGGCTGGGGCGGGTGCGGGCGCGGCCGCGGTTGGGGTGGCCAAAGTGGCCGATGGGGCGGTAGCCTTAGTGGCTTTTTGGGTCGCGGGGGCCTTAGGGGCCACGGGGGTAGTGGCTTTAGGAGCCTTCGGTGGTGGTGCGGCCTTAGGGGCCTTCGGGGGCGGCGCGGAGGACGCGGCTTTCGCGGGGGTCGCGGTGGCAGCCGGAGATGGAGGGATTATTTCCATCATGGGAAGTAATCCCCTCATCTCTTGACAGTACCAAGATTTGAGAGCCGGGTCGCGACTCTCAAGTAGACGGAGGGTTTGAACCCACCAATCTTGGGGTGTAGCCATCCCTCAGGCGGGAGCAGCCCGAGGGATTTGTGTAAAAAATGTGTTGTTCCTAGTCCCCCTGCCGGGTGTAGGCAGGGGGGTGCGCCCTCTGATGAGCCCTAAGCTTGTAGCCCCTTTGCCGATCTTATTGTGCAAAGGGGTCCCTAACTGCTTTGTGGGTAGACAGAACCACAAAGAATAGGAAATAAGGAGGAGGTAACCTAGGACGGATTTGGAGATACCTGGGGTCGGCAAGGGTACTCCCCCTGTGCCGGTGGTTCCACGCCGCGTCCGGGTTCACTGTTTCCCTGAAGGGGAACCGGTGGGCGCCCGGGTCACGCCCGAACTAGGTTCGTTAGCACCGTTAGGTGTCCCCTAGCTGACCTAGTGACAATTAAAATTGGGTAAACAATTAAAATTGCCACGAGGGTTCGCGCAAACGAACTACGCGGGTGTGGGGTGGAAACAAAACCCCGCGTCAGAGCGCAATGAAAATTGCGATGACGCAACCTGGTGTGTGTATAAAAAGACCAACCAAAAAGGTGTGTGTATCAAACGACCGACTCAATAGTGTGTGTATTAAATCGACCGTATCGAAATTCCGAATATCGGGTGGGCGAGCCAGAATGACGTCACGGTGTGCGGACACGTCCGCACGGTGCGAGCGCCGAGACCGGAATGGATATGCACGCGTAACGAACGACTGACAGAGAACAACTGGAGCGTTTCTGGCTTTCAAAACACCTTCTTATATCCCCCGTTCCATCCGACGCCTAGCTGCGAACTGTGCGAGCTCTGGGCGTCGGCGGTCAGCGGGGCGTGGAGAGAATGTATGCTCCGACGGCTCATATCCCCGGACGTAACTTAGGATACTTTTTATCCCAATGAAGGATGTCATTTCTGCGAGATAGACAAATATATCGAAAAAGATGGTCCTGCAATCGCATCTTTTTTGAAAACTACTTAACATAAATGAATGAAACTTGACACATAGCTAGCTTGTATATGTAAATTTTATTCCGATAACCGACGTATTTATCCTAAAATAGACAGATTAACAAAATAGATGGCGTTGCCATTCCGTTTTTTCAATTCCCCTACAAATACCTACGTTGTTATAAACAACATTTCATTTGTAGTATTACTTCTAAATCAGCTTCGAATTACTGTCTTTATTATTATTATATATACAATCTAATTAAGTTTTTCTGCAAGCAAAATAAAGCTACTGGCTAGAGTTTGACACGCGGCGTCACCGCCGGAGATTCTCGGGATATACAATGCCGCAGATTTGAAGTCCGGGAATTTACTATCAATTAGTGAAAATCTCATCGACATTAGCCAGTAGTTTTTATGTAAATCTTGAATAAACAGATAAAAACAAAAATGTTAGAAACAAAAGTCTCTTCGTCTGCGTGGAACAGTAAAAAAAAGTGTTAAAAAAACTCTCCGATTTTGAAACATTCTTTATTGGTGCTTCGCTCCTATTGGTGATAGCGTGATGACATATAGCCTTCCTCGATAAAAGGGCCCACCTAACACTGAAAGAATTTCTCAAATCAGACTAGTAGTTCTTGAGATTAGCGAGTTCAAAAAAACAAACTCTTCAGCTTTATTGAAGTGAAACTTCTTTATCGGCTTTGGAAAAAAAAAATACTGTCACCTTTTTCGGTTCCACACCACGCAAATTGGGATTGTTCACTTTTTTTCAATTTAGCTATTTGAAAAACCATTTTAAGGAATAGTATCTCTAATCATTTCTGTCTAGTTAAAATTCCAAAAAACGTACGATCTTCTTGTATTTTGTAAGAAATGCGTTTGACCTTTATTTGACCTTACTAAATCTAATCAGGTGGGCCGTCTGTTTGTTTGCCTGCTTCAAGTGTAAAAATCATTCTAGCTGTACATTATTTGATTTAAGTTCTGTAACATGGATTTTCCCTAAAGACCACTTTAAAAAATTTAACGATAACTATAGAAAATAATAATGGTTGAACACGGAAAATTATAAGCCTAGCGACAAAAAACACTAAAATGATCACGATACGTAATGAGTAATGACAGTGACATTTAAATAAGTAGCACAGATTACTATGATTATATATAGATAAAACTTACTTTTATTATTTTTGTTTTCTAGGCAAAGAAATCAATGTAAACTTGTACCTTATGACGTCATCGGAGAAATAATATTAAACTCGAATTATAAAAAAACTAACGCTTAAAATACAAAAATATTCAAATTAGTATCTTAAAATACCCTATTTTACGCAATAAAAATATAAAATTAGAGGGTAATTTTTTGTGAACCATCCCCATTGTGAGACGAAAAGTTGCATATAGTAAAAAAAGTTTCACTTCTTTCGTGTGTACACTAGTACACGCACACATTTTTTTTATATTTATTCATTTTTTTTTATATTTTACTAGCTGTCCCGGCAGACGTCGTCCTGCCCGGTAAAAAATAGGGGTTGATCGTAGAGGGTTGAAAATCTAGGGTTGTAAGTATTTTTGTATGTTGTATCATAAAAAAATAGAAATTAAAAATTTTGTCTAAGAACTAAAAATAAAAATTTAGTGGTGGACTACTCCTAACATTTAGGGGGATGAAAAATAGATGTTGGCCGATTCTCATAGATAACGGATAAGCACAAAAAATTTCATCAAAATCGGTCAAGCCGTTTCGGAGGAGTATGGCAACGAAAACTGTGACACGAGAATTTTATATATTAAATATATAAGATACGGATTACATATAAGTAATACAATTTGGTTATTATATAATAATTTTAGGTTGTATCATCCGTGGTAGATACAACTCTTGAGGCAATAAGTATACATTTTCTAAAAATATACTCAGATATGATACATATTTTAACGCGTTTAAGAAAGTAAAGTAGGGGAAAGCAGGTAGGATTCGTACATTTTTTGTTCTGAGCCTTATAAAAAAGAAACTACTAGCTATTACAAAATTATTTTAATAGCGGTATATTACCCATTTATGTGGCTTTAATATTATGGAAGTTCAGTTTTCATATAAAGCAACACGGAGAAGTTACGACCGTTTTCCTAAAAAATGGAAAACGCACGAAAGCACCCCATGCATGGGGTAGCTTCGTGCATAGCGTGGGGCACATTCGTACATAGTGGGGAACCTCCGTACAATCAAAGAAAATGCCATTTATTCAATGTAGTAAAGTCCTTTAATGAGGTCAAAGTTAAAACAACGTCAGCCGTCATATAGTAAATTAGTAATTATTGTATTCAGAGTACCTATGTAACGAAAAGAACACAAATGTATTTTTTTCTTCTCTAATAATTATGAAACTAATGATCTTCATCTAGTAATGATCAAAAGTATTGTTTTAATTACTTTAATACTTAATAATAAGTCCTGAAAATATTCATATAACATAATACTTTTTCCACTAATAAAAGAACTAAAAATCAACATTATAAATTTTATCACATGTCTCAACATACATAAATACATAACTTCACGCCAGTTTCCTTGCGGAGTAGGCACGAACAACAGAGCGCCATTTAGGATTATTCCTACACACATTTGCTTCTTTGGCATTCATAGCTCGTGTCATACATGGTACCAGCACTGCGTTGTGTATGGCAAGCTGGGCTTTCTGGCTGAGTTCTTAGTAAAGCTCCATTCATACTACTCCTCAAATTTACTCTTCTTTCTATGTCAGCGCTGTACCTTCCATCCCTGCTAAAAGCACATCCAAGATATACAAACTCATTCACTTGTTCCAGCATAACATCATCGACCATTATTCTTGCATTCGTTCTGGTTTCTTCTCTTTCAAACACCATAACCAATGTTTTCTTCGCATTCAAATATAAGCCTCTCGCATGACAGTCATCTTTCATCATTGTAACTAGTGTTTGCAGTTCTGATGGCGATTAGGCTAAAAGCACGGCATCATCCGCATAAAGCAAAGTGCTAACAACTAAATATTTTTTTTGCAGAGACTTAAAACATAAATTCGAGTTGTATTTATCGTGAAATTAGAACAAAATTGCCCATATGCACAATATCTACCGGTACCTATTATACTAGAGGAGGATTCGTACAGTACGAATCTACCCCACATGTAACTGCATGAAGGTACCCCATCCAGATAATTCAACAAATTAATTTGAAATAAACGTAACCATTATAGTTGAGCTAAAATATCTATTTAAATATTAAAGTAATATTTTAAGACATAAACTATAATAAATCACTTTTATAATTTGAGCATTACTTATACCAGCCAAGCGAATTAAAAGATGACAACGAAAAATACTTACGCAGAGCGAATTCACGTATCGACTTACATCATCGAAGCCAATGGCCGTATTGTGGCCCCATCCCGCAGGTACCCGTATCCTACAAATGGCAATCACGCACACAAATGCAAACATTTCAATGTTGCATAATGGCGGAGATATCTCCACTGTACGAATGCTCCCTGTGTACGAATCCTACCTGCTTTCCCCTATATATTGTGAAGAAATATTAAGTTACTTAATGTAATTGAAAAGAAAAGGAAGTTTGCGAATGAAGTATTAATTTACAAACCTTTAATCTCGCGAGATAACGGAGGAGAATTTTCGAAAAAAAAAATGAAAATGACATTCTCTTATACATTTTAGAATAATTCTCATAGTACACAAAGGAAAGATTAAATTTCTTAAGAGGAGCTCTTTAGTGATAAAATTTGTGAAAGATACGGGTGTAATTTACTCTTAAGAGGTTTTGCGAGCTTTTTGCCGTAATTTCTCGTGTTAGGAATGTAGGTTGAACCTTTCAAGCGGCCCTTCAGGGCCATAATCGATGGTATACGAAATATTGAGAAAATTTGAAAAAAAAAATTGGTGTCCTTGGGAGACTCTTAACAATGCTACAGTATTAGTAAATAGGTCGCAGTCGACATCTTCCAGCTAATTTATTAAATTCATTTAATTTGCGATAAGGCCGCACTTTGTGCATAACTAGATATAATTTTAAGTCCTTAGGCTCATTTTTGTATAACTTTTGTTGTTACATGCTACAGGACTCGAATTAAAATGCCGTTGGAATTACTATAAACTTTATTAGAACAATACAAACACTTCTAAACCAGGTACAAATATAACTGGATACAACCAGTACAAACTGCATGATTCAATAACACGCGCAAAGTCCGTCACTATATCCCTTATCGAACGTCTTGCTTTGATCGTGGTTCTCAGTAGACTGCCGATCAGTAAAGTTCTAATAAACTCTATAGTAATTCCAACGGCATTTTAATTCGAGTCTCGCTGCTCGTAATAATATTATAGATATGTATCAAATGAAAATAAACTACAGTAACCAGTATATTATTTAAAGGAAAACACACTAAAGTAATATTTAATCGCTCCGGACCCGATTCCCGGATACGTTCGTAACAATGTTGTATTTCTGGAGTGTAGGGGGCATTCCAGTCACGTACAGGGGCCGCGAGCCGCGGGATTTCATTATATCATCCACTGTTTATTGTATTCCCTTGATGGAACTGTAGTGGAAAGTGTATTTATGATTGAGACTTTTGTGGGGGAATAATTTGCTGTGGTGCTATTTGATCAGATTTTTTTGATGTGACAACTTCTTATGGGAGAGTAAACCGCTTCGTTACGTAACGCGTTACGGCGCCAGTCTGCCTGGCTTCTCTTTCTCTCACAAAAATTATCACTTATAGACTAAGATCCCAGTCAGTCCAGACTTACGTGATTTTAGGAAATATGAAATTTTTGGGATCGGTAGTTTAACATAAACTTAGAAAGGACTAGATACTCGCTAAGCTGAAAGCGGGGCTCTCGCGCATCCTCACACAGCGGAACTCTTAACGAGTCTGGGAGGATGTTTGGCCCGTCAGCTTTGTCTGGCTTATTGGACAATATTTTTAAATATTATACTTGATAATATATATACAATTCAGCCTTCCTGAAATCACGTAAGTTCGTACATTTTTTTTAAAGTGTCTGTCAAAAGTTATGGCCCACAAAGTGTCTGGCAACTGTACATCTTTGTTTATAACAATATTATATATGACATACGTAAAAACTAGGCTTGCTACTTTGACGTAAGTTGGCATGGTTTTTTCCACCTTTGATACCGGCTGATGCCTTCCTGAAAAACTATCGATCTTAAAAATGTCATCTTTCCTAAAATCACGTAAGTCTGGAGTGACTGGGATCTTGAACTATTATATATTATATAATATATTACTATAATTTATGCCAGAAGTAAGACATGATCATAAAACTATATGTAAAAGTGTGCGAGGTTCACCAAATACTACCATTACTTTTGGTTTCATTTTTACGCTAAGACCTCGTTAGCGCGATGTATTTATTTAAAGATATTGCATACCGCCATCTCAAGTGAAGTTAAGTGGACTAAATGTAAACTAATTATAATTTTAATGTTCCTAAACCACTTGGTGGCGCTAGTTTCCGTATATTTTTTAATTTTTCGATTGTGTAGGGGAAATCCACTGGGATGCACGGGTCTGCTATTTCGCGGACTTTCATTCTGTCTTTTAATATGGTTTTTGACATAATGAGGCTTCCATTATCATGAATTATACTACGGAATAGATATAAAAACATAGAATTATTTTCCCCATTTATGTTCCCAAATGTAGTAAATTAAGAATTAAAAGAGACATGAAAAAGAAAATCTCTGTCTTGCATAATGACGGAGGAGATAGGCAACAAAAAAAATACTACGGAACGCTAAAATGGATTGCATATGCAAATACACTATTATTCAAGTCAGTACTATAATAATATATACATATGATATCGGTAAGAATGCAATCACTTCTCCATTCACACAAAAGCTCAAATAGAGGGATGCAATATCGTCATATTAAATATACCCGTCTCCCTCTCTACAAGGAGATTGCTTGAGATAGCACACCCTCTTTTATTATTCCCTCGTATATTTCTACCCGCAACGCGTTACTCAATCTTGGATAACACTCGGAGATTCCCTAAATGGGTATAACCTTACATGGGTGGATATATTAGAAATGTATGATATGTCTGTGAACGTGTGGGTTTTTGAAATTGTATGGTTAAACTCGAGTTTATGATGAGCCTTCGTTTCGGTGTGTAAGTCTTTTTTTATTTCTCATATTCTGAAAGTACGCTTGTAGTTGCCTAATCACATAGATGAAAGCAGCACTTTTCGTCCTTGGGAAACGATTCTCCCTGCTGTCAAAAGATTTAAAAAACTATGCAAACCCATAGACAATAAATACATGCGACTCATATCTCAACTGTTATTCAGCCACTGTTAAATTGCGGCATAAATTGTAATTACAAATATTAACAATTTTGTAAAATCTCATAAATTACTTTTCACTAAATTATTAATTAATTCACATAAATTTGAGCAAGATATTTACTATCATCAGTGACAAAAAAAAAACTGGCTGGTAGAATGCCACAGAAAAAATAATTACTTGAGTTTCATATGTGACGTACGTGATGACGTTTCATCAGATTTAGATACGGATTTTTTTATATAATATTTATGGCTTGGCAACTAGGCCTTTAAGCCAGTTAGATATGGATTTAACGCCTGATTTTATTAGAGAAGTATTTGTTGTTTATCTAATCAGTTTTTATTTACTTTTCTCATATTCAAAATGAAAAGCAGAGTTTAACCTCGGGTGAAGGGCTTATTAAGGCACTGGAATTATTACCTAAACTGTCTCGTGCCTAAATAGGTCAGTTTCAACTCTCGTGTAACAATCTACTATTATTCCGTCTAATACATTTTAAGACCTAGACGATTTTCTCTTTGAAAATAGAAGATATCTGTGGGAACAAAAACCAACAAGAGAAAGCTGCGTAAGAAACTTTAGTACAGGCATGAAATAAAATATTAGAGCTAAGCAAATACATGTTCCTTAAAATATCTTCAATTTGATCATTTTGAATACGTCGTGGGGTAGCTGTAAAAATGCTACCATACTCTGATTATGGTACACACATAAATTTATAGGATCCTCGATTGAAACTACACACTCGTATACTTACATACATACATTCATAATATCACCCCTGTTTTCCATGGGGTTAAGCAGAGAATATGGATCTCCATTTGCGACGATCGTGACAAACAAATTCACTTCACCTACTTTCATTACCCTCTTTATACCGTTTATTTGAGATGCTTTTTACCTAACTTCTCTTTAACACTTCTGATATTTGATCATGGTTTGTTGGTCTTGGTTTACCGGTAACAACTCTACCATTCCATTCAATACTGTCATATATATTTTGTGAGCCTACTTTTATCAATTTTCTCTACATGTCCAAAACACCTTGACATTTCTTTTTCAATGCTTGTTATTACATCCTCTTTCAATTCACAACGTTCCCTTATCACACTGTTCCTTATCATATCATTGTATACTTGATTTATTTCATCCCTTGATATGGATTGAGATGCCTTGATATGAAGCGTCGAGCACCTGAGTACGCTATCTTGTTAAGCGCGTTCGTACTGATGTTAAAAGCATTGTTTGCGCGTGTTCACCTAAAATGTAGTGTCGACATAGTGTACGTACTTGCTTCGCACATATGTATTTGTTTTGTTATTTTGCTATCTTTCATTATGTTTACATGTCTAAACAACTGTAGTATTTCTTTTTCAACACATCACTACATCTTCTTTCAATCTTATCATATCGCTTAACCTGACCAGATACAGAAGGCATCACTTTTGGACACGGCACGAATTGTAAGGAGGTTCCGTCTCTGAAGCCCTAACCACCCCAATTTTGGGCCCCATACCCCGCTGCCGGCGAACTTATACTTGCATCGCGATACACCTTATCTACCTAGATGACAATTCTGCATCACATACATTTATAAATGAGACACTGGCACCAAATCAAACATAGGTCGCCAGTTCGAATCCTCGCTCGAAGGACCACATGTAGGGTAGCTTCTTGATGATGGTAAGGTGCTTCAATGATAAGTGGACTGTTATAGTATGATTAAATGAGCTTCAATTTCTCGAAACACTCCTCGTTGTACAGACGGTAGACTACGCAGAGAGGCAAAGTCTCTCCGAAGGGTAAGCAATTCTAAACAGCTTGCTAGTATGGAAACGTTGATGATACCATTCGCATAAGAGTTTAGTAATCATTATAGGAGCTGGTAGTATCACAAATCAGAGGTGGCCTGCACCAACAAAACTAGTTTCTAAAACTGCAATATGCGAACAGATCTAATCTTACTTTTAAAGTACATTACTTGCGAAATGCAGAAAGCGGAAAACTAAAGTGTAATAAAAACTGCAATGGAAGTGCTCCGAGATTGTTTGGGGGATAATCACGTCGGTTCGGGGCTTGCGCTGAATAAATAACAGGGTGGCCCTGGGGATGCATTTACATGACCATATCTATAGAAAATAGGTACGGTTGTCTTGATGTATCACTGGAGACTAAAGTTGTTTATACACACATACATAAATATAATGGTTTAGCCTCTGCGACTGTCTGTTTGAGTGACATATTAATAAAAATTTTCATGCCGCTTCTTTCTTATTTAAGTTTTTTTTTATTGCAGGACTTTAGCAGTCAGGCCGAGGGTTCACTTGATGGAGAGCGGTTACCATCGCCTATGGAGATTTGCACCACCTAAGGTACTATTAATGCGCTGCTGATCTCTTAAGAGACACCGGAACTTGGTCACTAATGCCGGAACACAACACAAAGCTGTTATATCGGCATACTCTAGACCAGGGGCGGTCGCCATCCAGTCGGGGAAATGCCCTACCACCTGGCCGTGGGTTCTTTTCTCGCCTCTTACAACAGGCCGCTCAGCCGCAGGAAATTCTATTCTTTCTCCGTTCCTGCACGAATAAAGTAGGTATACGTTTTTTACATATATAATTACCTTCAGAAGCAAAACCAACTAACTGTTGATGAAAACTGCTTAGAAATCCATTGCGTGGTTTAGCGAGTAGTTAGCGGGTATATATGCAGAAAGCAACTTGTTTATGTTATGTAAAGAAGATATATGTTACAAAAAATGTGCTTTGATTGAATAAAATATTTTGAATTTTAATAAACGAGGCTATCAGTAATCTTTCAATTGAATATGCAAAGGAATACTAAACTATTAGAAATGAATTCTTCAAAGTGATTTAATCGTTAATATATCCGTCTATACATTATTCTTCAACATCAATGTTTTATGAAATGTACATACATACATACATAATTTCACGCCAGGTCCCTTGCGAGGTAGGCACGAACAACAGAGCGCCACACAGGCCCATTCTTACACACCTCACTTACTTCTTTGACATTCATAGTTCTTGTCATGCACGCTCGTCTGTTCTTAAGGCTCCTGACATCACCTTCTGCTAGTACACGATCAATTTGATCATGGAAGGTGTGTCGTGGCCTTCCGCGACTTCTGCATCCATCCACTTTTGAATTGTATATCTGTTTAGTCATTTCCTCATCATACATTCTTTCCACATGCCCGAACCACCGGAGCATTCCTTTCCTTACCTTCACCCCGGCACTCTCTTTCAGACCAACTCTCTTTCTTACTTCGGTATTACGAACGCGGTCCGCGAGCGTCACTCCGCAGATTTTGCGTAGTGCTCGCATCTCGACTGCGTTTACTCTACTTTCATGCTCTCTCTTCCATACCCAACTCTCGCTTCCATACGTGAGCGTATGTACCAGCACCGCGTTGTGTATGGCAAGCTGGGCCTTCTGGCTGAGGTTCTTAGCGCCTAGAAGTTTACCTAACGCTCCATTCACACTATTTCCCAAATTTACTCTTCTTTCTATGTCAGCGGAGTACCTACCTCCTTAAAAATGCATTAAATCAATTGAAAAAAAAACATTAAACAAACTACCATGTATTTGACACGCACTCTATATTATACTCCTTTGTTTATTGTTCAAGTCAAATTAACAAATCTGTGATTATAGAAGTATAGTTTTTAACATTTTTTATTACGGTCCCATTTTGATTACAGGTGACCACTACTTTATAATTAAATTAATATAAACTCCATAGTTACACCGATTCATTGTATTACACAGATTTTAAATAGATGAAGTCAGTCGTCCGATGATGTCAATTGCTAGAAATTATTTTTATTCAAAAATATGTTTTATGATATAAATTTTAAGGCTTACAATAGTTGAAATATTCCCGTTTCCTTCTTAGTCCTGAAATTGTATTCCTTCATCAGGAATGCGACATAGGGCGATGGCAGTGTTGGAGGGAAATTGCTTCCGCCTTAAGGCAGGGATACACTGATGCGAACTTGATAGGGCGATATAACGAGTAGATTGAGTCAAATCTTATTCGGTATTTATTTACGAACAGGAAAATACTGATAATGTCTTCTTAATTTTTTTTCCCAAATTATTTATATCTTATATAGTGAAACTTCTTTTGAATCCTTGTTATTTGAAAATCGATGAAACGAAAAATCGACACTAAAAAGAGATACACATAAAATTCAACCTTATTTAATTAAAAATAAAACACATTTTTCTTTACCCGTTAGTACTAATTTTCATATTAAATTAAAAGATTTCACTTGAATTTAAGCTCTATCTGTATATATTTAAGGCAGATATACTTTTATTCGTAGATCATAGGAAATTGTGCGTAATAGTGCATTGCTTTTGAATTTTATGCTAGTGATTTAAAGTGTAATTTAGGTCGCATTATTATGAATAAGGATCAAAATACTCAAGAATAAAGATATCTATAATAGAATAGAAATGCGAAGAATCAAACCGGCAGATGGTCTACCTGATGGAAAGTTGTTACAGCCTATCGATTTTTGGAACGAAGCAAATGCATTGCCAGAGGAGCATGCCATCTCGCTCCTCCGTTGCAAAGGAAGATTTGTATAAAAATCGATAGTCAACGCACAGTGTGTAACTGGCCTAAAAAATCGAGTCAAAAATAAGCACATGTACACGTAACACTATCCAGTTTCATGTTTGCATATTCATACGTTGTTTCCGAAACGATGCCTCCGAAGAGATTGGTCCCAGCGCCCTTTTGTAAAGCCCCTATTGTGGGAGTGCCTTACGTTCCCCGAGGAAAATGGTTTTCCTAATATACGCTTCCAAACTTGATACTATTTTCGTGAAAATTTAAACAGAGAGACGTTTGTATAAAATTTAGAATTAATACGTAATGATATGAGACAATGAGATGTTTTGCTTAAGTCTTGAGAGATCTGAAGAAAAAAGGATATAAGAAAAAAAAAGCCTTTATTTCTACCATTAAGTACAGTTTTTTTTTAAATATATATAAGTATATGTGTACACATTAAATAATGGAAGTCGCCTCTGCGGCGTAGGCCTCCCCCAACTCTTTCCAGTTTTTTCGATCTCTAGCTATTCTTCTCCATTTCGTTCCACACATTTTTGCAAAAATATCTTCCCATCTCTTTCTAGGTCTTCCTCTTTCTCTTTTTCCATCTCTAGGTAGCCAATCATGGATTTTTTTTGCCCATCTATTGTCTTCTTGCCTAATTGTGTGTCCTGCCCAGTTCCATTTCAGAGTCCTTACTCTTTTGATCACATCTGATTTTTTAGTCTTTTTTCTTATAATTTTGTTGTGAACTCTGTCTTGAAGTTTATATAAGAAATATGCTTTTCTAAAAAGGTTTACGATCTGGAACACGACGGGCCTATCTTGTTTAGTACAGGAGTTTCTAGGGCCACCTTCCGATTCCATCATCAGAACCGCTCCATTATTGCACTGTCACGCGATACACATATGCGTGTAAAATTTCAGCTCAATCGGAAACAGGGAAGTTGGTCAAACTTAACTTGCAAGATTCCACCCACTTACATACATACATACATACATACATAAAATCACGCCTGTTTCCCATGGGGGTAGGCAGAGACTATGGATCTCCACTTGCGACGATCCTGACAAACAACTTTCGCTTCACCTACTTTCATTAACCTCTTCATACATGCGCGTTTATTTGAAATGCTTTTTACCTGACCTTTTTTAACAGTTCTGATATTTGTTCATGGTATGTTCGTCTCGGTCTACCGGCAACAGCTCTACCATTGACAATACTGTCATATACCTGTTTTGTGATTCTATTTTCATCCATCCTCTCTACATGCCCAAACCACCTTAATATTCCTTTTTCAACTCTTGTTATTACATCTTCTTTCAAACCACATTGTTCCCCACTTACATACGTAGGTATATCCATTGCAAGTTAAATAAAAGATTGTAAAAACATCTTTGTTTTTTAGTATAAAGTAGGTAAAACATTGCTCCATCAATTTTGCTGTCTACCCTTTTTCTGTGTGAAACGACAACCAATGTACAGCAGGGTAAGCGCAGCCACGAACTGGTATCATTTTAGTCTTCATACTGGCAACATTGTTTTTTCGGCGCTTTCGATAATTTTTCTTTATGTGTATGATTGGGTCGGAAATACTAAAAATTCATACTGCAACATATATGCTTAAATTTTTACATGTTTAGCAAAATAACGTTATACAGAAGTTAGTATAATATGTTGCTTGAAGTTCTGTCATTTAAATATTCTTTAATAGTGTAGTATTCCTTTTTAAGCATGAAGCTTTTGAATTTGGTTTTAATTTCGCCTAACCGCATATCCAGCTGCAAAATGCAGCCAGCCAGACGTTTGATCGGACTGTAAGTCGCATAGTTTTTAAGAACTTTAGATATACTAACTCTTCTTGAAGAAAGTTTTTAAGTTCTTTTCGTATCCGCGCAGGAACGGAGAGAGAATTAAATTTCCCGCGGCCGGGTGGCCTGTCGTAAAAGGCGACAAAACAACCCACAGCTAGGTGGTAAGGCATTTGACCGACTGGATAGCTACCACCCCTGGTCTATAGTATGTCGCCATAACAACCTCGAGTTGTGTTCCGGCATTAGTGACCAGGTTCCAGTGTCCCTTAAGAGAGCAGCAGCGAATTTGTAGCACCTTTGGTGTTGCAAATGTCCATAGGCGATGGTAGCCGTTCTCCATCAAGTGTGCCGTCTTCTGTCTGCTGAACTGTAATAAAAAAAATAAAAAAGCGTTCAATCTTACACTAGTTTGCTATGAATACGACCGTAAGGCGCTAGCTTTTATGAAAATTAGTGTATCAACAAAAGTCTTAAGATTAAGTTAAAATTTTGACTTATGTCATGACGTTAAGAAGTTCATCTGAACCGACGTAAGCAACGCTTAAAGATCTTCTATCGAAGTTACTAAAGTTAAAATACACATATATAACTTTAGTATATAATAACTTAAACTAAAGTTTCAGAGCCGGAATAATTTTACATGTTAAACTGTCGTAAGTTATCGACGATTTAACTTGAGTTAATTAAGTTAAACCCAGAGGAAAAGTTTGTAAACGATATCATCGTGATGTTTTGGAAGTGGGGAAGCAAAATATCTTAACCAGCATATCAGTAGGATCTAATGTAACCAAGACTGAAAGTTTAAAAACAATATTGTTACGACTCGCGAGACTCGAATTAAAATTACTATAGAGTTTATTACAACTACACAAACACGTATAACAGAGGTACAAATATAACCAAACACAACAAGTCCAAACGTAATGCACGATTCAATACACGCGCAAAGTCCGTCACTAAATAGATTATCGAATGTACACAAGTCTTGCCTCGCTGCTGGTTATCGCTCGACTGCCTCACACCTCCGTTGGGTCATTGCTTTATACTGTACAAATACAATGTCTGTTCGGCCGCGTGGACTGAATTTCCAAGAATCACACCTGGATAGTGACTACCGTAAAGATTACAATACACAATGGGCTGTTTTTCTAATCACACATTTTAAACACAAAGTAAACATAAAAATAATTAATGTTTTTAGATCAAACGCCGATGGGTAATAAATGTACTTTGTTTACAAATATGCAGGTGGCCCAAACTGTTACAATATTAAGCAGTCAACGTTCAGCATCTACGTCCCCTATTATGCATGGACTTCCACTGATTTAGCGGATTTCCTGCGGCCTAAAATAATGTTTTAACTAACAAACAAATTCCTATATCCGGCTTACGTAACCAACCCGTTTACTTATCAAAAGTTTCCTCTGTTATAAATGGTTTAACAAAACCTTTATGCTTTAATAGTATCAGTGCATGGTCCTTTCTAAACATGGCGGTAGTAGCTTTAGTGCTTTTGATATTTAGGGGATGTGGGGACGAGGTCGTTCAACTCATTTAGTTCGGTGGAGACTTTCAACGTGTTCGACTGGTTGCCAAAAATAAAAAATATTTTTTTCATCGCTTGAGTTCTATGAATAGGAAGAAAGCCCACCTGGTGGTAAGCGGTTATCATCGCCTACGGACATTTGTAACACTAAAGGTGCTACCAATGTGCTGCCACTCACTGAAGAGATACTGGAACCTGGCTATCAATGCCGGAATACAACCCAAGTATGTTATGGCGGCATACTCTAGACCAGGGGTGATAGCTATCCCGATGGGCAAATGCTTTACCATTTGACTATGGGTTATTTTGTCGCCTGTTACGACAGGCCGCACGAAATTGTATTCTTTCTCCGTTCCTGTACGGATATGAAAGGAATTTAAATAACAAGGTTCTCTGGTTATAAATATACTGACCAGTTGCTGTTCTTTTATTCGAATACACCCTTTTGAGTTGGAAGTATTACACAAAGCCACTCACCTTCGGGTACTGCTAAGGAAGTCAGCAAGAAGTGTACACATGCCGCTCCGGTGCCGTGCCCCATCAGAGTCACGTTGGTCGGATCCCCTCCAAAAACAGCAACGTTCTCCTTGATCCAATGCAGAGCTGCTATTTGGTCCATTAGTCCATAGTTTGCTGGGGATCGGGGATAATCGTCTGATCGAGGGTTCAGGAAACCTGTTGGCAAAAGTAAATGAATGGTTGGTAAGATAAGAACTATAGAGACAGGCCATAAGTTTAGTACATTCGATAAGGACTTATTCTTAAGCTAACTATTTAATAAGTATAAATGTAAGTCAGGCTTTTTTAGTTATTTTATATTGAAACAAAATCATATTGGTTGGTGGTTATCAAAGTGAATTTATAAAAAAAAAATGGTTACCTCATTTTACGAAAATAAGTCCCTCTTTCCAGGGATTCGGTTCAGCAAAACAAAGGTAAGTGTTTCTATTGTCGTTTGAACATACGTTTTTCCTGTTTTTCAAGTGGTTCTTAATTAATTCATAAAATTTTGAGGATTAAAGAAAATAAGCGAGTAATAAGTAACAAGAGGAAATCATAATTTTAATTAAAGAAAACCCATGTTTACGAGCGTTTCGTTTTGATGAATTATGAATTTTTACAAATTTGTTTGGAAGATAAATGTTACGTTCTTGGGATTGGAAGTAAACACCTTTATTTATCAACTAAATGATTTTATTTACTTACACAGCCGTACGTGATTCCTGTCCGCAGGGTTGCCCCTACTACCGACGCACTATCCCGACGGTGTCTCACTCATAACACCGTCGCCCTATTACGTAGACCATCTGCTGCTACTGCAGTGCTCACCTCCGAATTTACCGCGCGTAGCTCGCTTCTGCATTTTATCTTAAACTACTCTATACGTCTCCTTCACTAAACTCTTTACTATACTTTCCACTAAACTCGTCACTGTCTTCTACTTAACTCTTCCCACTCTCGGGTATCGCACTTGTCGCTTTGCTGTCGTCAACTGAACTCCCCGTAGGCCCGCCTTACGCTAGTTATATACCCAAGAAATTTTCTGGAATCCGTAATTCATTGTTCATCATCTCTCCATTTATAAAATATATCTTTTCTTGTCGTTTCCTTCCAGAATCTTCTACCGTTTTTTAAAAATCTTGAGACCGGCTTACGCTGCCAGAAAGTTCTACTCCTGGTCACCACACAATGTATGTATTTGTCTTCCTGTATATATAAGACAGAGATCGATGATGAACAAAAGTTCTAGAATAGAAGGTTCGGGTAGGATAATACAGCGATAGATAAATGTTTAGAAAGAGAGATAGCTAGTAAATTAAAAAATAACGAAAAGCAGATTGAAATTATGGGCTCCAGAAGATTTTTTCGGGTATATAAGCAGCGTAAGGCGCACCTACCGCGGATTTCAGCTCACGACAGTAAAGTGACAAGTGCGATACGAAAGACTTGGCAGAGAAATTTAATAAAAGGTAGTGATGAGTCAAGAGAGTTCGAAGAAGAGTTTAGTGGAAGACAGTAGGAAGTTTAGTGGATAGTTTAGTAAAGCACTGCAGTAGCAGGAGGTGGCCTACGCAATATCGGCGACGATATTGTGAGTGAGACACTTCATCGTCGGGGCAGCGCGACGTTAGTTTTACGTGTAGGGGCAACCCTGCAGAGAAGAATCACTGGAAAGCTACATTATTCCTGAGTGTCATACGTCATATTGGATTGTGATTAATAATAAGTATTTTTAACTTTTTTTTAATGCCCTGCGAAATGGGCATGAGTCGGGTAGTCGTTTATAAAGCCTATTCCGGTTTTTATTTTTAAGTACCTTCAATGTAAAGAAACAGCATGTTTAGAATTTTATAATATTCTAGATCAGTGTTTTTCAACCTGTGGGTCGCGACCCCTAGGGGGATCGCAGAGCCTTGCTCGGGGGTCGACGGCCAAAGGGAAAAGGCAGTTTAAATGTATACCTCGTACTAAGGTACTTTCTACGCTCAGCAGCTTTTTGCAGAGTATAAGGCCCTAATAATGAATATGAGTAACAAAATTGAGAAATAAAATAAACTTAATCTTTTAATTATTAACTTTTTATCTGTCTTAAGATCCAAGGGGGTCGCCAAAATTTTTCGACTTGTAAAGGGGTCACGTATTAAGAAAGATTGAAAATCACTGTTCTAGATAACTTAGATTCAGATCAGACGGTATTTTGGATACAAAGGGCCTCAGTCAGCTTTTGAACCAAGCCAGAGAACAAAGCCTTTGGCGTCTTAAACGACATTCCCAGACGATACCTAAAGTACCTAAATACAGTTCCAAGACATAATATACACCGCAATGTTCGTGTCAGTACTTTAACGAACATTACAAGCACACAATATTTGACTTCCAGCTAACTTTGCCCCGTCGCAGTTTATTTAGCATACGAAACTCTGTCCAAACATATAAAATACATTTCCAAACAAATAGGTATCAAAGTTTATCTTCTAAAAATATTTACTCAAGTAGAACCTATTCGCATATTTTGTACTTATTTAAACGGCGAGTGACTTGTGTAACACATTCGTAGGAGTGTTGTGCCTGATTACTTCCATCTTTTCTTTATAAAATTAGTTGTTTTTGCCAGTGCCTTCGTTAATTACGATTATGAAAGAAAGAAAAAAAATGAATAAATAGCAATGTACCTACATTTCTTACATATTACATACATATCATGATGCTGCTTCCCATGGGGTCGGCAGAGACTATAGATCTCCACTAGCGACGATCCTGACAAACAATTTTCGCTTCATCTACTTTCATTCACCTCTTCATACATGCTTGTTTATTTGATCTGCTTTTTACTTGACCTACTTTTAACACTTCAGTTATATTATGATTTAAAAATATAGTATACTAGCTGTCCCGGCAGACGTCGTCCTGCCCGGTAAAAAATAGGGGTTGATCGTAGAGGGTTGAAAATTTAGGGTTGTATGTATATTTTAATGCTGTATCATAAAAAAATAGAAATTAAAAATTTTGACAAAAAAAAAATTAGGGGTGGACTACCCCTAACATTTAGGGGGATGAAAAATAGATGTTGGCCGATTCTCATAGATACCGGATAAGCACAAAAAATTTCATCAAAATCGGTCAAGCCGTTTCGGAGGAGTATGGCAACGAAAACTGTGACACGAGAATTTTATATATTAGATTATAAGATTTTTTCTTATAAATGTATTATTGCTGTACCAGAATTATATACGACACAATGATGATTTTACTGTAGTAATTCAAATAATTGATGTAATTAAATGTAACATTGTCATGACGTGTGTTTTTGAGTTATGTGCAACGGCGTCATCAAAAACACAAGTCTGCAGCGCCATCTTTTTTGCCTTATTTTTCTATTACTCGGCAACAGTAATTACTTTTTCCGAATGAAGGGTATGATGTATCTTTTTCTATACAATGTGTAAGCAAAATTTTGTATTGATTAGTTGAGTAATTAAAGCGTGAAAGCAAATAATAATATGGACCGTTCCACCCGTTCTCTGGTGGAAGAAATTTGTAGTATGATTTGTTATGGTATGGAATCTTTTTTTCTGAAGCACAGCAGACAGGCTTACGGCCGAACTGTGATGGAAAGTAGTTACTATCGCCTATGAACATTAGCAATACCAGAAGTGCTGCCTATATGCAGCCGGCCTTGAAGGAGAAACTGGAACCTGGCCTCTGATGCCGGAACACAACTGAAAGTTAATATGGCGACATACTCTAAACCATCCTTTAAAAAGGATAAAAAGTTGCAATGTAATAACAATACCTCAATAATGTATGTGCTGGTTTATTACACTTTTGACTGTAATCTGCTGTCCATGTATGTCATTTTTATTTATTTTTTCCTTTATTGCATTAAAATAATAATTATAGATAATTTAAGAATTTCTTTTAAGGACAGGTTGCCTAGATGAGATCACTTTTAGCGATAAGGCCGCCTTTTATTTACCAAGTAACTATTGTCTTGTTGTGAATTTTTTGTAATTTTTGTTTTGGTGAACAATAAACTGTTGCTTATGTCTACCTCAGGTTTATTATCATAGAATTAAAAAAAAACTTTCTTAAAGCACACGAATGCTACAGTTAAGTCAAAACAATAAACAACCTTTATTTATAACGCGAACTAAACTAAATTTTGGTACGTTAACTAAAACTTTGTATTTTAGTGAGGTTAAAACATAGTTGAGCAGTTGTTTATTTAATTCAGATCATAAAATATCTAACAATAACTATAGCAAAGCAAGGGAATAAATGGTTACGTAAGCCTTAATCGAAAGAACTGAACGATTTAACGTTATGGTTGGGAAGGAGAGATCCGATATCCGATAAATCCGCCATAGTATTTGGCGCGGATATTTGTAGAGGTGCTAAATTTTGTGTCCTTATCCTTAAAGTTTTATTTTTTATTACAGGAGTTCAGCAGACAGGCAGACAACGACTCGCTTGATGGAAAGCGATTACCATGGCCTATGGACATTTGCAACTCCAGAGATGTCACCATCGCGCTGCCAGCTTCAAATAAATTTTATGACACAATTTTTAAAGAACACTATACTTCGTTCACGATAACTTATCCCGCAGGGATACCAACAATCAAAAATATTAACACCTACAGCTAGAGTAAAAAAAGCAAAAATCTTACGTACTAGAAAATTCTAACAAAAATAAAGAATAATTTACGGTTTCTGATAATTTCTATTTATAAACTTTTATAAAATGATATAAGTGATGTAATTTTTTAGAATTTTGTAACCCTACAGGTCAAGTTATCACAAACAAAAATTGTAGCGCTGTGAGACAATCACGCTGGGAGCGCATTCCAAATCCCCACGATGCGCAAGAGGAACGTTCTAGAGAACCGTTGGGTACAAGAGCGAAGCGGCTCTAGGAGGTGGGGATGAACACCCAGCCGATGGCGTGCGGTGCGATGGTAAAAGGAAGACAAGGCACCAATCTAAATAGTTCCTTGGAACACACCCCATTGGACAGTCGGTAGAATACGTAGAGAGACTCGAAGTCTATTTATATTTGTTCATACACATACATACATACATAACTTCACGCCAGGTCCCTTGCGGGGTAGGCACGAACAACAGAACGCCATTTAGGCTTACTCTTACACACCTCACTTGCTTCTTTGACATTCATAGCTCTTGTCATATATTTTATATTATTACGTTTATATTTGTAATCTTACAATTTGGACCACCTGCATATCTGTAAACAAAGCAAATGTATTACCCATCGGCGTTTGAGCTAATAACATTGAAATTCTTTTATGACCATCTTCTTTTGTTTACTATGTGTTAAAATTTGTGATTGGAAAAACAGCCCATTGCGTATTATAATCGATATGTTAGTCATTATGTGATTCTTAAAATTTCAGTCCACGCGGTCGAGCAGACATATTGTATTTGTACAGTATAAAGTGATGCCCCAATGGTGGGATGAGGCAGTCTAGCGATGGCCACAAGCGAAGCAAAACGTATGTGACGGACTTCGCGTGTGATTGAATCGTGTAAAAAGTTTGGACTGGTTGTTTACAGTTATATTTGTACCTGTGTTATACGTGTCTGTATAGTTCTAATAAATTCTATAATAATTCCATTTTAATTTGAGCCCTGCAACTGGTAACAGTAACATATATGAAAATGTATATATATGTGAAACACACCCGTATGCTGGAAGAAACTCCAACATGAGCATGAAGCTGACTTGCCGACCTCACTTGTAGGAAATGCGGTGTAAAATATATATAATGTCAAAAAAAAATGTATGTATAAATATTTCTGTATCATTGTATCGCTTTTCTAGCAAATAAATTATTTTATTTATTTTAATATTGTTTCTACGTTATGGATAAAAATGTTAAGCCGAAAAATTATTATTCAAATCGGATAAAAATCATCATTCGTATATTCCCCCATCACTATAAAGGTAAATGTTACGATAATAGCTTATGGCAGGCATATTAGCATAAAAATTTACGAAAACAACCCTAAATGAGAATTATTTTTGTTGTTTTGGTATTTTTAAGCGTAGCAGCTTATTTGAATACGTACTGTTTTTCTGTAATTAATCGGTTTTTGACCTTTTAAGTTTAATTTTAAACCCAGATTACTTTAATGAAGCGAATTTACGTGTAGAACTAAACATTCTACGTGTTCTTTCTGATATATTCGCTAAAACTACTTACTTACTCCATTGGCTCAGCGACCCAAAGTGGGTCTTGGACTCCAAAACGAGAGTGTTCCGGATATAACGTCAAATTGTGCAAAAGAGAAAACTAAAACAAGGTTTTTAGGGTTTGAAATTTAGCAATTGATTGCTGTGAGAGAATCGAATGCAGAGCACGTATAACACGGTAGAGGGCAACTCACTCGGATCAAATCAATCCCGGGTGAAATTCGCGTATTCCATTACTCAAAGCCAGTGCTTTTCAATCTTTTTGAATACGCGACCCCTTTACAGGTTGAAAAATGTTGGCGACCCCCTCGAGCCATAGACAGACAGAAGTTAGTAATTTCGATGACTACATTTGTCTTTCTCTATTTTGTTACCTATATTCATTATTACGGCCTATACTCTGCAAAAACTGCAAGCTTCGAAAGTACCTACACTAGAATTATTTTGTCTGTGCAGTTTGGGTCATAAAATAATCGGAGCGGTGAAGCGAGATTTCGCTCTCTCTTCCACTCACGGGCCTTATGGGCGGGCATACTGATGCGCATTATTGTTGTCGATAAGCGTTATCGATAGTGTAATAATGACAAAACTGTAAATAGTTTTGTCATTTTGTGGGTTAGTGATAAAAATGAAAGAAAAAATAGATAAAACAACGTATTTATTAAAACAAGAATATTAATGATTTATAATAAATTATTAATTAGCTATATATGTATTAAACACTATAAGTACAAAAATTAACAGCAAAAAAGATAATAATGGTTTTTATAATTATTATAATCTTTCTTTGATAAGAATGAGTTTTTATCGATAATGGCGTTGCGCCCGCGAAACATGCTCACCGCCCTAGCCGGGCTGAAGTCGAGTTTGATTGGGTCATAACCCAAACTGCACGGACAAAATAATTCTACTATAAGTATGAGGCATAAACTTAAATTGCCTTCTCCTTTTTGCCGGCGACCCCCCGAGCAAGACTGCGACCTCCCTAGGGGTCGCGACCCACAGATTGAAAAACACTGCTCTATGCAATCAATTGGCTATTATGTCGTTATTAAAACTATCACAAACTACACTTCCTTAAATAGAAGCTTGTGGAAGGTTGTTTTGTCTTTATCTATTGAACATTAATAAATCACGGTAGCAACTTATTAGAGCTATTCTAAAATAAACGCACGTAATTTTGCTTAACAAATGCTTAAACATTTACTAAAAGTGCAAACACAACAGCCCGAATGCCTCACAAACAAACCAGCAAAAAGGGTCCCCCTGACATAGTTACAAAATTTTGACTTTGCGAACTGCCCTTTGTTTGAATAGGGCCGCTATCCCAAGCATTTCTTTAGGCGCTTGAATATTTCGGTCGTCAAAAGGACGGCGTTAAATTAGTAAACGTTTTATGATGAAAATAGTTTTTATCCAATATTGTCCTGTATCTATTATATTAAACATGAAGCAAAACTTTGTTCCCCTTTTACGAAAATTGCGCGGGCGGTGGAGTATGAAATTTTGCACACTTATTCCATATATATGTAATTGAAATCCATGTGACTCATTACGATATTTCAGGAACTATACCTATAGACTTGAAATTTGGCATGAAACTTCATAAACTTATAGGTTTTTATAGTATTTTATTTCTGATAGGAAACAATAAATGTTGTACACTATATCTTAAATGTATGAATGACAGATGAATGAATGTATGCAGATGAACGGACGGCAAGCGATGCGGGTTTTGCGTGTGTCGAATAAATACCGACTGCTGGTGCTAGCCGCGCGCTGTGTGTTCGACGCCCGATACGAGTAGTCACCAAAACTGGTTATTGCAACGAACGAGCTGTGCGTTTCCAAAGCACGACCAGTACTAAATAAAATGTAATTAAATAATTTGCTGTACAAATAATTAATAGATAGGCTACAAACTCATAAACTCATTTATTCGTAACTATGTTACACGTCAGGGTTATATATATTATTACAAAATCTTTAGTTAATTGTTTGTCGTCAATCTTTGTAATCCATAAATTCCTTCAAGCTATAGAAGGCGTGCTCGATTAGCCACTTCTTTAGCGGACAAGTGAAAGCGTTTAAACTGCCGGAAAGTGTGATTTTGTCCGGTAGTTTATTATATATAGTCGGACCCATAACATGTGTTAGCGTGTTAGATTTTTCCAATCTCCTCTGCATCGGTGCAATCCTATCTCTATTCCGAGTCCGATGTGAAAGTATGTCGCTATGCTTTGCATACATGGTCTCATTGACTCTGACGTATAGAGCTACTTGAAGTACCAAGATACACGGTAGGGTGAGAATTCGTAACGTTTTGCAATGGGGTCTGGCTGATTCGCTATTAGGTAAACCTAAAATAGCACGCACGGCCCTTTTCTGCATGCGAAAGGCGCGCTCCCAGTCGGCAGCGCGCGCCCACAGCTCGGTACCGTATTGTAAGGAATGAATGCACCGTCACGAAATAGCATGACCGAACCGCGTCAGTAGTTAACACGCGCGACAATCGGCGCAGTGCGTAGCATGCACTCCCTATTTTCGAGCATAAATTTGGTCAAGTAGAGGTCAGTCAAGAACAGATTTTACGGCACGCGAAGCGGGAAGGTATCAGCTAGTAGTTTATATAGAGAAAAAGCGACGAATGTTTTTTTTTAATCAATCATAATAATGCAATAAATAAATAAAAACAACATTAAATAGTCTTTTGTTTATTGTTCAAGTCAAATTAACAATGTAATCTTGGCGAGATCTGTGATTATAAAAGCACAGTCTTCGATATTAATTATTATTATCGAATTTCGACCACGAGTGAGCACTAGTAGTTTTTAATCTTGTCTCTCTCGTAAGAGTTCTGGGTCGCTGCAGCTCACGGGTATTTCGCTGGTACTATAGTGAATGACACTTATTACTGTTTACATGCCCAGAAACGCGTTATCAGTACTATAATCTAACACATAGAGCCAAAGAAAGTCAGCGAAACTTTATGGTTGCTTTGTATGTAAGCGGCTTTAGAGAGAATGATTTGTATTTATCAGCAATATGAAAGACAGCCTCGTGTTACGTACAGTTCTAGTAAATGACACTAAATGCTATTGAAATGTCCAGAAATGGGTTATCAGTATTAATATCAATACAATAATCTAACACACAGAGCCAAAGAAAGTCAGTGAAACCTAAAGATTGGCTATATTGGCTTTAGACAGAACGATTTGTATTTATCAACAATATGAAGACAGAGTTGTGTTACGAAAGGTTCTAGTGAATAACGCTTATTGCTGCTTAAATACCCAGAAAAGGGTTATCAATACAATAATCTAATACAAAGACCCAGAGGTCAGCGAACTTGTTTCGTTGAGTCTGTGTGTAAGCGGCCTTACAGAGGACAATTTTCATTTATCAGCAATACGAAGACAGTTTCGTATTACGAACAGTTCCAGTAAATGACACTAAATGCTATTGAAATGCCAAGAAATGGGTTATCAGTATTAATTCAGTACAATAATCTAAGAGCCAAAGAAAGTCAGCGAAACCTAATGGTTGGCTTTGCATGTAAGCGACTTTAGAGAGAATGATTTGTATTTATCAACAATATGAAGACAGAGTCGTGTTACGAAAGGTTCTAGTGAATAACGCTTATTGCTGCTTAAATACCCAGAAAAGGGTTATCAATACAATAATCTAATACAAAGACCCAGAGGTCAGCGAACTTGTTTCGTTGAGTCTGTGTGTAAGCGGCCTTACAGAGGACAATTTTCATTTATCAGCAATACGAAGACAGTTTCGTGTTACGAACAGTTCCTAAATGACACTTATTACTATATAAATGCTCAGAAACGGGTTCTTAGAGGCGTCTCAAAACGAATTTGTTTACAATTGTCAAACTGAGAAATTGTTTAATTGTTTTGTTATTTCAAATTCCTAAAGCTATTTTGTTTCAGCGAAACTCTATCATTAAAGTTTTACAGCTAAATTCGTTTTAATTTCCATTTGTTTTGTAACAACTTCTTTAGTCCACTTATACATTTAAAGGTTAAATTATGACAATGTAGAAAATATATTTTTATTTATTTAATGAAATTAAATGATATCTTTATTTGTATGAAATATGAAAATCAAGATCTTATGCTAGTGAGAACATGTTTCGCCATTTACTGGCATACAAATTTTCTTATATCTTAGTAAGGTTTTTAAACATTTAATTTTTATTTAATTGTCCTATGTCATTTTGTTGCACAATTTTGTCACCTTTGTTTCAAAATTAAATACAAATACACTGTTAAACGCGCCACATCGCCTCAATGGAAATTGATTTATGTAATCGATCACTAGATGGCGCTGTTCGCTAATAAAAGGCGATAATCTTTTAATTGTATGGTTTTATGTATTGTACCAAAGGATTGTAACGAATGAAGACTCCAATATACGAGTCATGAGTAGAGGTTTTTTTTTATTCACCCCCACTATACCCTGAAAGTACCCGGGAGTCGTCCATACACATTTTATGAATGTCACTTTATTGATAAATTGAAAGTTTCAATATACAACCAGAAAGTATGTAAATCAAGGCTTGTAATCGGTTTACAATAACCGGTTCTAATCGATCATGACCGGTTTTGTTGGTTATAAACGGTTTTAGTTAATTATTTTATAGTGTATAATAACATATATTTTATAATAACAGCCCATAAATATCCCACTGCTGGGCTCCGGGCCTCCCACTATAGAGGAACGGACGGTGTACCCGTCACGCTTTTCCAAGACTTATATAATGAACTAGCCGTTCCCGCCCGCTTCGCCTGGCAAATGACATGATAGAATATTTGAAAACGGATCACGGTTTGTTATAAGTGAAAATCATGTTGTTTGTAACGTAGAGGTTATGTTAAATCATGTTCCTCTTTTATGAGCTAGAAAACGAATGAACCAAGGACAAATGCCTGTCTTTTGTTTTATGGGAGCAAATAAATTAATAAACAAACAAATTGAGAAAACATGGCAAAGGGCTCATAGAATTTTAAAAATATATAGCCTATAACCATCTACGATTAATTCCGCGTCGAATGGTTGTGGTTTCATGCTGATCGGTCCAGTAGTTTTCGAGTTTACCTCGGACAAAGAAAACAAACTTTGCTTATATATATATGGATAGATACGTTCGCGTTTGATTGGCATTACGCCAGATGTAAGGTAGACATGCAGTCTAAGGTGGAGCTTCCTAGAAGATATTTGTTAACGCGAGAGTTGAAAACACCTAGATTGTATTCTTTGGGAAGAACAGATGACGGCCAAGAGTTCCACTCTTCAGCGGTGCGTTTGATAATGTGGAAGCATAGCGTTTCGTCCGTTATGTTGGTATTTCTGCTGCTTGTGGGTGTTAAAATGGTAAGGGAGTAACCAATTCATGTAATTCCGTGGCACACTCCCTGAAGTGTATCCTGTAGAATTCCTTCCTGGCTCTTTTCTTGACTCGAGTGTCTCGAGCTGGTGTTCATCTGAGCCATCCTCAAGATGACATGATGGTAAATAGTAAAATAACCGAAAATCAGCTCCGTGTTATTAGCTCCTGATACAGCATAATGCTGAGTTTCTAGCCTCATTGCCGTGAATTTTATGTACACACCTTTCTGAAACTGTATCTATTTGTTAGTAGAAGTCCTTGTATTTTATGTGTACTGCATTTATTTGCGATAAATATTGTTCCATGCCGACAAAAATTGAAAGTTCACCTGCCTGCCATGAACCTGGTTTATTACCTTTCCCGCATTTGGACTCCATTAGTTTACTTTGTGTTTAAAATTTGTAATTAGAAAAACATTATATTGTTATTGTACTTGTTTTATGGCAGTCTTTATTCAAATTCACATTCAAAAGTTTTTATTCAAAATAAGTTCAGAACACCTTTTGAAGGTCATACATATAAATTTTACTTCCTAGTCTATGTACACCGCTTCGCAACGTAATATTGCTGTTAAGGAGAAGAAGCGGCAAGAAACACCCCAGAAACACGTCTAGCTAATAATTGTTTGTCTTTATATTTGTTGTTCTATTTTTTATATTTAAGTACTTTTTTTAAAAAGATTTTATACAGAATTATGTTACAGAATAACTTTTGAAGAATCAATGGAGTTGTGGCAGTTTAGGCAGGTGTGTCGAACTGATTCTAAGAAATCCCGAACTCATAACAATATATTTCTTTTTTCTTTAATCTACGCTAACACATTTGACTGGTATAAATGTAGCATTCGTTAACATTTTACTAACTCAGACGATACCATAATCACAGTATCGCGTGTTTCAACGTAATAACACATGTCCATAATCAATGCAATGATTAGACAGCGTTAATCATAGCTTAAACCGCTACACATTATTACAGGTAACGGTATTTAACATTTATTTATCACAAACGCGAAAGTAACTCACATGTATGTCAATGAATGTGTGAAAACACTTAAAAAAATAATTAAAACTACCTTCAAAAAACTAGAAGTCGTGGTAGCGTAATGGTTAGCGCACGCGCCCCTAAATCAAAGGGCGCGGGTTCGATCCTGACCGGAACGCATGCATCTCTTAGTCAGTTTTCTGATCTAATATGCATATTGTTACAATTACCACGTGCTAAGAACGGTGAAGGAAAACATCGTGATGCAACCTGCACATCGAGATAATCGATGTGTCAAACCTGCCAAGCCGCCTTGGACAAGCGTGGTGGGGGTATACTGTCCGTTCCCCCTATAATGGGAGGCCCGAGCCCAGCAGTGGGACATTTATGGGCTGACATTATAATATATAATATATATCAAAAAACTAAGAATAATAAATGTTAATTGAACAAAGGGAGGCCTTATCTCTTAAATCGATCTCTTCCAGGCAACTCCCTAAAACAAGGAACATATTAAGACAACAATAATTAATATTATATTTTCTTAAGTTTTCGCAACTTGTGTAATAAATATATAATAAATTTTAATTTATTATGAATATCCATTTTAATATTATATAAAATTATTAAAGCTAGACAAGTTTGCTGAAGAGTTTCTGTCACCGCTTCTTCTCTTCAAGCCATAACATGTAAAGCGGTGGTAAATTAGATTAGGCTCCCATATAGTAAATAATAACCATAAACAAAATTAAAACTAAATTTTAAAATGATCAGGTTGTCGGTAGGCTAAATAAAACTTTAACAATACTCGTTGACACTTGACATCTGTGTCTTCCGTGATCACGGCCCCTGAAAAGAGGCCGAAACGTCGGAATAACAAAAATCAAATAAATTACCGCGCTTATAACCGTTAAAACGTAGTTTTATTATATAATCACTACATACATACATAACTTCACGCCAGGTCCCTTGCGAGGTAGGCACGAACAACTGAGCGCCATTCAGGCTTATTCTTACACACCTCACTTGCTTCTTTGACATTCATAGCCCTTGTCATGCACGCTCGTCTGTTCTTAAGGCTCCTGACATCACCTCCTGCTAGTACACGATCAATTTGATCATGGAAGGAGTGTCGTGGCCTTCCGCGATTTCTGCATCCATCCACTATTGCATTGTATATCTGTTTAGTCATTCTTCCATCATTCATTCTTTCCACATGCCCGAACCACCGGAGCATTCCTTTATTGATTAAATATATATTATCATATATATTTAATCAATATTAACAATAATATGAAACATTCCAAGAATAAGTAAAAAAGATATAATAATAATATACAATAGACCAGGGGCGGTAGCCATGCAGACGAGCAAATCCTATAACCCGGCTGTGTTTTGTCACTTCTTACGGCAGGCCGCCCGGCCGCAGGAAATTGTATTCTTTTCGTTCTTCTTTCGTTCCTGCAGAGATATAAATGGGTAGGCATGCTTGTCTGCCGAACATTTAGTCACATGAGAAAATATAAAATCAAAACTAACACAAGTTAAATCGCAGGACCAAAACTAATGCACGTACTAAGTGCGTGCTTAGCCTTATTAAACTGGTCTGAAACATTCCGTTGTTTAATCAAACGAAAGTTAATAAACAAAACAGTTACAAATTAAAGTGGATTACGAGCTCGCAAATTGTTTTTCCAATTAATTTGATTTTTAATATCAAATTCAACAACGAACCAATTTCAAGTGTACTACATATTAAATTATTTACAACGCTGAGTAATTTCGTAGCTAAATTTTTATTAACTTTCAAATTAAACCTAGCCAAAGCCGCCAAAGCGTGGGCTTAACACCTAGGTTCTCGAAGTTATCTCATTAACCGCCCACATTGAGAGTAAATTATTTTCAAATACCGCCCTAACATTTTCAATTTTACTACATCTGAAACAATACAATGGCAGTTATTGCTTGAATTTAAATATACGTTGCCTTATAACTTTTATTGATGAGAGTTCAAACTTACATACATTTTAAACAAGTTCGTTCCAGTAAAAGCATTGAAACGTAACTTCATAAGTGAAATTTGGAAAATTTTCAATGATTTTTAACGTGTTTGGTTATTTCAAAGTTCTTTAAAAACAATTACAACAAATAAAGTTTTTGCCAAATAACCTTACGAAAACATTAAGTAACCTTGTAATATTTAGTACAATGATATAATCTATATATATATAAAAGAAAGTTGTGTTAATTACACTATTTATAACTCAAGAACAGCTGTACCGATTTGGTTGAAAGTTGGTACGTGTTGGAAAATATCTTTTGCTAAAAGATTGTGTTAACAGTTCGACATTTTTTATTGAAGTAATAATAATAATAATAATATCGTGTACCGATAGTGGTGTCCGTTAACGGTCTAATAGCGAAGAGCCTCGACCGACACCTAGAGAAGCTCTCGCTCGGTAAATGGGTGAAGGGCCAGATACAGAAGGCGGTTATCCTGAGCACGACACGCATTGTGAGGAAGTTCCTGTCCTTGGAGCCTTAACCACCGGTAGCTTGGACCCTAGGCCCCGCTGCCGACGGACGTCATCTTTTTATATTTTTTTAATATGTGCCTATTTTATATATATGTATTAAAAAAACATAAAAAAGAATTCAAATAAATATATATGTGAAATAATAATAAATAATAATGGGCAGACAAACACACACATTGTATATCCCCAAATTAAGCAAGTTACGCTTGTGTTATGGGTAATATACAACGGACCACTCTGGGGCCGATCCCAGACACCCAGACCATGGTAAATGACGGAGAAAATACGTTTCCGAAATTTACTATACCGGGAATCGAACCCGGAGCCTCTGGGTTGCAGTGAGGTAGGCCGGCAAAGGCTTTAGCCCGCTCAACCACAGAGGCCGTCAAATAAATAAGTAAATTTACAATATAATACAATTAATATAATACAATTTAAATAAACAAGTAAATTTGAATTAAAAATTATATTCTACACATCAGTAACATTTTGTCTGTGACATAAATAAGGTTTTACAACAGTACGGGAGTTTAGATCCAGGAGACGGACATAAGATACTTTTTATCCCGTTGGAAATAGTGGCGCTGAGATCGGGTTCTAGAATCCTCTAATCACCTGGACCGATTTTGGTGATTTTGTTATTGTGTTTGTTTGGGCCACTTCGTAATTCTCCCCTATTCAAGGACAAGCAGACAAACGTGCGCCGGTTTGTTCTCTCCCCGCCCCTACCGCATCGCACCCCGCGGACGCCCGCACGCACAGGTTAAACGCAGATTGCACCCCGCAACGCGATCAGTGGCTTTTATAACGTTCCCGCTAAAACCTGTGTCGCGTGCGCAGCCCTTATTCACACAGACTTCATTCGCGAGTGGTATTCAGCACATACGAATCATCATACCAGGCCTGGTAAAGGCAACGTGGCGCCGAGACAACCGTGAGTACTGTTTTGATCTGCTAATTTTTGAATCGTGGACAATAACGACGTGGCTACACTCTTTCACCGCCATTCCGCATTTCTTTTATTGAGGGCCTTTGGCCTCTTCGCCCCCACAGTGTTTGAGTGCGTTCCCGGATGGTTTAGATTCGCAATTGGAACCGGCAGATGGTACTGGTATAGGGTCCTAGATTTTTAGTTTTTCAATGCAAGACAACGTCTGCTGGGGCCGCTAGTAAAGAAATAAAAAGAAAACTGTTTATGTAGGACAAGATACAAAATGACAAAATAGTAACATAACATCTGTTCAGGTGTCCTAAATGACTATATTTTTGAGTTTGAAACGTTATAGAGAGGTTCTTTTGTGAATACGTCCTACATACAAATTTAGTCAATCGGTTTCATTGTGGTTCTTATAGGGGCTTGAAACTTGCTTGTGCCCTTTTTCTTGAAGTTTTAACCAAAAGGTATATTATGTACTCATAAATATTGTTACGAGTGCGGGGCTCGAATTAAAATGCCGTTAGAATTACTATAGAATTTATTAGAACTATACAAACACGTATGACATAGTTACAAATATAACTGGACACAATCAGTACAAACTGCACGATTCAATAACACGCGCAAAGTCCGTCACTATATAGCCTATCGAATGTACACGTCTTGCTCGTATCGTAATCCTCGCTAGACTACCTCACCCCTCTGTTCAGGCATTGTTTTATACTAAACTATTCAATACAACAATCGACCGCGTAGACTGAATTTTTCCAAGAAAATATAAGCCGCACATCTGCGTCCATAAACGAGTACAATAACAATAGGATGTTATTCCAATTACGAAACTTAAACACAAATTAAACAAAAGACGTCCAAATGCGGGAAGGTAATAAGTCGTAGGTGTGCATTCACTTTGTCGGCGTGTAACAATATTTAAGGAATTTATTTCAGAGGAAATTTTCAAATCGTAATAAGCTGTACTTAAGAAGGGTTTGTTTCTATGTAAGTATAAAACATGGCTGGATTATGTGAAGTGTGATATGATAATATATAGTGTGGCAGAAGACGTATGCCAACATATTGAAGTATGGAAGGAAATATATTTGTGCTGACCTTAAATGATTAGAAGGTGAAGGAAAAGAATGATTTTGTTCTTACCTGTCTGATTGCTTCCTCTTTACCGTTTGGATAGAAAAGAGGTAATGAACTACTGTAATAATCGAAATAAGACTTACCCAAAATCCCAAGCCTGTAGTTGATAGTAACCACGACTAGTCCAGCATGAGAGGCGAGGACAGTCCCATCATAGGGGTTCCCAGAACTCCACTCATAGCTTTCTCCATGGACGAACACCAGGACGGGATAGCGTGCCACGGCATCTCTTACTCCTGCTGAAAGAGAAGGAATAACTTTAACTGTTTATGCGGTTTGCTGTGCAGACGTTTGGACCGTGAGGATCTGAGGACATGAGACTCAAGAAAGAGAATATAGGGCTGATGCCTACCTCAGACAACGAATCAGTATGGCGATACAGTGAGGTAGGGTACCCTGTCTTCTGAACAAATTACCAATAGAACTAGCGACACAGAAGACGCAAGATCACTATTCCACTTATGGATAGTGGTATGGTAGTGGTCAGTCAGGTTTTCATCAGTGCAGGAACGGAGAAAGAATACAATTTCCTGTGGCTGACCGACCTGTCGTAACAGGCAAAACAACTCACAGCCAGGTGGGAGGGCATTTGTCCGACTGGATGGCTACCACCCCTGGTCTAGAGTAGCCATCACAAAATCCTTGACTTGTGTTCCGATACCAGTGGCCAGTTTACAGTCTCCCTTAAGATAAAAGAAGCGCATTTACAGCACCTTTGGTGAAACTAGTGTCAGTACTTCCATCAAGTGGGCCGTCTGCCTGTCTGCTGAACTCTGCATTATAAAAAAAAAGCCCGGTGAGTCACGCTTTCTTGAATTTCAACTGTGATCGACGCTAAGACATTACGTCGATAGAATGCGTAGTTCATGTTAGTAGTTAGTATGATTTTTTCCGATACGATTTGGATTTATAATACTTGGTTTTGTCTGTTCCGTTTTCACGGAAAATCTAAGGGACCTAATTGACTGAAACTCAGTATATACAGCGTGTTTCATTTCAAACGACAATAAATCATAACTTTAGCGGTCGTACTCCATACAAATTTTTTGGTACCATTAAATCAACATTAAAGTCAAAAATAAAATTTAGAAATTTCCGAACAAATTAATTACGATAAAAAGGGAATAAAAACAGAACATCTTGTAAATATTGGTTCGTGAGCGAGAGCGTAAGAATGAACAACTTCCGCGTTTAATGATGAAGAGACGAGCTGGCAACATGATACATTGGTCACTAACCTACCGATTTAGACACAATAACTGATACATGTTGTTGTAATATTCTGAAATGAAAAATGAGGTCCTGTGGCTAAACCAAAGAAGTTACCTTGATTCATTTTTGTATTTGGGCAAAGTACGTCATGAAGAAAACGTGGTCTGATTTATTGTCGTAAGGACTGAAACACGCTGTATATTTCCGATGCCGAGATGAACATAGGATTCTTATTATCTAAAAAAATTGAATAGTTTCCGGAAAAAAAATATATTTGTCTCTCTGTTTGTTATGATTTTACGGAACAACTATTAGGCCGATTTGCCTGAAATTTGGTATATATGTAATTTTCATTTCGAGGATGGACAAGGGATTCTTTTTATCACAAATAATGGGATAGACTTTAGGATAGACTTATGTAAATTTATCCCAGAAAGTAGGATAAGTTTTGGTTTTCTTTATGATTTGTCATTTTCAAGTTTCAAGTCAAAGGTCGTTTCTTTCGTCTCTGTGTCATTTTCAAAAGACACAGAGATGAACAAACCTTGATCTAGGTAAGGTAAGAATACCCGGTAAAGATTTGAACCCATATCATTGGAAACCCAAATGCATCAACCATACAACTACCAGGACTACAAGTACAAGCAACAGTATACAAATAATAATGTATGTAAATGAAACATGTCGCATGAAAATTACAAACACAGCTCAGTCTCCTCTCGCAACAATAAACTTACATCAAACCGCACAAGTACCCTCTGAACATAGTACATATATTTTGCATAATTGCCTTTATTCCTTGTTACGAACCCAACTTTATACGTATATGTCATATATACGGCTATATGACATGTATATGACCCATATGATTGTCCAGAACTGAGAATAGATAGTCATGCCGTGGCCCCGGAACGTCTTGATGTGCCATTCATTTTGTGGTACAAGTTATGAACTTTTGTAACGAAAATGATTTGATTTATGAGTCTATTTATATATTTACTAGCTGTCCCGGCAGACGTCGTCCTGCCCGGTAAAAATAGGGGTTTATCGCAGAGGGTTAATAATTTAGGGTTGTATGTATTTTTGTATGTTGTATCATAAAAAAATAGAAATTAAAAATTTTGTCTAAAAAATAAATAAAAAAATTTAGGGGTGGACTACCCCTAACATTTAGGGGGATGAGAAATAGATGTTGGCCAATTCTCATAAATACCGGATAAGCACAAAAAATTTCATCAAAATCCGTCAAGCCGTTTCGGAGGAGTATGGCAACGAAAACTGTGACACGAGAATTTTATACATTAGAGATAAAAAATTTGTCTAAAAAATAAATAAAAAAATTTTGGGGTGCATTTCCCCTAACATTTAGGGGGATGAAAAATAGATGTTGGCCGATTCTCATAGATACCGGATAAGCACAAAAAATTTCATCAAAATCGGTCGAGCCGTTTCGGAGGAGTATGGCAACGAAATCTGTGACACGAGAATTTTATATATTATATTGTATGATCTAATCATATAAATAAGCTTTATTCAAAAAGTTTTTAAATACAAGCTCTTGGATCCTGGATATCATATCAGCAGAGTGCTAGGCAAGACAAGTAAACGAGCCCAAACATGACGGGTCTATCCTTGTTTAGTAGAGGAGTTCCTATGGCCACCTTCCAAGTCTATCATCAGATCAGCTCTATGGTACCATATCATTGTATTGACACACGATATACATATGCGTGCAAAATTTCAGCTCAATCAGAACCGGAAAGTTGGTCAAATTTAATTTGCAAGATTTCACCCGAAGTTACATACATACAACATCCATTACAAGTTATATAAAATCTTGTAAAAACCTGATTTGTTTGATACTTCTCTATAATAAAGTAACCAAAAACTATAAAACCTTTATATACTGTAAACAACAATATGCTTGTACTACCTACGACCCTTGGTTTCACCTGCGTGGTGGTGGAAAATCCTTATCGTTATATTTTGGATAATTTACACTATGTCTTTATATTTTCTTAAGTTTTCGCCACTTGTAATTTATTTGATTTTGTTTATTCGACGTTTCGGCCGCTTTTCAGTGGCCGTGGTCACGGACGACAAAGATGACAAACGACAAACCAAAATGAAATAAATTACCGCGCTTAAAACCGTTAAAACTTAGTTTTATCATATATCTTTATAAGTTATAGCCTGTGTTATTCTGATGTGTAATCTATTTCATTGTAAAGTTTCATCAAAATCTATTCAGTATTTTTTGCGTGAAAGAGTAATAAATATACATCCATACATTCTTTCCAACTTTCGCGTTTATAATATTTATAGATATTATAGAGATATAGAGAAGAGATTTATACTAATTTATATACGGCAACACATTGTCAGCACCTCTGGTATTGCTAATGTCCATAGGCGACAGTAAGCACCTTCCATCACAGTTCGGCCATCAGCCTGTCTGCTGTGCTTGAGGAACAAAATATAGTAGGATCTAACCATTTGAAACACCCGATTTATTTTACACTTTTTTTTTAATAGAGTTATCAAAAACTATAAAAGTTTTATATGTTGTAAAGAAAAATATGCTTGTATAGCGTTTCAATACAAGTCAATCATAAAAATCCATATTTTCATCAGATTAACTCATAACAAATAAATGAAATGCACGTTTTCTGTCTGAATGTTTTACTGATTTTAATATATTAACAAAATTTATAAAAATCCACAAATGAACCATTCATAAACGATTTTATATAGTACAATAACAAAATACCGCCCTGTGCGCATTTTTACGGATTTTTCTACGGATTCTAAAAAGTTCTGTCTATCTGTGCAGGAACGGAGAAAGAATACAATTTCCTGCGGCCGGGCAGCCTGTCGTAAGAGGCGACAAAACAACCCACAGCCAGGTGGTAGGGCATTTGCCCGACTGGATGGCTACCACCCTGGTCTGGAGTATGTCGCCATAACAACCTTGTGTTGTGTTCCGGCATTAGTGGCCAGGTTCCAGTCTCCCTTAAGAGGGCAGCAGCACATTTGTAGCACCTTTGGTGTTGCATATGTCCATAGGCGATGGTAACCGCTTTCCATTAAGTGGGCCGTCTGCCTGTCTGCTGAACTCCCGCAATAAAAAAAAAAAAAAAGTTTCAACATGTATGGTTAGTTACATTTTTAGTCTGTTAGTTCTGTAAGTTTATCTACAATTTTATATAATTTCATACTGTAATAAGAACATATTATATTACAACAGATTTTGGTTATTTTTTCGAGCTCAATATAGTGTATCGTAATTTAAACTTCTTTTATTATTCATGATAAGTAAGTCCGTAGACTTTGATTCCAATAATATTTTAATCAAAATTCGACAGCAATTTAGTATTAATAAATTTGGATATCCAATACAATGTTCGAAATCATTTAAATGTTCAGAACTATCCTTAAAAGGATATTGTTACGAGTACTCGAATTAAAATAAACGCCGTTGGAATTACTATAGAGTTTATTAGAACTGTACAAACACGTATAAAACAAATACAATAAAACTGGATACAACCAGTTCACACTATACGATGCAATGCAATTCAACACGCGCAAAATCTGTCACTATATCGAAAGTACTACACACGTCTTACTCGCATCGTAGCCATCGCTTGACTGTCGATCTCTCTGTTCGGACACCCCTTCATACTCAGCTTACGACCGTGTAAATAATGATTTCAACGAACCACATCTGCGCCTCTGTCGGCACAATACCCAGAAAAACAAAATTCTGCCCACCTGCATAATGATGCCTGCGAACGGCCATAAACAAGTAAAAGAACAATAGGCTATTGGATAATTGCGATTTTTAAACACGAAGTAACAAAAGAACGGTGTGCTTCGTGGAATTTTGCTAAGTTGTAACACTATGTATTAAAATACAGTAACATTGGCATGATTCGCCCATAATGAAATATAGAGATAATTGTATAGTTTTTACTATCTGATATTAAATCAATAATATTCAGAAACACAGCGTCCTTCTATGAATTGGACCACACATAAATATCGCTGAACAAAAACCTGATTTATCCCTTTCCCGATCCATCATGGCGGAGATAAGGGTTTAGGGAGTGGCCCCACTTGCAGCGACAAAGCGGCCATTAACTTGTCACACGTAATCCCTCCGGTTCACTGGGACCCCACTTTTTTGTAATCTTAACAACGTTGACCCCATGTCAGTACCGTGTCAATGTACCCAGCTTTTGGCCCAGGGGAGGGAAATTTCTTAAGCCGTTTCCCTCGCGCTTGTTTTGCCCTATACACAATACGAAACACCTACACGAAGCATTAGGTGTGCTTAGTGGGCAGGGAAAACACCCGCAGGAGATCCTGCTTTAAGTAGGATAAGTTAAGGACATGTTTCTCAATAAGTGAGTAGTCAAATTAATAAACATAAGCCAATTATACAATAAATTAACACCACACAATGTCACAAACACACAACAACAAAACTTATACACTTACTCACACCAACGCGCAATACCACTGCATTGCATTACACGCACAATTCACAAACAAACCAAGACACACAAAGAGCCTAAAAATTAATAACCCAGGCACAAAAAGAAAAAGCAACATACACGGCACTAGTTAAGATAATATATATATATATATATATATATATATATATATATATATGTGTATATATATATCTATCTAATATATAAAATTCTCGTGTCACAGTTTTCGTTGCCATACTCCTCCGAAACGGCTTGACCGATTTTGATGAAATTTTTTGTGCTTATCCGGTATCTATGAGAATCGGCCAACATTTATTTTTCATCCCCCTAAATGTTAGGGGTAGTCCATCCCTAATTTTTTTTTTTGTTTTTTAGACAAAATTTTTAATTTCTATTTTTTTATGATACAGCATTAAAAGATACATACAACCCTAAATTTTCAACCCTCTACGATCAACCTCTATTTTTTACCGGGCAGGACGACGTCTGCCGGGACAGCTAGTATATATATATTAGGGTGATCCAAAAAATTTTTTTTTTTCCAAACAGGCTCAAAAGTTTCTTTTGGGTGTAAAAAATATATGTAATAATGTATAATCAAAAAATGTTATCAGACCTTTTTTGTAGAGCGTTCAATTCTCTATAAAGATTGGAACAGCGATTTATCAGTCAACCAGTCGTGTGAACGGTACAAAAATCAGAAGCAAAAAAATAATTCCTGTGTTATTCTTATGGGAATTTAAAAAATGCGATGAGGACTATCTTAATATTAATATTATGGGCTCATCTTTTCACATAATTTTTTTACACCCAAAAGAAACTTTTGAGCCTGTTAAGAAATAAAATTAAAAAAAAATTTTTTTGGATCACCCTAATATATATATGTATATATATTAGGGTGGTCGTTAAAAATTAAATTTCTTGCGACGCCCCCTAAAAAGCTTCCTTTTAATGAAAAAACACTGGGATTTTTTTTATAATTTTTTCAAGTCAAGACATCACGTGCCTCAAGACGATTCAAGTTAAAACTAAAAATATAAGAAAAATTGAAAGATAAGCTTGAATCACGAAGAATTTTAAACTTTTTCTGAAACTATAATTTGAATTTGAATTTCATCACTGAGAATGATAATACGGAAGGTATTTCATTGTTAAAACTTTTCCAATCTTAAAATAATTATTACTTCTAAGTATGAAGAAGTTTCCTGAAAAAACATGATATTACCCAAAAATTAACTTGAATCGTCTTGAGGCGCGTGTTGTCTTGACTTGAAAAAATTATAAAAAAATCCCAGTGTTTTTTCATTAAAAGGAAGCTTTTTAGGGGGCGTCGCAAGAAATTTAATTTTTAACGACCACCCTAATATTATATACATATTGGTATAGGCATAAGGCACACATTGCACATGCACTCTCTCACAACACCAGCTTGTAACAGATACTCTACATTAGTATAAGTGTAGTATTAAGAATAAAAAAAATATCTAAGTTATTTTTAAGGTACACAACACAACATAAAAACCACAAAATCAATATCAGTAATCAAGTTGTAAAAAGAGTACGGACGTCGAGTCCGTAGTATTGTTATTAAAAATAATAGTTAAAAAAAACAAAAAAAACACGCTTTCATAAAAAAATCCAACTAAAAAACAGAAAATAAAATTTAATACATTTGGTTTCTGATGAATGGGGTCTTAAAATAAAGCGTGAGGTGTATTCAAAGTGGTTTTTAAGATATTAAAGAAGAAAAAACGCTTTGACTACACCCTTTAAAGACCCTGTTGATCAGAAACCAAATTTATTAAATTTTATTTTCTGTTTTTTAGTTGGATTTTTTTTATGAAAGCGCGTTTTTTAGTTTTTTTTATTAGCATTTTTTTTCATTGTACAGAAATTTGACTTCTACAATTTTATTATATGTATAGATAGTAAAGTAACCATATGACGGAAGTAGTCAATAGATAGAGTATTCACAGATGTAGTGATCGGAAGTCGTATAACCTGATATCAAGATAGCAGCATTTATTATCAAGCCAATGGATACGGAGAAGTGGCGCCAAGGTATTACAGGTGGTGTCACTGCAGACGCACCACGAGGATCTTGTAAATACTCGGTGTTCGAGCAGAGGGGACTAGTCTAGAACCAACATTCTACGTTCATCGGTTGAAGAGCGAAGGCTCTATTGGACAAGAGGCGCATAGTATATTGTGGTCGATAATTACTGTTCGATAATCGCTGTATTCTTTAAGGGCAAATTGCTGCTCGACACCTGACAAGCGTGGAGACAACTCTTGGAGTTGTCCTAATATTTCTGTGTATTATTGTGCTGTATTTAATATTGTAATTGTAATAAATCTAGTTTAAAAAACTTTGATTATAATCCAGATTATTATTATTTCGGCTTGAGCTGACAAACCCATAAAACTCACACTGATTTATTCATAACTCCAACATCTTTATTTGCACATATCAGATTATATTTGTGATATTTGATACAAGTTGAATGTGTTATTACACTAGATATGTAAAGATTATTTTTAGTACGTTTTGTTGACAAATTTTGTACCAAATGCACTCACGGAAAAGGAAGTAACAATTTAGTGTTGCCAATTACAAAACAGATGTGACAATTTAGGCTGGTGTGCACCAACATTTAACCGACAGTTAACCAGAAATAATCACTGTTTTTCCATACACTTTTGGCGATTATTTTATTTTAACCATCGGTTAAAAGTCGGTGCACACCAGCCTTAGTGTTTCCAAATACTAAACAGAAGTGACAATTTAGTGTTGCCAAATACAAAACAGAAGTGACAATTTAGTGTTGCCAATTACTAAATAGAAGTGACAGTTCAGTGTTGCCAAATACTAAACAGAAGTGACAATTTAGTGTTGCCAATTACTAAACAGAAGTGACAGTTCAGTGTTGCCAAATACTAAACAGAAGTGACAGTTCAGTGTTGCCAAATACTAAACAGAAGTGACAGTTCAGTGTTGCCAAATACTAAACATCAAGGTTATATTTATTATTAATCAATTTTCAGTTATTAAGATTTACATTACTTGTCATCTAATAAATTCATGAATTCCTTCAAACTATAGAAGGTATGCTGGATTAGCCACTTCTTAAGCCGCCAAGTAAATGCACTTAAACTGCCGGGAAGTGTGACTTTGTTCGGTAGTTTATTATATATTTTATAGTTGGACCCCATAACATGCGTTAGCGTGTTAGATTTTTCTAATCACCTCGGCAACGGTGCAATCCTATTTCTGTACAGAGTCCGATATGAATGTAATGTATGCTTTGCATACAGGTCTCATTGACCCATAAATGCAACATAACCGAGCGCATAGAGTGGTTTTTTAAAGAGTTAATCCATAATATATTGTAAAATAAGTCCTAACGTGACTCTACCATAACTCTTATCGAGAACAATATTTGTAGGTAATCCAGGGGGGAGGAGCAGCTGCCCTTGCTGGGAAATCTTACGTGAATATACACTACTTAGGCAGTTACTTGTTTTAATATACTACACATATAGTAAGTTTTTTTAATGCATGACTTCAGCAGACGGCCCACCCGATGGAAGGCGGTTGCCATCGTCTATGGACAACCTATGGCTCCTATGGCGACGTGAACCTGGCCACTAATGCCGAAACAGAACTCAAGATTGTTATGGCGGCATACTCTAGACCAGGGATGGTAGCCATCCAGGCGGGAAAATACATTTGCAAATGCTCATAAATACAGTCCTCTTCACCGCGATTCCGAGAATTCCGATTCCGGATTGCACACAGGGTCTTTTTTAATTACACATCGAGATTACCAATGAGTAAAACCCGCCAACCAGCCTTATACCAGCAAAGCTGATATATGTAATAAAATGACACGTCCTTAGCAATAAGACGTTTAACGCAAATATTAATAAAAGTAAATATATTTTTTATGGAAATTTGTAGCAAAATAGAATAAATATTTATCTAATAAATTCTCAATGAAACGATTAATATAAATAAATTACCCATAAATATAAATACATTTTTTTTCTGTACACAATATTTTGTTTCACCTAACGACACAAAATTTGTAGAAGGGCTGCTATGTACACACGGAGCGTTAAGGCAGAATTTATGCAGCAAAAACATTGGACGTAGAGAATTATTTTCTTCGAATTCCGAACAAAGAATTTTGATATAATTAAGCAAAATTAAATATAAGGTATGCTTCTCTAACAATAATTAACTACCCTAGAGCGCTACTACATATGCATGGGACCCATAGACCATTAATATAAAGACAGTCTTGGTGTATTTCACATATATATGCCAGGTGGTAGGGCATTTGCCCGACTGGATGGCTACCACCCCTGGTCTAAAGTATGTCGCCATAACATCCCTTAGTTGTGTTCCGGCATTAGTGGACCAGACTCCAGTCTCTTTTAAGAGAGCAGCAGCGCATTAGTAGTACCTTTGGTGTTACAAATGTCTGCTGAACTCCTGCAATAATATATATATATATATATATATATATATATATATATATATATATATATATAGATATATATATAATTTTCTACGCATGAATAAATTTATGTTTATTATCAGACAGCTATCCATTATCCGTTATTCATGCAGGAACGGAGAATTAATACAATTTCCTGCGGCCGGGCGTCCTGTCGTAGGAGGCGACAAAACAACCCACAGCCAGGTGGTAGGGCATTTGCCCGAGTGAATGGCTACCACGGCTGGTCTAAAGTATGTCGCCATAATAACCTTGAGTTGTGTTCCGACATTAGTGACCAGGTTCCAGTCTCCCTTAAGAGAACAGCAGTAGAGTAACAGCAGCAAGTTTGTAAGAAGGGATGTCTGGCATCCATTCTTACAAACTTTCAAGTTTATAATATTTATAGAGATGTTTCAAGTAAATAAATTAATTTGAATTTTAATCATTTTCTTGATATGAAATTGTTTGATGGCACGCTAGAGAGGGAGTGTCACGTATGTGACCAGCTGTGACCAGGACGGGGAGGGGTAAAATGCGTATAATTCTTGTGACGTCATTTGTGGATGACCCTTAAGTGGGAAATAATGAAATGTGATGATGATGATGATAAAATAAGCGTGCGATTTTGTACAAGTGTTCCTTCTGCATATTCTGTGTTAAGAACTCAGAAGAGCGTTTGTGAATTATGGTTTCTTTTTCTAAGAAATAAATTTAAGAGCGCTTTTGTTGACGCTACTAATGGATAAATATTGGGATATTATTGTTATTTTATGGTTATTGCTATCGTAAAAAATAGATTGGATATATAGAAGAATTGAAACGATTTATTTAGGTATTTCCAATAATATATACAACTATTGAATTACAAACTACACTATCAAATATATAAAAACTAAAACTAAATAAAAAAAGGGGGGGGGGGGGTAGTGCCTAAACATTAATTAATGGTCCCGAACCACTGTCATGTACCTGGAACGTTCCCAAAAGGCTGGCGGCGTTACCACGTTGTATGGCAATGCCTAGTCTTTGTGCAAAATAGACGCCAGCCTTCTGGTCGCGTGTGACGTCTACGAGACGTTTGGCGACGTTTCGGTAGATCTTTAGGGCACTAGGACCCTACGGACCCAAAGTTTCCACCCCAAATGCCGCAAATATGTAACCATTTCCGATGGTGGCATATTTGCGACGCTTGAGGGCCTCCTGTTCGGCTGCAGCAGAACCGGCGGTGGTGCACGTACCTGAAAGATGGGACGCCGCCAGAGTGTCAACGCAAGTAGCACTCCACACTAAGGGGCGGCCCATCTTCCAGGGAATCAGCGTCATCCCATCCGGTCTCTTGCCATCGTCGCGGCATAAGCCGTTGGCGGGAAAAAATAATCAGTTTTCCTATGCGCGCGCATTGCGATCGGCCACAGACTAAAGGGATGAGGTTTTTATTTAGGTTATATTTTTATTTGGAATTTATGTAAAATCACTATAAAATAATATGAGACAATAGTACATTATGGTACTAGTGTAACATTGGTGATTACCGCCGAGGCGCCATTGAGACTCGAGCCGAGGGCAAGGGTCTTAAGAGAGCCGAGGACGGTAATCATCAATACACACGTGTATCATACGACGTTTTTCAACACACTTGTGAATAAAACAACAACAAAAACTCATTTTATTTAGTAGATAAAATAAATGTTTTTCCTTGGAGTTTTCAGGTAGTAAACTTTCCATAACGTTAAGGGCTTCACATCTTATATTGGGCGGTGTACAACATAAATCATTTTCTTCGTAACTAGTACTTGTAGACATTTTAATTAATAAATAACTATAATTTTAACAGTGAAAACGACTTGTGAAAAATGTTTCGCTATGGCGGGAAAAAATAATCAGTTTTCCTATGCGCGCGCATTGCGATCGGCCACAGACTAAAGGGATGAGGTTTTTTTTTATTTTCCGCGCATAGGGTTTGCGCCTATTCTGCCACGTACAAAATGGGGAATTTAAAGTTCTCTTTTATTACAGAGAAAAAAAAAGTTATATATGAGTGAAAGTTTTATTTATTAAACACGTACGAGTTAAAATTATCTATTTAAATAAGAAGTTGCATGAAATGAGCAAGCAATAGGAACATTAATTTATTTGAACAAAAACTTTTTTAAGAACAAAGCAACTCAACCAATAAAAAAAAAAACTATAACTCACTAGTGAGTTATAATTTTTCGTCACAGTTTGATTATGGGTATCATTCTGTGCCTAATTGCGGTGACCATAGAGCCACTTTATGAGCAAGTGTGTTGAAAATATATATTATTTAGTTGATTAGGTAAGAAAATTTGTCCATAAGTGTACATTGTATTCATAACCTCCAATGTATCAATCACCTTACGTCAAATGCTTTGGGGTTTTATGTTGAACTATTTAAATATTTAAGTCGATCAATCATGTATACGTATAACTGTTAGAGATTAACTCAAGCTAGTGCATGCCTCTTAAAGCAAGGGATTTAACAACTACCCCCGTCTCGAAGTGGAGTGTGTTCTCCCAGGGCACACTTCAAGCACTTTATTGCGCTGGATCGACTGTTGCGTAACTATGTTCTATATCTCAGTCTTTCCAACACATAAAAGCGCAGGGTCGTCAGGGAGGAGGGGGTTTTTAGTGGGTATTGAGGTTGCTCGCCCGTGCGGCATCACTCGGAGTCTCCACACTCCTCTGTGTAGTCCATAGCGGACGGAACGCAAAATAAAGCATACAATTGCTAGCGTTACCGCCCCCCGTGGATTCGTGCCGTTTCCTAGTGACGGCCCAGAGAGTGCGTAAATCGGGTAGTCATTTTCCCTCGCCTCAAAAAAGAACCTCTTGTTTAAAGAGCAGGTGTTAATACAGGTTACTTTGTATTAAATTTTTATGTAAGTGCTAATTTCCCCGGATTCACTTCATTTTATATTGGAAACTATCCCATCTCCCAACATGAAAAGTATTGATGTCCATTTTCTATATTAAAACTACAATTAAACAAAATTACAGCAAAACCAATCCAGTAATCCTAGTAGTTTTCTCGTGATAGCTTAACAGACAAACAGATCGACTTACTATCGCATTTAAAAAAAAATGATACATTTGTATATCTATAAACTTGAGAAATTATTGGTCTCCAATACAAACTTTCATCTTCTATTTCAACCCAATCTAGTTATATTTATCTTTCCCCTGTTTATCTGTGTTCGATCTTCCAAAGTTCGCAGAACGAAGTTATAGGCGCTCTACTTGAGAATAACTATAGTAGAATTATTTTGTCCGTGCTGTTTGGGTTATAAAATAAAGCGAGTATTTCGCTCTCTCTTCCACTCACGGGCCTTATGGGCAGGCATAGTGATGCGCATTATTCTTGTCGATAAGCGTTATGGATAGTGTATTTAGTTTTGTCATTTGGTGGGTTAGTAATAAAAATGGAAAAAAAATAGATACAACAACGTATTTATTAAAATAAGAATAATAATGACTTATAATAAATTATTAATTAGGTATCTATGTATTAAAAAACTATAAGTACAAACGTTTAGAATGTAACAAGTTATATTAAAAATAAATATAAATACTTATATCTAAGTTTAAAATTAACAGCAAAAAAGATAATAATGATTTTTATAAGAATGATAATCTTTTGTTAAGAACGAGTTTTTATCGATAATGGCGTTGCGCCCGCGCAACATGCTCACCGCCCTAGCCGGACTGAGGCCGAGTTTGATTTATGACCCAAACTGCACGGACAAAATAATAGTGCTGTAATTTATTTATTGTAAGATTACAAACAGTCGATTGAAGTCGGTATTCAAAATGTAAGATCAAAATGATGTAATTTTCTTCTTGTGTCATGTTGACGTTCGCGTTCGCGACATCCTCCCGCCCGCCATGAAAACAGTATTTCAGGGTAATGATGAAAGAGGGCAGATGTTATTTTATGCTCGAACTATGTTGCCTTTCGGTTTTAATTTCAGCAAATCCGATGACTGAGTCACCTCCTCAGTAAATTACACCACTCTGCCCACGAGCCACAGAAGAGAAGGCTTGCTGCGATCGTTTATAAGAACAAAAGATCCAACCTCCTATTTCCCTGATGAATGAATCCATTTGGTTTTGGTCTGAAGGAGAGATATATCCGGCTCGAAGGACCAGTTGTTTGAGCTTTCAGAATTCAGAGTAGGAATTCACAGGTACTTATTACTTGAGAATATCTAATTTCGTTATTTTAATTTAGATTACAAGCAGTCGGTTGAAGTCGGTATTCAAAATGTAAATTCAAAATTGACGTTCTTCTTGGATCACGTTGACGTTTGATGCTTGAAGTTATGGTTGTGTTCGCAACAATCTCTAAACTACATAAATGACAACAGGACCAAAACGAATGTGTGGAAACAAGAATAACGTACATAAAAAAGGACGGTAATAATAGTGGAATAAGTTAGTGCTCGTCTTTCGCAACGACCATTACAGAGATAATTCTCTGTAATGGTATAATTACCATCTGCGCTTATAAATGCGTAAATCTTAAAATTCTTTGAAAGATTAATTATTACTCAAACAACTTGGAGTGAAATTAAATCCGCAAAAAGTAAACAGGGTTTCTAATAAGATAATCTGGGTACCATTAAAAACACGCCGAAATCGCGGGGCGTTCGTAAGATGGATTTATGGGGTTCAGTTTGAATCGTGCCCCCGCTTCGATCCATCATGAGTGACGGTATCGTTTTCCGCCTGAATGTAGCCTTTTTTCTATATTTATGAAGATTTACTAGTATTATAGCGATTAAATTTATTGTAAACTAAAGGTCTCAGCAGAAAAAATAAAACTCTAGGACTCGAATCTAAAAGAACGTATGAACAAAACAGTTGAATTGTTCCACTTTTGAATTTATCGGCTAATAATTTATTCAATTGATATCTTGTATTTGGTGAATGAAAAATCGGCCCTAAAAACGACTTTGATGTTCAAAATTATTTAGAGCTTTTGAGTTTTTACTAAAATAAATGTGCAACTGTACCTTTGTGTTCACCATACATTACGAATATAAATCATCCGGGGACCCACTTCAACAGAGCACAATAAAATCACTTTATAAATACTGTAAAAAAAATCGGTATTATCATCGATAGGGAGCTGTCATCTGTTTTAAAATTTAATAATGTATGAGAGCCGCACACGTCAAATAATCGCTGCCGACAACGAACTACTGGCTAAAGAAACGCGGGAGCGCACATAAGTCTCTCTATCTCGCTCGCACATCTTCCGTCCCGCTCACACATTGTGCTATATATTGTACTAGCTAGCTACTACTAAGGTTACCGTTTTCATTATAAATAAGTAGGTATGTGTTATTCGTTCAATTTTAGAGATTCGGATCAATACTGACCTGTTGACAAAATGATCCGGAACGTGCGACCCGTTCAATCGAACGTTTGGTTCAATAAAGTATTCGGCACTCGATTGTCGTCTCAGTACGCAAACTAGCTCACGAACCAAGCCGCTTGGTTCCTTGGTTCGTGAGCAAGTTGCGTACCTTTCTGGTACATACAACCAAGTAGGTCGTATTTATGTATATAACCATAGTTTTGTATATATTAATAGCTTCCGCCAGTGCATATTATGCGGGTAATAGAAAAAATCATAAAAAGTTGAAATTTGTATCAATAAATGTTCCTAGAAAAGATAAAAGATAATTTTAAATAATTATTATATTATTTTAAATCAAAACAATTCAAACACGTCATGGGACAACGAACGACTAACCGAGACGCGGCAACCCGAAATGACCCGAATGACTTTGGGGCGTCCCCAGGTGTTGAGGTGTTTAAGGGGGGAGGGGGGTCGAGTCAAATCTCATCTAATCTTAAGTTGGAGAGGGGGGGGGGGGGGGTCGTGGCAAATATCACGCAATTTCTGATTGAAACAAAAAAAAATACTATTTTGGTCCATTTAATCCAGATTGTACATGCTTAAGATTTAATCTTAAGCGTTATCGTAATACGATTAAGATCATTTACTAATTCTTTCGAAAGAAAATAATTTCATTCATACTTCAACGTTATACATTTACTGACTGTCAAACCACCATATTTGTTTTGTACGAAATAGCTCAATTTGAAAAACTGCATAAAATTTAAAAAAACACCTCACGTAATTTATGGACGCCCCCTTTCGTATGGTTCTCTCCTTCTGATTCGTAGGTTTCGATTTAGTGAACGACTCATATTTTTCGAAGTGACCCTATCGTTCGCGCGGGTCTTGAGACCCGGGTCGTTTGATTAGTTCGTTCGCTGAAGTGCACTTATTTAAAATAAGTGCACTTCAGTTCACATTAACACTCGACAGTGAATACTCTGCTATCTGCAGTACCTTTTAATCTCTACCTTCCTACCTACAAATGTAAAATATACGCCAAAAAGTAACGTATACAATATGGTTACAGATCTTTTCCATCCCTCAGATATCCACGGATATGGATATCCGGCACAATTAAGTATATATTGTATTGTTTCACGTTCGAAATTCGAATAAATCGAAACAATACAAACACTATTCAAACAACGCATTTGCATATAACCAACGCAATGACACGCTCCCATTCCGGAAAAGTTGCGGACGGCCTTATTCAATACCGGATCTAATTCCCGGAGCATTATAGCTCTTTACTGTTCGAGGTTTGCATAGAACTGTCCAATTTGAATATAGCTCATAAATTACGATTCTGTTTATAGGCGAGTTCGTCGGGATGGGTTTATGCGTGCGCTGGAATGGAAAATTAGAATCATTTTCCTGCTCCTCAGTGGATGTTTATTGGTCCATCATGATGGCTCTTTGCGTTATGGTCATGTTTGCATTTACTTTCAACAAAGCAGAAAGAAGAAATAAAATTTTGAACCCGATTGCAGAGCCACCTACTGGATCCAATTGTGAGATAAAAACTATCCTATCTTTTAAGTTTGATCAAACTGCACACGGTGTGCAAATTTGATTGAAATCGGTTGAGTAGTTTAGGAGTCCATCGCGGACAAACATCGTGACACGAGATTTATATGTATTAGATATATATACTAGGTGTTAAGGCCATAGACTTATCGCGTAAAAAAACGCCGATTGTCATTGACAGTGACGTAGTGACGTAATGAATGTCTTTGGCGTTTCCCGCCCTCCTCTCTTCCCGCGCCCGCGCTGATAATACACTCCGCTGATCGCTCCCGCAAAATTAAATTAATTTAAAATAATAATACAAAGTGCCATTTTCCATACTCAAATCCAATCCAGTGTGTTTGTATGTGGTATTAATTCAGCTTGTAAGAAGAAAGAGTACGGGCCGACCCATGAAGATTGCAATATACAAATCAAGTAAGTCATACAAATGCTTTTCCCAACCGAAAGAAAAACCAATTACCTACAGTCAATTCCGTTTTATATACCACTAGCTGTTCCGGCAAACGTCGTCCTGTACGGAAAAGCTTCAATCGACATAACAACAGCGTTGTAGTTTATAATTAACAAATGAGGATTGGAAATTTAGGGTTGTATGTATTTTTTAATGCTGTATCATAAAAAAAATATCAATAAATTTTAAAAAAATAGGCATACGAATGTTGTCCCAAATTATGTTGTCCGATTCTCAGACCTACATAATATGCACACAAAATTTCATGAGAATCGGTCAAGCCGTTTCGGAGGAGTTTAACTACAAACACCACGACACGAGAATTTTATATATAAGAAAAGAAAGTCGTGTTTGTTGACACTATTTATAACTCAAGAATGGCTTTATCGATTTGGCTGAAAATTGGTGGGGAGGTAGCTTAGAACCAGGAGACGGATATCAGATACATTTATCTCGTTGAAACCGGTAGGTGGCGCTGAGATCGAGTTCTAGCATCCGCCTAATTACCTGAACCGATTTTGCTGATTTTGTTTTTGTGTGTTTGAGTTTGGTCCTCGGGTGGTTTAAATCCACAATTAGGACCTATAGGTGGCGCTGGGATCGGGTCCTAGATTTTTATATTTTCAGGTCAGGACAACGTCGTTTCTTCTCTTAAATTATAAGTGTCTTCTTCTATATAAATTATAAGTGCGATATACTCCTCCGTCCGCGAAATTTTTGTAAAAAGGGGTACAAAGTTTTTACTTCACGTATTAATATATATATAAAGATTCAGTAAGGTTTGATCTAACTAAAATTGCAAGTCTTAATACAATATTATAGTTTAAAATACCTATTGCAACAAAAAAGTCAGGTTGAAAAGTTTATAATGGCAGTAAATGCTTGAATCATTCGCGACAATATTTAACCTTGAATTTCAAGTATACCTAGTATTGGAAGACAGCTGAAATTCGTAAATACTAGCCTTGTCAAAGGTGAACATAAAAGGGGCACACGTGGGGGATTTACATGTACATTGTACACAGAGACCCGAAAACGACCTCTGTCGCGTTACGCATACTTAATAGTTTCTGATCCAACTTTTTGGACCGGTGTAAGTAACGTGTGTTAGCGATGCGAATGAGCGTTACGACATATTTATAAGCTTTAATTTACATATGGGGGTAGGTGGAGACCATGGATCTCCACTTGCGACGACCCTGACTAGGGACGTTCATAAAAAAAGATATATTTTTTCGATATAATATGTCGTAGAGTTCTTTCGATACTTTGCGACGTATCGTAGCAATATATCGATATCATCGATACGTCGTAAAAAAATCCATTTTTCGTCCCTTAGGTCATAATCGAATTATTTTCAAATACTAATATTGAAGATCGACTATGAAATCAATAGCTTACTTATTTGCATAATCGAAGGATTTCATAAGTATGTCTTATAATCGGCCCCTGCTGAAAAAATACTTCAAAATAAAATCCAGAGTTTATTCGAAAGACTCAAGAGTCGCTCTATAGATGTTGAGACGATTATACATTGTAGGTTAAGTATGTAGTGGAGTTTGATTTGACGTAATTTGGAGTATTTTGTTAACAACTAAACTTTCGTTACTGCGAAGGCTAGTTGTTAAATAATTCAGGGTTTACGATTTGTTTTTACTCAAGTTACCGACCATAGATCAGTATAAAAAAATGTTCTTATATTTCTAACAATAATTCGTGTATCGGATAAAATATATCGATTGTACATACCGATACTAGATTACTCGATAATATCGAGTGGAAGCGATATAACGTTTTCATATATCGATATTTTATGTAATATCGATTTATATCGTGCACTCCTAATCCTGACAAACATCTGTGAAACTACATTTGTATGTTCCCCTACTAATGTTTGCCCTAGGAAATGATTACACACCATTGACGCGCGCAGTTTACCGACGTTATTCGTCCTGTATCAGAACAGCAAATGAATTTAATAATTAAGTTGGAAGATATAAACTTAAAACGATTTATTAATAGTGTAGCATTGTTAAGTACAAGGTTGATAAGTTCTATTCAAACTTGAATATATCAGCTTAAGTACACCCGTTTCTCCCCATGAGAAAGTAAAGATAGTAAGCAGAGACTATGGATCTCCACTTGCGACGGAACTGATAAAGAACTTTCGCTTTCACTATTTCATTAATCTCTTCATACATGAACGTTTGCGGGCGCGATGCGATGGCCGAGAGAAAGTAAAGGGACGGGAAGAAGAAGCAAGGAAGGAAGGACTTTGTTAAAACCTATAATTTCTTATAATTAAAGCACTGGCGACTTTTGGAAAAGTATTCAAATATTGACTTGACTTAATTGTTATTCCTTCTGTCACTGTATTATAAAATACATATAAAATTGCATCTGGCTCAAACAAATGTATTATTTTCGCCTAAAATAGTTACAGCTTAATAAACTGCAACTCTGTGTGGGACTCAAGTCTCACAGACTTGCCTCACCACCAGTCCGCCGCCACACTGCGCTCGTCCCCCGGGGGTTCACACTCCCACTAGGATTCTGTATTTTAAGATTAAATGCAATCTTGGTTTATTTACTTCGTGTTCCAACAAATTTATGTGTATTTTATGGCGGTGTCAGCAATGACAGTTTCGTCTGTCTCTTGTTTAGCGCATTCTTTACTTAAAGTTTTATTCTATTCTTGATGGCGAGGATGGGGAGGAAGAATTTACAAGGTGTTCCTCGGCGCAACCAACCGCCGCCGTTTATTTGAGATGCTTTCTACCTGATCTTCAATCCTGATGAAAATAAATGAAATGAAAAAAAATGTTTTTTTTTTATTTATACATAGATACATAACTTCACGCCAGGTCCCTTGCGGGGTAGGCACGAACAACAGAGCGCCACACAGGCCCATTCTTACACACCTCACTTGCTTCTTTGAAATTCATAGCTCTTGTCATGCACGCTCGTTTGTTCTTAAGGCTCCTGACATCACCTTCTGCTAACACATGATTAATTTGATCATGGAAGGTGTATCGTGGCCTTCCGCGACTTCTGCATCCATCCACTTTTGCATTGTATATCTGTTTAGTCATTCTTTCATCATACATTCTTTCCACATGCCCGAACCACCGGAGCATTCCTTTCCTTACCTTCACCCCGACACTCTCTTTCAGACCAACTCTCTTTTTTATTTATGATATGATGATATGAGTTACTTTCCAATAAAAAATGGTTTTTGTGGTTTTGTATCAAAATACAAAAACAGTGGCCATTTGTCGCATTTTTGTAACTCTTCATTATACGTGGACAGCGTCATGTTCTTAGTCTATTTTTTTAAAGACATCAATCCAACATTTAGTAAGATTGTATCATCCTGAAACGTGTTTGCTGAATTATTCTTACTAGAAAAGTAGACCCAAAATATATAAATCAATTTTCGGTCGAAGAATTGCGAAAAAGTACTAGGCGATCAAAAAAGGCCTACAGGTCCTTTCGACATAAAAAGAGCAAGTGTAGGCTGTACACGAAAAGGTCTCGACAACTGCCTTTATCCTGCGCCTGTATCGTGTCGTGCATAACTAATATTGTCTGACGAGCCTTTTTTGTACGAAGGTCGAGTTACAAACTTACAAAAGAAGTAGGTGTTTGTTAGTTTAGTTTTGTATAAGAGTGTTTTTATACCGTGAATAGCTTTCTCACGTATTCATGTGCTGGTTGTTGTTTATTTTATTTTATACCTAGCTGACCCGGCGAACTTCGTATTGCCTATTTTGTGAATTCCTAAAAGACTTTCTTCCATGGCACAAAATCACCAAAATCAGTCTAGGTGATCAGGAGGATTCTAGAACCCGACCACATCGTCAACTACCGGTTCTAATTGGGAATCTAACCAATCCGGGAACCCACTCAAAGACACAAAAACAAAATCACCAAAATCGGTCCAGGTGATTAGGAGGATTCTCGAACCCGATCTCAGCGCCATCTACCGGTTCTAATTGCGAATCTAAGCCATCCGGGAAATCCCACTCAAAGACACAAAAACAAAATCACCAAAAGCGGTCCCGGTAATTAGGAGGATTCTAGAACCCGATCTCAGAGCCACCTACCGGTTCCTATTGTGAATCTAAACCATCCCGTGACCCACTCAAACACACACAAAAAATTTCATCAAAATCGAATGTATAGTTTACGATTCCATAAAGGACATACAGACAAAAATTCTTTTTTTATTTCATAATAGCGGACCTGACAGACGTTGTTCTGCCGTGAAAAAATAAAAATCTGGGACTCGATTCTAAAGGAATGGATGAACAAAACAGTTGAATTTTCACTTTTGAATTTATCAGGGAATGATTTATTCGATTGATATATTTTATTTGGTGATTGAAAAATCGGCCCTAAATCGACTTTCATGTTCAAAATAAATTACTTTTGAGTTTAATTTGAATAAATTTGCAAGCAATTAGTTTTGGTTACCATGTCACACATTCAATTTACTTATTATTATTATTGGCTTAACTGATTTCTTACACTCTACCATTTAAAGATGCCGAAGAAATTTCACGATTTCTTAGCTAGCCATCTTTTACTGACCGTCATTTGAATATAATTACTTTGGTCATCTATCTATCTATACATCACTAGCTGTCCCGGCAGATGTCGTCCTGCCCGAAAAAATAGGGGCTGATCGTAGAGGGTTGAAAATTTAGGGTTGTACGTATTTTATAATGCTCTATCATAAAAAAATAGAAATTAAAATTTTGTCTAAAAAATAAAAAATAAAATTTAGGGGTGGACTACCCCTAACATTTAGGGGGATGAAAAATAGATGTTGGCCGATTCTCATAGATACCGGATAAGCACAAAAAATTTCATCAAAATCGGTCAAGCCGTTTCGGAGGAGTATGGCAACGAAAACTGTGACACGAGAATTTTATATATTAAAAAGATTATGCCTAAACAGACACTACGCACACACAGACTCACTCATGCATACTTGTATATAAATTAATAACCCAATGCTTGCATCGTTGATGCTAGTAAACTAAATAAAATATTCACAATAAGTTAGTAGCTTAAGGGTCGCTTGCATAATGATCGCTTTTAAATAAAATTAGTTAATCATATTAAACTGCCTAAAAACGATTTACACAAAACGTATTTACAGTTCTTTAAACATATTTAGCGGCATATTTTGCGTTGTGCAAGACGCTAATTGTATTTAAGGGTGTGAAATGCGTTTAAGTGTTTCTTAAATCAATTTAAGGATGTTATGCAAGCGGCCCTAAGCCTTGATTCAAAATTAGAGCAGCGAACCATAATTCAAATTTTTGCTGGACTTTTAAAAACCTCAAATATTGCCTCATGTCGCAAAATATCTAGATATTTTTTATCAAGTAAATATCGCCTTCAAATTACTTGAAGAGTAAAAGCAATATGGCGATATTTAGGCTACAGGTAGCTGCCAATGCCGACACCGTTTAAATGTTAATTATATTAAATAAACATAAAATGTAATATTCACTCTTAAGTAAAATGATAATAATATTAATTTCCCCGCGGCTTTGTGGCGAAGCCTAAGGACATACACACCAACACGTCGGACTTGACTCCAGGGGCTAAGATAAGGCCCCCACCACCATGCTTGCCTTAGCTTGCCGACACAGAGTGGAAAGCGCTAGAGCTAAGACTCAAGCTCCAGGGGTGGAAGGATCAATGGCATCACGTCGGAAGTAGCTTCAGTGAACCTGCAGCCCACTTCTCCACCCCTTAGCTACTCACACACACGTTGCCCCGTTTTCTAGGGCATTTTTTGGGGCCTAGCAGGGAGTAGCGATTCACCGTCTGCCCATTTTTCCATGTTCCCCGAACATTGCGACGGGCAGATGCCATAGCGCCATATTCCCAGACCCGTAGTACCACTAGCAGTTCACCCCTATAGCCCGGTACTTTACAATAGTCCTACACTGGCCGAGGCTTGTGCTTGGGTGCATTGCTATATGGTGTAGACAAGGATATCCCCTGTCAGTGTCACGCCACATTTACACTAAATTTGTCTAGGGGCCTATACGTGTCGACCTTCTCGTGGCCCCACGCAAGCCCTCCAAAAGTCCGGGCCATTTTCATGGCCCGTGGTCTTGAAAGACATACAATAAAAATACTGGTAAAAATATTGTGAGTATTACACTAAATAACATCAAGAAATTAGATAAAAATCAGCTGTGATAAACTCATCAGTCAGAGACAGGTACATTATAAAAGAAGAAATATTATAAAATTATCAAAGTACTCAGCTTATATATGAAAGTATAGTGCTTCGTGCACGGGCAAAAATTTCAGCGAAGTCTAATTAAAATGCCCAGGTAAATGTTTAAATCTTTTTGGGAGGGACTACATCATTACGGTCCCCGAGCTACCAATTAGTCACGTCACTGTCCCTGAATAACCGACCGGTGCTATATACAGGACGAATGCTATACTTTACGTGATTTAAGCATTCAAGTTGGTATAAATAGATATACTTTTTCTATTATGTCGTTCCCTCACTGCTGAGGATCGCGACTGACGGCAGTGAAAAATTACTCTCAGAAGAGAAGCTGAGATCGGTTTTGAGTTCGGTAGACGTTTGTTAAAAGGTCCAGCTGATCAGCAATCTGATAATACCACCTATTCGGAGAGCGACCAAGATATTTCTTTCAGGGACCACAAGTCTTTCCATATTGCCTGGTTTCTTTCGGCTAAATTACTTTAGTATACGATGTGCGTATACTCTTGCTAGCCCTTAGTGATCTCGAAATAGATATAAATAAATATATTTTTTTTTTCACCTTTATAAAGTGTGTAAATATTGGTTGAGCAATCAATCAAAAACGCTTTTTGACCGATAAAACGCTCCTCTCAAGTATTTTTATTTGCGATGAATTGTATTAAAGTACTTTTAGACTAATGTTTCCGAAAAATATTCCTCTCTTTTATCACCTCCTCCCAATAATTTTGGCTCTTTTCCTTTCATAGCACTCTACTCTAGTGCACATCTTTTCGTCATATCATAAATCATCATGTCATCCTTCACACAATCAATCATCTATCGGAAAACCAGATGCACCGTTTTGCGTCACCGTTGCATGTTGGAAACACCACCAGTCAGAACCAAGCGTTTTGCTTCATCTTTTCTGGTGCGCACTGCCAAATAGTGGAGTAATTTGCCGGAGTCTGTCTTTCCTGACAAATACAACGTTGAAGTCTTCAAGTCACGAGTGAATAGGTATCTTCTAGGTAAGCGTGCTCCATCCTAGACTGCGTCATCACTCAACATCAGGTGAGACAGTGGTCGAACGATAACTTCCATTAACAAGAAACTCTTTTTTGGTCTACCTTAAGCTTCCAAAAGATAGTATATACAGGGTATTTATAATTGTGATTAATATTCGAATCAATATGTATAGCATGGCATCGCTTCCACACATACCTAGGGCATATTAGATTCATTTATGTTTTAACGTCAGTCCGCTCATTCACGTGCCCAGTCCGGATGGAGCTTTGGTAATTAGAGGTACCGGGGAATTGCTCGTTCATTATAAATCAGCTTTTGTAACTTTTAATGCGGAGCGCTTTGTTCGGACAGTCGGGTCTCAATATACGTATCCTATAACTTTTACGTAAAATTTTGCAAGCATTTTCATAGTATGATTTGTTATGAGAAAATGTTGGGTAAGAAGCGGATGATGGCCTAAATTATGTTTTATTTTAGGAACAACCAACAGCTGCAATATAACATATTAAGTTAAAAGTTACAGTAAGATCAGGTAATAACATTTAAACCAACGACGTTGTCCACATGAAAACATTAGCAAGATCAGGCCTTTTATTGTCACTTCTTTTTTGGGAGCACGTTAATTCTCGAAAGTTGTAAAAAATTAGTTTATTCACCGCGTCTAAAGCCTTTTCATAAGTACGTACTGGGTTTATTTATTGTTATTCCAAATATTTGAGACACATTTTCAATTTTCTGATTAGCACTCATCGAATTATTTCACGATTTTAGAAAAATAAACTCAGCTCACTTAGCTGTTGAACAGTTCGGGAAAGATAGATTAGATTTTGTATTTGGATAATTTAGACCTGTTAAAAACAGTATATTCTTTGTAAAGGGTTTTTCTTTGATTTTTTTTAGCTTTTATGCCAATTTATCGATATTTTCGAAATTTTCTTTAAGAGCACTACGTGCCCCCACGTAACCCTACAAAAATTCCTTTGCCAGGTTATGATTTAAAATACAAGAGGTACAAAAACAATAAGTAAAAGTAAGGGTATAAAAATAATTCATATAACATATTACAGAAAAATTGTAAATATAAGATTATTCTTAATGACTAGAGAAGTAACATAGAAAATAAAAAGTTATTCCAGCTCGAGTGTACTATGAAAGTCAGATAATACAAGTAAAATTGACCTTTTAAATTTGGCAAGAGAAGGTGCAAAAATATCAACATTTATAAATAGAGTGCTAGACGAATCAATCATGCGACGTACTGGACAACGTCGGGATCACGTTGTCCAGTACGTCGCACTACTGGTTAGAGCGACATTTGCCTCGGCATTATGCAAACAGCTTCTTAGATAGGATCTCACGTTGATGGACACTTCTAGGTACCTACGACGTCACATAGCTTATTCACTCAATAAATATTTATATGGATATTGATGTTTACTGATTCTTTCACAATTTTCAGTTAAGACTGCCACGAACTTGCTTAATGTTGTAAAGTAATATTAATCCCTATCAAGAATTGCTTTGAAGAGACCGCTCTTTAGCAATAAGACCGACCGTTGTTTTTTTTTATAGCCTGAAGCAGGCAAACAAGCAGACGGCCCGCCTGATGGAAAGTGGTTACCGTCACCTATGGACGTTTGCAACATCAGGGGTGTCGCCAACGCGTTGCCGACCTCTAAGAAATTAATTAGTATCATCTCATTATATTGTATCATGTTATATCATCGTTGCATTTTTCGACTTTTATTTGTTGCTTTGGTGCACAAGAAGAAGTTATATATCCATGTAAATATTTTGAAAGCTGTATTATTCATAACTGTACCATACAAATACAAAGTTTGTACCAGAGACCAGGCTGGCTGTATTACTTTGTTGATTCGTTGTACGAAATATTGGCCAGTCCTCTGATAACGTGATCTATTTCATTTTCGAAAAAAATGTTATCCGATGGATTCCATGGACTTAATAAAACTCCCTAGATAAGCAAGTTCCGCTTAAATACTATGGCAAAACGAAACTAACATCTCTCTCGACGAATTCAGCATCGGAAGGACACAATGAAATTATCGCAAAAACAGATGCCCAAAAACTAACTGATTTCCTACTACTTTTGTAAAAATAAATACCTTAGCCAAATCCTCTTAATAATAAATAATAATAATAGCCCATAAACGTCTCACTGCCGGGGTCGGACCTCCCATTTATTAGCAGGTTTGACATATCGGTTATCTCGATGTGCAGTATCATAATGATGTTTTGCTTCACCGTTATCACGTGTAATAATATTCACATTCAAAAAAATTACGCATCCTTTCCGGTGAAGATTCGAAACCACACCTTTTGAGTTTAGGAGACGTTTTTCAAAACCCCGTAGACATGAATTAATTGATCAAACTCACCTTGAGCAGGCGCATATATATTCAAATACAGACAATCCTCTGATTGGTTTGTTAAAAATGGCAGTATCCTCTTCAAGTACTCTAATCTCCCTTTGGATATCCTTTTCAGAACGGAAGTCTCATTTCTTATATCAGGAAGCACTTGTGGACAGACTGGACCGAACTCCTCAGCAATCTTCACTCCTGACCATTGAGCACCAGAAACTGGAGGCATGAATCTTAAGGAACCAACTGGAGGAGACGCGTATGGAACACCTCGGAACACTTCCACTGGTTCAAGAAACCTTGATTCCGGTGTTACAATGAAGCCCCTTATATCGCCGTACTTGGTCCTTACTACTCTAGAGCTGATGAAAGGCTGTTGTTTCTCATCCATTGTCGTTTCACCTTTAACGAGCCTCGATGTGAGTACTGGTAGAGTAATGAAATACAAAATTATCAATAATAACATTTTTGCGCCGCCGCCGCCAACGGCCTTGTGCGCAGACTATTGCTATAAGTAGACCATATTGTTTCTTTAGTCTCTTCTTTCGGTGCATTTACTGATATATCTGAAACAATAGAAATATATACACTTAAAAAAACCACCAAGCAATCCGAAAAGTCTGACGTTACTGTCACAATTAAGGGCTTAAGAATTAAATATTTCAATTTATGACTGATAAAAGTTTAAAAATACGTCAATCATTGTAAGATTTTTTTCTTTTATTCTTCACAATCAAGAATCAAGTCCTCTACAAAAGCAACAAAATAGATACGAAGAAAGCAATCCCAACGATACACCTTCACAAGTTAATCCCCCATTTGTTCCGGTATCCAATCGTATCAATCGGTAAGTTATTGAGGCAATAAATCGACTACAGCCAGATAAACACGCGCGTGAACATGCAAATGTCTTTGTAGCCCGTAAAGCGTCCCTGTGACCGAGTCATCGATGCTATCTGGGATACGTAAATACCTAGTTGTTAATGTAAGGAAGGGTTAAAGACAAGATTCATGTTACTTTGCGAGGGTATTCAATCGCTAATTTCTTTTATTGAAATGACAAAAGTTTTATTCAAATAGTCGCGTAGGAACAGATCAAAAATACTAATTCTTGCGGCCGGGCAGCCTGTTGTTGATTTGTCCGTTTGAATGGCTAGGTAGCCATTCGGACGGTAAGGTAGTTTTAGGTAGGTACCTAAACTCATTATCATCATGATCATAAAAATTGTTTTCTAGCTGTACCAGTGAAACTTCTTTCGCGACTCTATGACGACGGCGATGCCATATTTGTTAGAGAATTAGAACCTCGCTATTTCTTTAATATATTTGTCAATCCCAAAGCAGTTTCTTTGCTCAATTACTGAGACAAAAAGTATCCTAATTGTTAACTTGGTATATGCAGTGAGCTATCTCTGCATCGAGTTTCATTTGTACCAAAATTCTAAAAGTTGTATTTCCGGAATCTGGTGGTCAGAATGGTCTATCTGATGTTTTTTCCTTTTTAAATTCAATAAAAAAGTCTTCTCCTCCACAGTCCTGAATAGCTTGAAGATGAAAGTCTTCTAGCAATGTTTCCTCCCCGTCCTAACCTTTTTTTTTATAACGCAGGGGAATGTCTTTTGTTACGACACTTCCTCGGGCCTGGGGCAGGAGGGGATGATCCGAAGGGAGTATAAAACTCCTGGCGGCCGAGTCCAGAGCATAGACGCAAGGTAGCTGGGCTAAATAGTGGAAACAACTAGAACCAAGCGTTTCGCTTCATCTTTTTGGTGCGCACTGCCAAAGAGTGGAATAATTTGCTGAGTCTGTTTTTCCTGACAAACACAATCTTGAAGGCTTCCAGTCACGAGTGAATAGGTAACTTCTAGGTAAGCGTGCTCCATCCCTGACTGCGTAATCACTCAACATCAGGTGAGACAGTGGTCAAACGCAAACCTATACTTCCATAAAAAATCATCCTTAAGGCGGACTTGGTATGGTCTACGTCCAGCAGTGGATTACGATTAACTGGCTATCAGGACAAACTCAACCCATCTACAGATTCAAGGAATTATAGATGACTCATGTTTTTTGAAAATTGATGAACTGGATTGAATTAAAAATAAGTCCTCAAAACAATCGACCCATACCAAAAATGAAATCCAAACAAAGCCGAATTATTTCAATTTACAAGCCGCACTTCAAGACAAAAAGTACCGACGCCTGAATACGCCCTCTGCGGCTCAAATTGAAATCCTCATGACCACTTGACCATAACGTCGGGTGCGTGATTGCGGCCCCACTTTTATTTTAACCCTCAATGACTTTGGAAATACCTATTTTCACCTGAGTTTGAGTTGTTAAAGCTTCACCGTTTTTAGATGTTTGCTACATGACGTACATTTTGTCCATTTGAAAAAAATATGTTATTAAACAATAAAAGAAGGTTTAATTTTGCAACGAATATCTTCCAAACCCGTTACTTAAAAAAGGTTCTTTTTAAGATACTTTGTAGAGTTAAGACCATTAAAAAGTTTTCACCGCTTAATATCGTGTGGTGTTCATCTTTTGAGGAACAGCATGTTATGTATAAATTCCTTAGACTATCATCGTCATTATAAATACAGTAAAAAAGAACATGATGTATAAAATAAAAATTGGAAGTCAAGCGTGAAGTGAAAGTATAGTCCTGTTGTACCCCCCCCCCCGTCCCCTCCTCCTCGCAATCCCTTAATCCCTTTTTAGCCGAGCGTATTGCCACCACTTCAGTAACGCCACTAGAATGATATCACTGTTAGACTACCCTCTTTCATGGAAATTATTTGTAATAATAATATGTGTACGTATTTAGTCTAAATATTATACCTACATTTTGAATTTTATTTAAATTTTCCTGACTAGTATACATAATTCAGGGGCAACATATTATTTAATTTTCATTTCGATGTTTCGGTCACTTTTCATCATTCATCATGGAAGAGAAAGATAGATAGATAACACTTTATTGCACACGAAAATAAACAAAAACAAAATGCATAATTACAATATTTCTTGGTAAAACAACAGGTAACCTTATTATAATTATTTACTACTTATTTAGTATTGTACATCGTTATTGAGTTTTTACAAAAATTATATAAATAAAATAAGCATGTTTTAATATCAACTTACGAATTATGCACGTACAAAATTGTTCGAGGTTTTGTACGTACTGTGTTAAGCTTCTAAATATAGGTGAGTTCGAGAATGCCTTTTTCACTCGGGTTCAAATGAAAAGAGGTTTAGAGCTCTTAGTGGGCTATTTCGTGCCCACCGGTACACCCGCGGCGCTGTAATTATTGTTAATTCACTTAATCGGTGACCGCACTAATTAGAGGCAGTTTTAAATAATTTTTGTGGGAGTACTTACAGCTTTATTTGAATAAACATATTTAGTATTGCACTGTACACACAGAAATGTTTAAATATTTACTTGTTAAGTATTCTACACTGGCTGTGATGGAAAATCGTTATATTTTGGATAGTTCACACCATATCTTAATAAATTATAGCCTATGTGTTATTCTGATTATAAGCTTAAATATATATGATAGTAAGTTTTCATCAAAATCCATTCAGTAGTTTTTGCGTGGAAGAGTAACAAACATACTTGCAAACTTTCGCGTTTATGATATTAGTAGGACACGCTCTCTCTTACGCCTCAAGCTGTGTCACACGCACTTATGGATTACATTCTCCATCACCTGGCAGGTGAAAAATTCCAACAAATTCATCACCACATGTCATCTCAACATTTCTGCACGGATAAAAAACCTCCTTTGGTAAGTTATCGCCCCACAACACTAACTTGTAACTTATTTTGCTTATTTTTTATCACGTATAGGTTCGGGTTTGGTCATTATCTCGCTCGATTTGAGCGGAGATATGGTCTAAGATCGAGCACGCTTACCTAGAAGGTACCTAGTCACACGAGACTTGAAAACACCCAGGTTGTAGGTTTCGGGAAAAGCAGACTCCGGCAGTGTATTCCACTCCTTTGCGGTGCGTATAATGAAGGTGGACTCAAAGCGCTTAGTCCGAATAGGAGGTATGTCCACCATATAGCGGTGCCGCATGCCAGTGGGTCTGGTTGTCCGATGGTGGAAGGGAGACGGCGGGATAAGATTGAAGAGCTCCGATGCACACTCTCCAAAATGTATCCGATAGAAAACCGACAAGCTGGCAACCCTGCGTCGATGTTCAAGACTTTGTAATTTGTCCCTAAATAGCTGGTCGTTGCCTATCAGCTTCCTGGCTCTCCGCTCAATCGATTCTAGTGCCTCGAGTTGGTATTTAGCTGAGCCATCCCAAAGATGAGAACAGTACTACATACATGCCCGTATTTGAGCTTTATACAGCATCAGCAACTATTCTGGAGTGAAGTACCGCCTCACCTTCGATAGTATACCCAGCTTTGATTTTTATGACGGCCTCTGTGGTTGAGCGGGCTAAGCCTTTGCCGGCCTACCTCACTGCAACCCAAAGGCTCCGGGTTCGATTCCCGGTATAGTAAATTTTGGAAACGTATTTTCTCCGTTATTTACCATGGTCTGGGTGTCTGGGATCGGCCCCAGAGTGGTCCGTTGTATATTACCCATAACACAAGCGTAACTTGCTTTATTTGGGGATATACAATGTGTGTGTTTGTCTGCCGATTATTATTATTATAGGTTTTTTTGCTTTTAACTAAACAAACTTCTTAGACAATACATGCAATAATGATACTGTGGATGATTACTAGGACAATACACAGGGAATATGTGATTAGCATTCGGTGCCGCAGCCCAAAATACGTGCTCAATTAGCATCATTCGAGCTACTTAATTCCAAAACTGTAAATAACAAGCTAATGCAATCGAATTTTCAGAACCCATTTTGGCTATGCAGTCTGTGCTAACTAGTCGTATTTCCTAATTAATATTAGTGGTAGCCCATGGTCGAGATTCGACCATAACAATTAATGTCAAAGATTATACTTCTATAATTACAGATTTCGCCAATGGTACACTATTAATATGACCTGAACAGTAAACAAAAGAGTTTATATGCGGGTGTCAAATACATGGTAGTGCGTGTAATGTTTTTCTGTTGATTTAATATATTTTCTATGCACAATATTAAAAAAATAGCATTCTGAACTTCTGTATATAAGTGCACTATAAGTGTGCGAAATTTCATACACTTCCGTCAGCGCAATTTTCGTAAAAAGGAGTACAAAGTTTTTGTTTGACGTATTAATCTTATATGTAAAATTCTCGTGTCATAATGTTCGTTCCCATACTCCTCTGAAACGGTTTGACCGATTCTCATGATTTTTTTGTGCATATTGGGTAGGTCTGAGAATCGGACAACATCTATTTTTCATCCCCCTAAATGTTAAGGGTAGTGGGTGTACTACCCTTAACTAACGGACTACCTACATATACATTTTTTTTAATTTTTAGATATATTTTTTATGATACAGCATCAAAAATAAATACAACCCTAAATTTTCAGCCCTCTACGATCAACCCCTATTATTAAATAGCGATATTAGTATTTTCATAATTTTCTACTGGGATGATTTAGATTTTAATTTGAACCAGGTAGATGACGCTGCAATAGGGTACCAGAGTTTAGGCGTTCTTTTTGTTGTTGTATGTGTTGAAGTTTGTCCCGGAATGGTTTAAATAATAATAAATTTTATAAAATATTTTAAATAAACGATTGGACCCAGTAGGTGGCGCCGCGATACTGCTCCTAAATGCTGGGTCTGATTTTGATATTTTTTTTGTTTGTTCAAGTGGATTTGAGAATAGTTTAGATTAACATTTGGTCCCGGTAGATGGCGCTGGAATCGGGTTCTAGGTTTTTATTTTTAAGGGCAGGACAACGTCTGCCGGGTACAGCTAGTATAATTATAATATCTAAATAATTAAAAAAAAAAAAATTGTATGTAACAAACAGTAGAGAATAATTATTATTAATAGTCGCCGCTCATATATCATGCAGCTCAATGCTGGAACACAACTCAAGGTTGTTATAACGGCATACTCTGGACCAGGGGTGGTAGAAATCCATTCGAACAAATATCCGACCACCTTGCTGTGGGTTGTTGTATTCTTTCTCCGTTTCTTTATCTGTTTCGCATTGTGGGCTGCTTGCCTTCTCCGGATTGCCGCCAGTGCGGCGCACCCGATACGGCGTTTCATACGCTTGTCGAGTGCGCTGCATGGACGCCGCAGCGTTTCGAGCTCGAAACGCACGTAGGAGCCGTCGGATCGCTCGGCGACTTGGTAACGGCCATGTTGCAGAGCGACGACCGCTGGGATGCTGCGGTTACTTTTTGCGAGGCAGTAATGTCTCTCAAAGAGGCCGCAGAAAGGGATAGGGAGCGTAGTCCTTCGGCGCGTACTATGGTCTCTTCTAGAGGTCGCCGGCCTTCAGCCGACACTCGGAGAGGCAGGTACGCGCATTACTTCCCTCCCTGAGTTAGGTTCCGGTACGGGGGGCCCTTAGCTGCTAGGTAAAGCAAGGGATTCATCTGCCCCCGTCTCGAAGTGGGGTATGTTCTCCCGGGGCACACTCCAGGCACTTTATTGCGCTGGATCGACTGTTGCGTAACTATGTTATATATCTCAGTCTTTCCATCACAAACATAAGCGCAGAGTCGTAAAGGGAGGAGGGGGTTTTTAGTGGGTATTGAGGTTGCTCACCCGTGCGGCATCACTCGGAGTCTCCACACTACTCTGTGTCATCCATCGCGGACGGAGCACAAATAAAGCATACTATTGCTAGTGTTATCGCCCCCGATCGATGCGTGCCGCTTCCTAGCGGAAGCCCAGAGTGTGCGCAAATCGGTTAAGCATATTATATTTTACTTTACAAGTAAACATTGAATGGCACTGTACAAAGTTATCAGCCGTAACCCAAGCGGGCACATAGTACCGCAAAAGCGATAAACGCCGCAAAATTGTTTCTGGTTTCATTTTTACAAGCCACTCGTTTTTACGACTATTTAAAACATATCGTTTATAAAGGAATAACAAAAGTTACATACCACATGCTTTCGTAATTGCTCTTTAAGTGAATTTAATCTACATTGTGCGTATAATAACCATTACAGTTTCGGAGAGGCGAGATATAGCTGGGTGGGATGAGTTTGAACTGGGTGGTTGTTCATTACTAGAATAGACACTATATTGAGAGGATTTTTTCAAAAATATTTTTCAAATATAGCATTGTTGCGTCACGTTTCATCCACAAATTAGTAATATATAATTAAGCACAGTTAAAGACTATGTTTAAATACATGACCGTGGTGCTGTAGAAATACAGTTAGATGATGTCGCTGTTAGAATAACCGATAAGATTGGGCATTGGTTCAAATCATCAAAAACATCCAAGTGTACATATAATATTTAATATTGATTAGAATACTGCTGCGCACATCACGTAAACGACAAGATTTCTGTATATACAGTTAAGTTAAATTAGGAAAAAATAAAGTAATATACTGTAAGAGTACAAAAACTCCTCTTGCTTTGTACTTCCCTCTCGGGCGAGCAATGGGCTCTCGCCAGTGATGCGTATAGGGTGACGCAACGAGGTAAACGTCATTGAAACACCACACATAACCCAGATACACCCCCACAACATCAAATACAAGATGACAGAGTATATATATATATACAGTTGAGTGAAGGAGTTTAACAAAGTTTCAAAAGAGGTCTAGAGGCGAGCTATGCGCGGTAAACTCAGTGGTGAACACAGCAGCTGCAGGAGGTGGTCTACGCAATATCGGCGATGATGTTGTGAGTGAGACATCTTATCATTGGACAGTGCGTCTTTAGTTGTGCGGGTAGGGGCAATCCTGAGGGGAAGAATCACGTACGGGCCTTTAGTTAAAAGAACTGCTATTTTCCTTCCAATCCCAAGTGCATACCCCCCCGCTCACACGAAACAATACCAACGCACACTTTTTTGTTTTTGGAATGTAATTGCTAGATTTTGAGATAGCACAACTACAATATCTGAAACTACGTAATAGGTACACGAATCAACATTAAATTATACTTCTGAATCGAATATCGACTCTCGTACACCGTAGTGCCATTAATCGAGCCGGGCCCCGATTAACGGAGGTCGTTTATCAAACCGTATTCCAGTGTGCTCACTAGCCTCTTTGATGAATGCCCTCTATCAGTATATTTTGTACCATATTGTTGGTGGGACTAACCCAAAAAACTTTGACAAATTACTATATAGTTTTTGGTTGTGACGACACAATTCTCTCACCTTTCTTTCACCATATCCCAATTAATTGGGGTCAGTACAATATGTTATTTTCTTCCACACTCCTCTATTCTGACGTAGATCTTCTGTCTCACCACAAATCATATCATCCTGCAACACAATCCAACCATGTTTTTTTGGTGTACCTTTATATTTGTACCCATTCATCTTGTAGTTTAAAATTCTTTTCGTCACGTCATTTACATCCCTCCTCATTATATGCCCTACCGACTTAACCTTCTTCGTCTCAATTTTCCAGTCGTAGTTTCAACCTTTCGAAGATCTACTACTCATTTCTCACCTTATCCATTCTTGTAACACCACACATCCGTCGCAACATTCTCATCTCAGCTGAGTGGAGACTTTGTGGTTTATCACTTTAGTGGCCCTACATTCGGACCCGTATAGCATGACTGGTCGTATGACAGATTTATATATTTGACATTTTAGTTTCAGTGGCATTAGTTTGTCGCACGACACACTGGTTACCTATCATCACTTAAGCCATGTTACATTTATTCTTCTCCTTACATCCCTCTCTATATCACAATTTGATGCCGGAACACAACTCAAGGTTGTTTGACGACATACTCTCGAGTAGCGGTGGTAGCCATCCAGTCGGGAAAATACCCTTCTACCTGGCTGTGGGTTATTCTGTCGCCTCTTACGATAGGCCGCCTGGGCGCAGGAGTTTGTATTCTTCTCCGATCCTGCACTGACAGACATTTGTATCATTAAAGTGATCTGGTGTTGAAATTAAATTTAAAATGTCTACAATTAATTACCGAAACACAGTACGTACCCATCCAATAAGCTTCTACGCTTTAAAATATCAAAAACAATAATAATTCTCTTAGAAATCCGATTGAGGACTAAGCCATGACAAGTAATAATAATAATAATAATAATCGGCAGACAAACACACACATTGTATATCCCCAAATTAAGCAACTTACGCTTGTGTTATGGGTAATATACAACGGATCACTCTGGGGCCGATCCCAGACACCCAGACCATGGTAAATAACGGAGAAAATACGTTTCCGAAATTTACTATACCGGGAATCGAACCCGGAGCCTCCGCGTTGCAGTGAGGTAGGCCGGCAAAGGCTTAGCCCGCTCAACCACAGAGGCCGAGAGTGCAGAACCTTGGGGGATAATTTGCGACCTAGTGTGGGATTCGTCGGATCGGGAGCGGCGCTAGCATGCCCCGTCTGAACTGGTATGCCATGCTATTGCTACTCGCCAGTTAGTGATGTCCACTAAACCTCCTGTGTGTTCTGTTCTTCGCCTTATACCAAGCTACGGGTATATGACCTAGCCTCTCCGCAGCCCTGGCAGGCGTTGGCCCGCAAGGTCACTTCCACTGCGGAACACTCACGCTCTCATCACGACGGCATGTGCAGGTGAGTAAGAACCCCTATACCCCAAGCGGCTTAACCGCGTCGCCCGGTTACGGCGGCCGGAAGTCCGTCCTGGCATGCTAATATGCCTGCCTTAGGCTATTATCATAATATTTACCTTTATACTGATGGGGGAAATATTCGTATGACGATTTCTATCTATTGTATTGTATCTATTGTATCGTATTGTTACACGCCGACAAAGTGAATGCGCATCTGGTTTATTACCTTTCCCGCATTTGGACTTCTTTTGTTTACTTTTTGTCTAAAAATTGTAATTAAGAAAAACATTGTATTGTTATTGTACTTGTCTATGGCCGCAGGTGGCAGATTACGTTTTCTTGGAAACTTCAGTCCACGCGGTCGATTGTTGTATTGTACAGTTTAGTATAAAACGATGCCCGAATTCGGGGGGAGAGGCAGTCAAAGCGATATCACAAGCGAGGCAAGACGTGTGTACATTTAGTGACGGACTTTGCGCGTGTTATCGAATTGTGCATTACATTTGGACTTACAGCGTCCGATTATATTTGTACCTGTGTTATACGAGTTTGTTAATTTCTAATAAATTCTATAGTAATTGCAAGGCCATTTTAATTAGAGTCCTGCACTTGCAACAGTATTTATTGTATTGCATTGCACTGCATTGTATTGCATTGGTTTGTATTATACAGTTGTAGCGGCCAGCAGGCTGCCTAAGCGACATAACCGTGGCAAGCCGCCTTTACGTTATTCGCCGCCCGCGTCGCCCTTACCGCGCGCGAGCCCCTCTCCTTCAGACAGCTAAACGCTGAGACAGTCTGCTTCGGTCAGCGCGCGAGTACGGTCTTGTCGCGGTAATCTTAAATGCTCGAGAATTTTACGCGCAGTTTGTTATCTATGATGTAATTATGTTAACCTTGTTTTTTTACTTAATATAAAATGTGCTACAAAGTCTCACTTTTATTACACAAACCGGCAACCATCCACCACACAGTATAGTATTTAAAAAAGGAACAGAGGGTTTGCGGGATAAATAAGTTTCAAAAACCACTGGCATATTACTGTATATATTTTACTTCCCGCTATTTAACAATAAATATTCACGTCTCGGATATATAGGCTCGGAACACACGTTGAAAATGAACAATATTTCTTTGTCAGACATTTTATTAAACGAGGTTGAATAAATGTAATGCGAAAGCTTAGCTTATATTCCGGTGGGCCCCCGAGCGTTATAATAGGTCGGATGACGAGTATGTATGTATGTGAAGTGTGTATGTTCTTAACACTTACTATTTAGGAGTCTGGACATGAACGCGTAATGAAAGATGGTATTCGACTGAGAAATTTATTTAATAAATTTATATTTTAATTAAACAATCCTAATGACTCGCGCTAATGGATTGGCTGCGCGCGAGTAGGCGGGGTCAGATTAAAATGGTCGCCTAACTGAGACAAAGGGCATTGCGTCGGCCATGATGCGCGTCGTAGCGCTGCAACTAGTTCATTGGCCGCTTATCGCCGGAGGCGTAGCTTGCGAACTTCGTCGGCGCATGGGCAGCGATGACTCATACCATCGTATGATGAGTGACGTAGAAGTGGCGTGATCTTGTGCTTCGTTGTAACGGACTTTCGTTACTCGACCGTTTACTCGCCACATATGTATTCATATATAGCGTCTTATGATGGAAGATATTAGAATAAGATAATTGCTTCGCAAATCTAAGGTAAATAGGTCTATAAATCCATCATTAGACCTGTCCTTTTATGGCAGTGAAGCGTATCTTGTACTTGAGCGACACAAGCAAGAACTGCATGTCACGGAGATGAATATGCTGCGATGAATGTGTGGAGTGACGCGGAAAGACCGGGTAAGGAACTCCCGCGGCAGTCTTCATCTCTGTGACATAGCAGACAAACTGCATGAGTGTCGCTTGGGGGGACAAATGTCTAGCCATGCCGCCTCCGCCAGGTCCCGGTCGAAGAGGAAGGCCTAAAAAATGTTGGCTTGACGTTATGAAGTATGTGCGTGCCAGTGGTCTCAAAGCGGGGGATGCTGAAGACCGAAGTGGAATAGAAAAGTTGGAAAGCGGACCTTGGGCATCGGAGTGAACGCTCCGAACGCAACCGGGATTTAACACTCGGATGATGATAGTGAATTGCTTCGCAAATCGACTGAATTATAAGAAAAAATCTAGTATAAAAGAAACCGACTTCAAGAGTATCTAAAAAGCAAAAAAATGATATTTTCTATATCTTGAAGTCAGTGCGAAATTAGAAATAAAATTGCAATATTTTGTAAAATTATTTTTGTATTTCACGTTTAACTTTAAGATGCTGTAGAAAATATTTATTTTTGCTTTTGAGTCTTTTAATTCTATTATTTCTATCTTTTTTTAGTTAAGTATATGGTGTCCACGAACTATGAAATTTATTTGAAACATTTAGAAGATGTATTTAAAGCAACGCAACATTAATAATCAAAATTGGTTCCAAAACAAAAATGTTATAGCTGAAAAACCGCAAAAACTACATATTTTCTGTCTGACTTTAATTGAATTTTATGCTATATCTTCACAATCTAAAGTCTAATAGCAATATTATATTATAGCATTATATGGGACCATATTGAAGATATACTGAAACCAAAACCAAAAATATCAAAAAAAAATACAAGACGAATTGAGAACCTTCTCCAGTCTTTTGAAATCGGTTAAAAAGCGACACACATATGATAAATAAGAATAGAATACCTAATAAATGTACACAAAAATTAAAGGCCGCAATTTGAGAAATGAGGTTGTCACTCAACGTTTAGTTGTGCCGAAACGCAATTTGATACACCACCGATTTTCAGTACCCACCTCCTAAGTTATGAATATGTAAAAAAATATATTAAAATATATAGTTTGTCGAGTACGAGCAGGACTCGAATTAAAATGCCGTTCGATTTATTATAGAATTTATTGAACTATACAAGCATGTATAGCACAAGTGTAAATACAACCGGAGGAAATCCAAACGTAATGCAGAAAGTCGTAATTCAAATTATACACAACGCAGTCACTAAAAAGATTACCGAATGTACACAAGTCTTAACTCGCGGCTGGTTATCGCTCGACTGACTCATTTCTCGATTGGGGCATTGCTTTATACTGCACAGATGCCACATGTCTGCCCGACCGCGTGGACTGAGTCTATTAGAATCACACCCGGCTAATGACTTACCATAATAGATTACAATACACAATGGCGGTTTTTCTATTCACAAATTTGAAACACAAAGTAAACAAAAGAAGCTCAAATGTCGAAAAGGTAATAAAATGTCTACAGGTATGCAGGTGTGATTTGTCTTTTGTCGGCATCTAGGTCGTAACAATATAATATATATCTATATGTAAAAAAACTAGGCCTGCGTTGCAATTTCACCTGCAATGCATCTGTACTCAACAAATTTAGGCTTATATAAATTTAAACTGAGTTGCGTGTTTTCCATTCCGTGACTGTAGGGGTTGTTGGCGTTTTTTTGTGATTAAGATACAGCCAACGACATAAAGTTATCATTTTATATTCAACACATTTTTCCGTGCAGTCGACAGATTTGTTTATGGTGTTATTTTAGACGTTGAAATTATCAGAGCAACAGGAACTCATTGTGGCCAGCGATGGTGGAACAATCTAGTTGATTTAAGAACTTTTAAAAAGGGAAGAAGATTATAGAAAGAAAAAACAAGGACGGATACATTTTAGAAAGGGATAGACGTTATTCAAAATAAAGTGTCACAATTTTGACGTGACAACGTCTTATAATTCGATGGAGCCGGCTGCACGCACGAAAAAACATGACTCATGCGGCGTTACCTCGCTCTGAGGCGTTCCATTTAAGGCTTGAAGTGCAAGCGAGAGCGCGGTACGGGCGACAAAGAGGCATAATCGGCCTCCGCGTTCGGCAGCGTTCGACATCTGTCTCTCTCCTACTTGAGTGTTGAACGTTGTCACGTTCAATTACCGTCAGTAAACTGACTTTACAGATAACCGTTTTTTTTTTGAGATCGCCAGCGAGTTTGTGCCATCTCTGGTATTACTAAAGTCAATAGGTGACTCTAAACGGTTTCCATCAAGTGGCTCAACCCAAACAGGTTTACAATAATAAAACGCATGTTATTTCAGAGGGTCAGATTTTGCTGAACGTTTTTAATCCTAGTGTCCTTTTCGATGGTACAACTAGTTACAGAGTCTAAAAACCTAACACAAACGTCAGACGCAAACTCCTGAGCCGAGGTCGACGTGTGAGGCCGCAATTTCCTACAACAACGTGAGTGACAGCAGTTTCCCGTCACACAATGCTGCTGCAATTCAAATACTCTTTTTACAACCGCTCACTTGTGTAGAAATGGATAGAGTATTTACGATAGCGTCGAATTTTGTTCTGGAGTACAGGTAGAGAAATGCTCATTACTAGCACAAAAGCATGGTATTGTTACGACTCTGGTCCTAAATCCACCTTCATATCTGAAACAATGAACATTTATTACCCATCGGCATTTGAAGTAATAACATTTAGATTATTTTATGGTCGTCTTCTTTTGTTTACTTGTGTTTGAAATTTGTGATTAGAAAACAACCCATTGTTGTATTGTAGTTTTTTATGACTACGATACGGGTACATTGCATTTGTGCAGTATACAACGATGACCTGATGGAGGGGGGAGTAAGTCGAGCGATAACCACGAGTGAAGCAAGACATGTTTTAGTGAGGGATTTTGCGCGTTTTATTTGTTCGGCTATATTTGTACCTGCGTTACGTATAACTTAAGTTGCATAGTTCTAATAAGCTCTATAGTCATTCTAACGGCACTTTAATTCGAGCCTCGCAACTCGTAACAATATTTTTGAGTAAAAATTACATGAAGGTAAAGAGTAGGTGGTTTGGGTTGATTCTGGTTGGATGGAGGCTGGAACTGAAAATCAGCGCTGTGTTAGCTCTTAACACAGCATAATGCAGAGATTCCAGCCTCATTGCCATGAATTTAATGTACATATATTTCTGATACTGTATCTATTTGTTAGTAATAATCCTTATATTTATGTGTCTGCATTTATTTGCGACAATCAATATTTTTCTTTCAATTGGTCACTGGTGATGTCCTCTAGCGATGTTGGGTAGTTTACAGATAACTTCATACTTCTCTGCGGCTGCCCACTCGCAGTTTCGGCCACTTTTTAGGAGCCGTGACCACGGAAGACAAAGCTGTCAAGTGTAAAGAAAGAAAGAAGAATGCATACATACATACATACATAACTTCACGCCAGGTCCCTTGCGGGGTAGGCACGAACAACAGAGTGCCATACAGGCTTATTCTTATACACCTCACTTGCTTCTTTGACATTCATAGCTCTTGTCATGCACGCTTGTCTATTCTTAAGGCTCCTGACATCACCTTTACATCGAAAGAAGAATGCAAAACTCTGTAAACTATAGTATTATAATAATACCAAGAGGTTTCCAATACTATGTATAAATCGATCAATTATATATTACGTCTGTGTTGTCTTGATAAATAAATTTAAAAAAAATCTATGAGTTGAAATACAAAAATCTGTATGGCTGCAAGGTTCCAAAGTTTATAAAAAGTGCTTGGCTGTCTTGTCATTTATTTAATAACAAAAATGTAATCGACAACACTAATGAAATTTCACTATCATTAATCTGCAATACCTTCAAATAAACCTTTCCCCCCTTCATCGATTGAAGATGTCGCCGCAAGCGACGAGCGTACAATTTCCCAACAGACAGCTCTATTGAGTGTGACGACGCTTCTATGTCCCTGATAGCCACTGACAAATGACTGACGGCGCTTTATTGTAAGGTACACCGAGGCTCGATTAACGTTCACCTCGTAAAGGGGGAATAATATTCCAATTATTAGATTATTGTACTATTATTAATGAGTTTTGTTGGTAAGATAATTGTTGCGGACCGAGAGCACCCCCTGACCCGTCCGCCGGAGCACAGCTGCTTTCCGCGTTCCGCATACCGCCGACGCCCATAGCTCGCGCAATTAGCAGATAGGCGTCGGACGGGATGCGGGATATAGAAGCGGCTTTGGCAGAAGATTTTAATTAATAACACATTAGCCTTTGACTACTGACCACTCTCACTCGACTCTCGCACAATTACTTTGTCATACGTACATTTCTAATGTATGTAAAAGTTTAATAATCATAATCATACAGTCCATTATATCGAGATTAATTTCCGAAAAAGCAGCAACTGCCACCAATAATATTAGAGGGTAGATTGGTTCGATTACCCTCCTACTCGGGGTCGTTCTGCCATCGCTCGAATATAAAAAAAAATCGAGAGTTCTACTAGTTACTAATAGGTAATGCCATGAAATGCAAGAATTATAGAAGAAGAAGAACGAAGAAGATTAAGAATTACAATGTAGAAAAAAATGCCTTTTAGTTTGAAGTCAGTTTGTTTTTTAATAATTGAGCTATTTGGTATTTTTAGTTGGACACTTTTATTAAAGTAACGTAGCCAAATTCTCACCTAGTTCAGTTGCGTAGACTGACAAGCGAGTGGGTAAATTTTTAGCTTTTATTAGTTGCGTAGAATAACAAGCAATTGGGAAAATTTTCACCTTTTATCTGATGCGTAGACTGACAAGCATATGGTCGGATTTATACCTTTATCAGATGTGTAGACTAATAAGCACATGGCAAAATTTTCATCTTTTATTAGTTGGGTAGACTGACAAGCAAATAGGCAAACATTTAGGTTTATCAGTTGCGTAGACTGACAATCACATGGGCGAATTTTCACCTTTTATCAGATGCGTAGACTGACAAGGATATGGTCGGATTTATACCTTTATCAGATGTGTAGACTAATAAACACATGGGTAAATTTTCATCTTTTATTAGTTGGGTAGACTGACAAGCAAATAGGCAAACCTTTAGGTTTATCAGATGCGTAGACTGACAAGCGTATGGTCGGATTTATACCTTTATCAGATGTGTAGACTAATAAGCACATGGGTAAATTTTCATCTTTTATTAGTTGAGTAGACTGACAAGCAAATAGGCAAACCTTTAGGTTTATCAGTTGCGTAGACTGACAAGCACATGGGCGAATTTTCACCTTTTATTAGCACCCGTACAAAACTAACCAAAAAAGGACTTTCTTGCTATTTGTCGGTATATGTCTGACGTCCTGTTGTTGTTGTTCCTGGTACAGCCATAGTTAGACGGGTTAGTTGTATGAAGAACAGATGCCAATTTATGGTAAAAGAGGTAGCCCCAAGAAATGTCGGCACATGTTGTAAAGGATAACATGCGTATTATGTAACTATATTATGAAAATAGAGGAACCGAAATTTGCGCGAAGTGAAGAAGTTAAAGTAGGAAGGCGGACCCTGGGTTTCGTAACAAACACTCCAAACGCTGAAGATGACTTTGCACTTTAACAGCGCGAAATACTGCTGCAGTCAACAAGACTATTATTAAATAAGATCATCGCGATATTTACAAAAAAATTCGACAATAGAATAAACAGACAAACGTCGGCAAACATCGTCCTTTCTAAACATGACGTGGATGGCATGACCCAGTTCACATCTTTTTTATTTTCATTCATGATATCCTGCTACTTTTACACATAACCTTTATGGCCTGGAACCAACAATTTTCAGACTTTGTTTTATTCTGTGTGTTACTCGGATCAGATTAAAGCTGTCCACTATATGCTACCTGATACACAATTATTAGTTTTTAGGTAAGTTCTATTGAGTTGAAATAACGTTTATGTCCTGGAAACAAGACATCGAATTTGTTCTCGTCTGGGTGTTCCTGGGCCCGGTTCAGAGCTGTTCGCTGTATGATATCTGACACACATTGTAATTGATTATTTTATTATGAAAAATATAATATCATCTATCTATAAATAAAGTCAAGAAAGAAAGAGAGACTTGTGTCCGCAACTTCACTCGCGTGCATTTTTTCTTCGCGGAAACATTATTTTAAAAATAGCCTTAGTTACTCTTTATAAAATTAGCTATCTAGTCTAGGGCTAGTGCAAGCCCTGTTAAAATCAGTCCAGCCGTTTCAGAGATTAGCCGGAATAAACAAAAAGAAAAAAAAATGATGATATACCTATCACAGTAATTAAAGAACACATTCAGGTTCTAGCTGGACCCCTCGCAAATTTCTGTAATGACTGTCTTGCCGCTGGAATTTTTCCTGACCAGTTAAAAATTGCTAAAATCATCCCTATATTTAAAAAAGGTATAAAAAGTGAAGCAAAAAATTACAGACCAATATCAGTATTACCATCATTGTCAAAAATATTAGAAACTGTAATAAAAAGTAGACTAGTAAGTCATGTAAATGTAAATAGAGTTCTCAATTTAAGACAATTCGGGTATCAGCAAGGGGTTGGTACAGCGGATGCAATAAATATTTTAGTTGACGATGTCGTTACTAAGTTAAATAACAAATTGAAAGTAGCTGGATTATTTCTAGATCTAAGCTCAGCATTTGACTCAATTGACCATGCATTACTATTTTCAAAGTTAGAACATTATGGCATAAGAGGAACTGCACTTAAAATATTTAAATCTTATTTTAAGAACCGAAAAATGTACGTACAAGTTAAACACACTGAAAATAATACTGAAATCACGTATAACTCTGAGCTGCAAAATATAACTTCGGGTGTACCGCAGGGTTCAATACTTGGCCCAATTCTATTTATTTTATTCTCAAATGATGTCTTAAATCATATAAAAAATAATATTCCAGATGTTAATCTTATAGTTTTTGCTGATGATACAAATGCAGTCATTAGTGCTAAAACTATAGAATTATTAAATATAAATTTGAACTCATTAATGAAACTATTTCAAGCATGGTTTACTGACAATAAACTTAATATTAATATACAAAAAACATATATTCTATTATTCAAATCAACCACTCGAATAAATGATATACTCAATGTTAAATTAAATAGTCAAAATGTAAATGTAGTAGACGTTGCAAAATTTTTGGGAGTGTATATTGATTCTTGTCTTAATTGGAAAGAGGAATTAACTTCAATAACTAATTCAATAAGCTCAGCCTGTTAGGCCCTAAGAAGTTTACGTGATGAAGTCAAATTGGACTACCTTAAAATGGTATACCACGCTTTGATAGAATCTAAATTAAGATATAGTATACAGTGTTGGGGAAATAGCTACAAGTATAATTGTGAAAAAGCTTTTATTGTACAAAAAAGATGTGTAAGGACTATGATTCGTATACCACAAACAGAATCTTGTCGAGAACATTTTAAAAAATTGGGTATACTTACGGTCCCATGTCTTTATATACTGGTTGCCCTCACTCATCTCGCAAAAAATATTACACAGTTTAAGACAAAAGAAGAAAGAGAAATTAGAGAAGCAACAAGAAGGAAAGATTTAAAAAATAAAATAATGCCATCTTTAAATGTTGCAAAGCACAGTATGACGTATCAGGCTATTGAAATTTTCAACAAATTACCTACGGACCTAAAGCTAAATATATATAAAATGCAATCTTTTAAGCGTAATGTTAAAGCATTCCTCCTTAAACAAGCTTTCTATTCAGTTGACGATTATTTTTGTGCTTAAATAATAATAATATAATAATAAATTACCTTTCGGTTGACATATTTTTTAAAAGTTAAGAATGTTTATTGTAAATTAGATTTTTATTTTTTATAATTGTAATTATGACTATGTATGTATATTTCAGACACACATGTTTTTGTTAATGAATTAATATAAATAAATAAATAAATAAATAAAAAGAAAAAATATTTTTGATATAAGCACCGTATATACCTTCACACGCATTTAGTAAAAAGCTGATATATTTACATTATTTTTTTTATTACAGGAGGTCAGCAGACAGGCAGACGGCCCACTTGATGGACAGCGGTTACCATCGCCTATGGACATTTGCAACACCAAAGGTGCTACAAATGCGCTGCTGCCCTCTTAAGGGAGACTGGAACCTGGTCACTAATGCCGGAACACATCTCAAGGTTGTTATGGCGACATACTTTTGACCAGAGGTGGTAGCCATCCAGTCGGGCATATGCCCTACCACCAGGCTGTGGGTTGTTTTGTCGCCTCTTATGACAGGCCGCCCGGCCGCAGGAAATTGTATTCTTTCTTCGTTCCTTACATTCCTGTACTACAAATTAAAATACGGAAATGTATTGTCTAATTTTGAGTTAACGATAGCTCATATGCAATTATACTCACACTGAAAAAACAAAACATCCCCTATTATAGGTTTTTTTATTTTTTTGACAAGGTCTAATTTGAATGCAAGACCAATCCATAAATTACCGTTATGTATCATTCTTCCGATTTACACAAAACTTATCGTCCTCATACTTGAATGCCACAGAATTACACTGACTTATGTTCGCCATTTCCGCCAGGTTTCATACTATAAGATCGAAAGTAAACAGTTCTCATCATTTGATTTTATCAACAGAAGTGACCCGAAATAGAAGACCTCATGGCCGAGACCACCATAAATGGGGAGATAAAATCTCACCGTCTCCGCTGGCTCGGTCATGAAGAATGAAAGAGGATAGGGGAGTGAAGAAAGCGTGCTTACAGCGACCAGTGGGTCGACGACCGGTCGTCCCTCTACAAGACTGACGTCTCTGACCTGACCGCACTAAAGCCCACGACTGGCAAGACACTGCGCAGGACAGAGGAAAGTGGCGTGCTCTCGTTTTGGGGTTATGACTTTGTGTCGCTGAGCCAACAGAGTAAGTAACTGATTTTTTGACAACAGTAAAGTTTAGATGACTAGCTGTGCCCGTGGTTTCACCCGCGTGGTGATGGAAAATCGTTATATGTTGGATAATTCACACTATATCTTTATAAATTACAGCCTATGTGTAATTCTGATGTTTAAGCTATATTATTGTAAAGTTTCATCAAAATCCATTCAGTAGTTTTTGAGTGAAAGAGTAACATACATACATCCATGCAGCCATTCTAATAAACTTTCGCGTTCATAATATTTATATAGAGAAGTTACTAAGTGGTTAATTAACGTTTGTCCATACATAAAGAAATTCTCACATCCGTTTTAGCCAAAATGGCTATGAAACAATTAAATGAGGATTAAGGTACGATTATACCCACTCCGTACATAAATTACTCAATACATAAATTAAACAATAATAAATTATAATAAATTCCAATACATTTTCAATTATAAGAGAATCCGCTGACGGCATCTGCCTGATTAATTTCAGATTATGATAATAAACGAATTGTGTAAAGCTGCGGCCATTATGCAAGCGAAAGGCGATTAAGCCCCAGACAACTATATTATATTAAAAGCTATGCTATACGTCAATATTTGACCTATGTCACAGGAGTTTACTTAATGCCCTAAACAATGCCTGGAACTGGCTTACAATTAAACCCTTTTTAAAGGTTATAACCGGTTCTAGTCAAAAACCGGTTAATTCAACAAAACCTGTTTAACAAACTTTACTGCTAAAAACCATTTGAACCAACCATGATCCACCACCCATCTGGTGGGTCATCAGCCTATTTGCTATATATACTCCAGCAATAATACAAATATGTAACATTAAAGAAATATAACATTTAAAAATGCTTTTGTTAATTACGATTTTATGAAGTGCAGACTTAATTCCTTTCTTTTTATGCAGTGCAGACTAAATACCTAAAACTACTTTTTAAGTAATTAATATAATAAAGAAAAGTATCTGAATTTTCATTAAGTTAAAACAGCAGATTGAAAATTTAATATAAATGTGATAGAAATAAAATAAATTAAATTCCAAATCAACATAAAAACAAAACCAGCGCTTGAAGATTTAAGTCAGGGTGGAGTCAGCGTGACGTCTAAATGATTTTTGGATATTATAATCGGCTGTAGTCGAAAACAGGTTTATTCAACAAAATCTATTAGATGATTTTTTGCAGCTAAAAACCATTAAATTGAAATTAAAGTTTGATAACACTTTATTGTACACCCATTACAGAAGACAGAAAAACTTATAGCATTAAAATATTCTACATGTGGACAATGGGCGGTTTTGTCGGTAAGAAATTATCCCTTCCGGACAACTCGTGGCAGGAATAACACAGTTTATATTTGTCAAAGGTATACATAAATATTATAAAATATTTAGTTACATACATTATATTTTATTCATATTATCATTGTATAATATTAATTATAGTTAAAAAAAAATGAAAAGCTGCTATGTACTTAGGTTATAACATATTCGATTTCTTTTTCTAGTTTCTAAGCCCTGACCCTTAACAAAAATATACAAACTTCAAACTACCTCTTCAAAAAACAGGGCAATTTCTTTTAAAGCAATAATTAAAAAATGGCCAAATATGCTTAGAACCCTCCGTGGAAAGGTAAGCACGTTCAGTGTTTGTAATTTCACCACACATTCCTAAAATAATAAAAAAATCAAATTAAGGGCATATATCAAAAATACGCTACTGATTTTTTTGTAATCAATTTTTATTTAATTATAATTTTCAAACACAAAATTAAAGCGAGAAGTTGCACATTTTATATAAATACTGAGTAATACCTCCATAAGCGACCGTCGAGGTGTATCCATACTGATTCTGTACTTATCAAATTCGCCTAATGGTAACAAGGTGTTAAAATATTAAGTAAAAAATCTTGTACTTAGTGTACTAACATAACTAGACATTCTAAGTACAAGATTTTGCCTAAACTTAAAAGTGCAGTGATCAGTTGTGTTAATTTTTATGTTATGTATAATATTTTAGATTCAAAAGTCTTAGTTTTAACCGATATAATAAATATGATATTATAACATATTTCAAGTTTTAGTTATGTATAAGGCTTTAAAATAAGTTAACAGAAATAAATGAATTTGAATTAGTAAGAAAAAATTATACTTAAAAAAAATTTACTCTTTGAAATGACAATTTCTACACATGCAAATAAGTAGTAAGCAAAGTGCCTTTCATTAGGGTCGTCGCATTATTCGTGCCACGTAAACCGGATATCCGGGTCAGCGGGCCGCACTACAACGCCCCTAATTGTTTTAAACTAAACGCACCGAATAAAGAGTCATCGAGGCTTTTAGCGTGTAATTTAAACAAGAATTTCTATTTAGACTGAATTTCTTGAAATAATATTCTTCTCATTTACTTCTTTAAGCCCTACTCTCAAGTATGCAACGGGTTTGAAGGACGCTTCTCCTGCGTGCCTTACGAGATTCAAAATGAGCTCTCAGTAGAAGTTTTCTTTCAACATTACCACATAGGAGGCAACGGTAACCACCATCTATCAGATTGGTTATTAGCCTATCTGCTATACTCTAGGAAGAGAAATATCTATCATTAAAGAATAACATTAATGAAATAAAAAAAATGCTTCTGATTAATTACAATATTTTACACAACAATTTGAATTTTCATTAAATTAAAACAGCAGATCGAAAAAAAAAACAAATTCTAAATCAAAATAAAAAGCGTAATCAGCGCATGAAGACAGATTTGGCGATTCAGATCGTGACGTCTACACGTTGTTTTAACATTATAATCGGTTCTTTTCTAAAACCGGTTTATTCAAGAAAACCTGTTTAACGAACTTTTACTGCTAAAACCATTTGAACTAACCATGGCCCACCATCCATCAGGTGGATTGTCAGCTTATCTACTTTACTCGAGTAATAAAAATATGTAGTATTCAAATAACTTTAAAAAATATACAATTAAAAAATGCTTTTAATTAATTACGATATTTTATGGAGTGAAGACCTAATAAGTAAAGAGAACAATCTGAATTTTCATTAAATCAAAACAGCAGATTGAAAAATGTAATAAAAACGAAACGCAAAACACAATAAAAAAATAAAACAAATTGAATTCCAAATCAAAATAAAAAGCGCACTCAGCGTATGAAGACAGATTTGGGTCAACGTGGAGTCAGCGTGACGTCTGTGTTGTATTCCACACGTCATTTGCGAATATACGGTTATATTTGTAGAATAGCATCGCTGTAACCGGATAATATAAGAATATAAATGGAACACTGTGATAAAGAAACGTTGTCGATTGAAAGAATATGTAATAATGAGAGTTGGAAAAGGAATGTTAAGGTGGTTTGGGCATGTAGAGATAATGGCTAAAAGTAGAATCACAAAACAGGTCCATGTGAATGGTAGAGTTATTGGCGGTAGACCGAGACGAAAACACCATGATCAAATATAAGTAGGGTCAAAGAGAGGTCAATCGGTCAAGATCGAACCCACGCCCTTCGAGTCCGGGACGCGTGCGCTAGCCATTACACTGCCACGACTATTTGACTTGTAATAAATAATATACCTTTCAAGTTTTATATAATTACATAAAAATATTTTTTGTCTCACATTCCCAACCTCTATAACGAAAAGTTATATTTATCATAAAAATTTCACATACATTTTAAAAATCTTTTAAAGATCTGGTGGTACATACAGTACCACCTACATCGCAAGATTAGCATAGAATATCCTATAAGTAGGTTGCCTGTAGGGGATCACTCTAAGCTAGTGCTTTTCAATCTTTTTGAATAATCGACCCCTTTGCAGGTTAGAATATTTTGGCGACCTAGTCCAGTCATTATAGTAAGTTCACCTCGGAATTCGAGATACCCAGCTGTAAGTCTGCAAATACTTGTATATTGACACCCTAAAGGTTGTCTCAAAAGTTACATATGGTAGGGTGTAAGCAACTATTAAATTTCAAGGTCAAACGTCACAAAAATCGTTTTTTTGCGCTTTTTTTGTAAATATCTCATTTCCTATTGGTTTTTTGCTATTTGTATTTATTGTCAATATTGTAGAATACAAAATTCTCTACAAATCATGTTTAAATTTTTTTTATACGGTGAACCGTTTTCGAGATAGAGGGCGGAGATCGCGCGGTCACAGCATCACTTCAGGTCAACCGGTGCCTCCGGTCGAAAACGCGCCATAGTTGATGAACTATCGATAAATCAATGATTATAAATATTTGTCAATTTTTTCGGCGCAGAGATTATTAGAGAGTGGAACTCAAACCTTATTGGCAGTCTATAATGCTCCGAAATCTGTGAAAACTCTCGATCATCTTCGTTATATGTATTACGTCAAGTCTACAAAACTTAAGAAGCCTGTGCAGCTTTCAAATATTCCACCAACAAGTGCAGCTGCTCATCAACATTTCAAACGTGTATATTATCAAGTTCAAACTTGGTTAGGGCATGATTTGGAACCCCAGGTATGGGGTTGGGCAATGCGAAACGATTTTCTGGAGCCTATCATGACAATTTTACCACCTGCTCCAGAAGACTTGCTAAATACAATTTTCTGCAACTACCTACCTAATGTTTCAACTCCAAACGGCACAAATATGTAACCCCTTCCTAAGGTATGGAACCTTAGGAAGGGGTTACATATTTCCGCCCTTTGAGCCCTTCAGCTTTTAAAGCAGCATTGACAGCCTCTAACTCAGTCATTGGAAGATGTGAGGGTGCTAGAGTGTCTACATATGTTGCGTCCCAAATATGCGGCCGTCCCATCTTCCAAGGAATAAGTGACATACCATCCGGCCTCTTGCCATCGTAGCGTACCAAGCCAATTTGGTTCTAATACGGCCGGTACGCCGACGCTGACAAGAGCCCGGCGGATGATGTCATTGAGGCTGCCATGGCGAGATCTTCGACCAACACTTTATAAATATGCTAATCCGTGGTGTCCAAACGGGTCCACCATACTCCCACACTGGCAACGATGGGGTACACAACATGGGGCCCCCCAAGTGAAGGCTCGCAGCTAAACGAATAGTAGCCTGATCTAAGATTGTGCCTGTATTGAAGGATGGGTGTGCCTGCAGCCATTGTTAAATACACACAATAAAAAGATTAATTCATAATTTATTTGTTTTTTTCATAATGTAAGAAGTTATTTATATTAATTAATATAAATAATTCCTATATTTTCATTCAAAATTCTGCAATTACATGGGCAGTGGGCATGTAAGTGTTGTTAAATAAATAAATACTGAATAAAAAGTGGACAGGTTAGGAAAAAGACGATAAAATATAATATAATAGTTAATAAAAATTGACTAATATTTATAATCATTGATTTATCGATAGTTCATCAACTATGGCGCGTTTTCGACCGGAGGCACCGGTTGACCTGAAGTGATGCTGTGACCGCGCGTTCTCCGCCCTCTATCTCGAAAACGGTTCACCGTATAAAAAAAATTTAAACATGATTTGTAGAGAATTTTGTATTCTACAATATTGACAATAAATATAAATAGCAAAAAACCAATAGGAAATGAGATATTTACAAAAAAAGCGCAAAAAAACGATTTTTGTGACGTTTGACCTTGAAATTTAATAGTTGCTGACACCCTACCATATGTAACTTTTGAGACAACCTTTAGGGTGTCAATATACAAGTATTTGCAGACTTACAGCTGGGTATCTCGAATTCCGAGATTCTTACCTAATTTAAGCTTAAATGACTGGACTAACCCCCTTGGAATATAGACAGACAAAAAGTTAGTCATTTGAAAGACTACGTTTATGTTTTACTCTGTTTTGTCACCTATATTCAATATTATAACCTACTCGACAACAAATCTGCTCAGCGTAAGAAGTACCTACGTTCGAGGTATAAAGTAAAATTGCCTTTTCTTTTTGTCGGCGATCTCCCGAGCAAGGTTTTGCGAGCCTCCTAGGGGTCGCGACCCACAGGTTGAAAAACACTGCTCTAAGCGATAAGGCCGCTAAAAATACTGTAATTAATGTATGATATAATTGTGTGTTGTTGTCCAATATCACTGAATCTGGTAAGCAACTATACATCGACAAATTGGAGAGTTTTTTTCCAGTTTTTATCCCACGAAACACTTGACCTAACAAAGAATTAGTTACAGTTGAAAAAATACATTTTTCTATGTAACGCCGAAAATAGTATCAAATTAGCTCAGCTGTAAAATATCCGCTCACGAAGTTTATCCATGTCGCCCGATCGGTCGAACGGTGCCCGGGTATAACCGGGTATTGATTTTAACTCACCCGGTTGAAACGTTTGCCCCGTTTTGATCTACGTGCTTTGACCGAGTGTATGCGAGAATAGAACGGTAATTAGGTGATTGTTTTGTGCTTTGGACGGATGATGGGATGCGTTTATGAAGCGAATACCAATTATGGGATACATCGGATTGTTTGGGTACGTGCGTTCCGTTTTACGGTTTTGTGAGCTATCCACGTTCCATTATACTCGTCTACTCGTTAATGCAAAACGTTGCTAAATTAAATTCATCGAGAATGCATTCTCAGTCCATCTTTATACAAAACGTACGTGACGTATGTTGATGGTGTATTGAATGAAACACCCCTTAACAATGGACTGTATTTTTATAGGTACTACAACAGGAATAGGTATAACTAACAACTACTTTACTAAAAAGCACGTTTATATGTTTACGGAGAATTTAAAACAAATAATAGCCATGTCATGTGGTTAGACAATAAGGGAGAGTACTAAAGATTATTTAATATTGTTACCAGTTGCAGGACTCGAATTAAAATGCCGTTGGAATTACTATAGAATTTATTAGAACTATACAAACACATACAACACAGGTACAAATACAACTAAACACAACCAGTCCAAACGTAAAGCACGATTCCATAACACGCGCAAAGTCCGTCACTAAATAGTTTACCGAATGTACATAAGTCTTGCTCCACTTATGGTTATCACTCGGCTCCCTCATCCCTCCATTGGGGCATAGCATTATACTGAACAAATACATGTGCCTGGTCGACCACGCGGACTGAATTTTCTAAAATCACACCTGGCTAATGATTAACATAAAAGATTACAATACACAATGGACTGTTTAATCATAATTAGTAAACACAAAGTAAACGAAAAAAGTCCAAATACCACAAAGGTAATAAAACGTCTACAGGTATGCAGGTGTATATTTGTCTTTTGTCGGCATTCAGATCGTAACAATATAAATATAATATCAGCCTATAAATGTCCCACTGCTGGGTTTGCACTCACCCATTATAAGGGTAGACTCTATACCCACCACGCTTGTCCAAGGCGGCTTGGCAGCTTTCACATTAAATCCAAAAACTGACTACCTGGTACATGTGATCCGACCAGGATCTGTGGCTTTTGAGTTTGGGACGCATCCGCTAGCCTTAAGCCTAGCGGATGCGTCCGTCGCGAATGCCACGACATAGATTTAGTACTAAAGATTATTGCCAAAAATCCAAACTTAAAAAATCATCAAATTATTTTCGAGTTTCGACAGCCTCAGCGTCAGCCTCTAATTTATTAATTACCCAGAAAATAAGTGTGTCATTTAAATTAAACTAAAACACTGTGCTTATCACTAAAATTCATAACAATTATCATAAAGAAACTAGTAATTGCTGGTCATGATGTTACAAACGAATGGTGTGTGATAATGTGGTTGTTGTTTTATCCGCTTCAGATTACGTCATGAACCGGTTAAACTGATCCATTATCCGGATTATTACCATAGATAAACAAATGGCACAAGCCAACTACAATAAGGGTTAATATGTTATTATGTACCAATTTAGTTAGTATGTGATTGGAAAACAGACGGGTGACCTGGCAGGAAATGGTTACCATTGTAGTGTATTTCTAACACCAGAAGCGATGCCAACCTCTAAGATGATATGGATGAGATAGGAGAATGAGATAATTTAGATGGTATTAGTAATATTCAATTACAGAAGATGTATATCAAAATAGAGGAGTGTGGAAGGAAAAGACATATTGTGCCGACCTCAATTAATTGAGATATAGTGAAAGAAAAGAGAGAGTAATATTCAATTACTTTAACCGGTTTTTGTAAATTATATTACCAAGAAACATCTGTAGACATCGTATTTAGTAAATTCACCCTAGTGGATTTACTAAATACGATACAATTATAATAAGGGTCAATTTGTTATTATGTGACCTGGCGTGAAGTTATGTATGTATGTTATTATGTACCAATTTAGTATGTGACTGAAAAACAGACGGTTGACCTGGCAGGAAATGGTTACCATTGTACTATATTTCTAACACCAGGAGAGATGCTAAGCTCTAAAATAATATGGATGGGATAGGAGGATGAGATAATTTAGACGGTATTAGTAATATTCCATTACTTTAACCGGTTTTTGTAAATTATATTATCAAAGAAATCTGAAGGCATCGTATTTAGTAAATTCACTAAGCGCCATCAATTATAAGTCATTAATGTACTTTTTAAATTTTAAGAAAGTAACAAATAACAGTGATAAGTATCTTTAAGATATTGCAAGGTAGATATTAAATCAAGGATCCAATCATCTCCGGTTATTCATTTATTCATAACCGGATGAAAGATGGAAAGAAAAGATATTCTTACGTCATTTCCTGTCCGTTCAAAGGTCGACCCGGATCAATATTTAATATCAACCGGGCTTACGAACTGTCTTATCTGTATAATTGTTGCCAGCTTATGAAAATTCTAGTAATTCGCTAAAATACAAAAGAGTTTACTATAAGGGCCTCTTTGGTTAAGAGCTTGCGGGTTCGTTTCCTTGTATGGAAAATTTTGGTAACGAATTTTCTCCATTATTAACTATGGTTAGGTGTCTGGGATCGGCCCCTGAGTGGCATGTTGTATATTACGCATAACAAGCGTAACTTGCTTAATTTGGGGATATACAGTGTTTGTCTGCCGATTTAAAAAAAAAAAATTTCATATTTCAACTCTCAAAAATTTGTTTTCATAATTTTAATAATATAATTCAGGTACCAAAAGCACCAAAAACTAACAATCTTAAACACTATTGAAATGTAATGTGCCTCTTTTACGACATGTAAGCAGGAAAGTGATGAGGGACTTCCCACGTGTATAGCGCGAGTATGCAAGTATTACAATATTTAACATTCGCGTCGTCCACTTTCCTTGTCCACTATCCTGCTTGCTGCCTTTAGAAATGGACATAATATACATTAAAGATAAGACATTGTAAAGAAAATATGTTTATTTATTTTACATATCTTTAAATTATTTTCAATTATAGCCATATATGTATAATAATTTATCATTACATTAATACGTGAAACAAAAACTTTGTGTCCCTTTTGACGAAATTTCGCACACTCGTAGTTTATACAGAGAAGGAGTGCGGAGTGATAATATTTTTGAAAATTATGCATAGAAAATACATTAAATAACATTACACATACTACCATGTATTTGACACACATACGCATATATACTCTTTTGTTTAATTTAAAAGTCAACTAAACAGTGTAGCCTTGGCGAAATCTGTGATTATAGAAGTTTTTTTCTTTGACAACAGAACCCTAATAATGTTCAAACTTATAATTTACATTAATGATGGTCGAATTTCGACCACCAGTATTCTTCAATTTACATAAATTGTATTTTTTAAATCGATTATAACATTATCATCATCCGAGCGTTAAATCCCGGTTGCGTTCGGAGCGTTCACTCTGACGCCCAGGGTCCGCTTTCCTACTTTTTCTACTCCACTTCGCGCGGTCTTCGGCATCCCCCGTTTTGAGACCATAGGCACGCATGTCATCCTTCACGACGTCAAGCCAACATTTCTTGGGCCTTCCCCTTCGACCGGGACCTGGCGGAGGTGGCATGGCTAGACATTTGTTCCCCACATAATTATCCGGTCTCCGTAAAACGTGGCCGTACCAACGTAAGCGACTCTTGCAATTTGTCTGCTATGTCACGGACATGAAGACTGCCACGGATGCGGGAGTTCATGACACGGTCTTTCCGCGTCCCTCCACACATCCAACGCAGCATATTCATCTCCGTGACACGCAGTTCTTGCTTGTGTTGCTCAAATCTCAGATCTCAGATGTTTTAAATCGATTACAACAAGTTAAGACAGATGAAACAAATTATAGATAATTTAAGAATTCCTTTTAAGTCAGGTTGCCTGGATGAGATCGCTTTTAGCGATAAGGCCGCGTTTTGTTTTACCAAGTAACTATTGTCTTGTTGTGCATTTTTTCGTACTTTTTGTTATGGTGAACAATGAAGTGTTGTCTATGTCTATGTCTATAATTATATTTATTATATTGCATATGTTGTAATACGGTTAATTGCGGTTGTTGGTAGTTTATTTAATAAATATAATGAAAAATAATTTAAAATACCTAATCTTAATACTAACTAACCAAAAATTCCTTTTTAATTTTAGCATTATATATTAAGCAGACCGAGAGAAAAAACCCCTATACAAGTTAGTAATAATTGCCACAATTTATTTTATTATTTGTCGAAAATCTTATCTGGCAACCCATTATTTTACTTTCACAAATATATAACCAACAAAGGACAGATTAATTCGCAAAATGGGTATTTGAATGAAACCGAACGACTCAAGTTGATTAGGTAAAGTCTTAAGACGAAATTGGGATACCAGTTTACCCTATTTCACCCTATTTTTGGGGTATCCTCACCTTTAAGGTAGTTTATGGAAAGACCCAAACCCTTTCGGATTAGCGTTTTGTATTTTATGTTAAGATATGAGGGTTCAGTTTTAAATAGGCAGTAAATTAGCGTTGTGTGGCTAGTTTTGGACGTTTACGATTATTTTACGGGAATTTTGCGGGTAGCGAGGGTAGGTTACTTTGGAATTATTTATCTTTTCCATTTCTCTTAAAAAAAAATCAATTTTATTTTTATTCATTTATTTTATTAGTAATATTTATTTATTTACTAAAATGGCTTATTTTTGTTCAATTCTAATACTTAAGCAACTTCGCTTGATGCTGAAATTAAATTTATTATACTAACTAGCTTCTGGCCGCGACTTCGTCCGCGTGAAAAGGTAGTTAAAAAACCTTTTCACTCCAATTGGAACTCTTTAATATTTCAGGATCAAAAGGGTCCTATATGTTGACCAGGGATATAAGCTACCACCATACAAAATTTCATTTAAATCTGAGATTATCCCGTACAAACAGACAAACAAAGATTTGAAAAAAATCTACATTAGTTCTTCATCCCCCTGACTCGGTTTTTAGCAGTTTTTTCATTATTCAGAAATTCGACCTTTTGACACTTTTATTATATGTATAGAAGATATGTGTGATGCAAATCACTAAATTGAAGGATTATGTGGGCTAAGTCTTGCCTACCTCACTACAACGCGGAGGCTCCAGGATTGATTCCTGGGACAGTAAAATTCGTATACTTACTTTCCATTATGTATGGTCTGGATGTCTGTTCGACTATTTTTCGGTTCCCAAGCCTCGACTATAGGTTGTGCTATGCTAATATCATTTCCCTGCTACGCATGAACTACGTTCGCGCTACGAGCCAGCTACGTTAGCGTCTACATAGATTGGTGCTTTTTAACCGACTTCCAAAAGGAGGGGGTTCTCAACTTGGCCGGTATGTTTTTTTAAGTATGTACAGACACCGATTACTCTGAGATTTATGATCCAATTTATCTGATTCTTCTTTAATTTGATGCGGAATAGTTGCCATTTGGTCTCCTAAATATTTAACCCAGTAGTATTTGTTTTACGGACATTATTTGTTCCCGTTTCTTGGGACATTAAAATAAGATATTATAATTAAAAGTAGCTTTAGAAATAAGTTATTTTGTACTTTTTAGTTTTTGAAGTCGGTTCTTTAAACGAGTTTTTTTTTTAAATCAATACATTAATGTACAAGTTTGTTTGTACGCTAAACCCCTCAGTTATACATACAGGGGTATTAATATTTTTATTAATTCAAAAGCTATTTAGCTCCACAATTTTATCTGTGCTGGAACGGAGAAAGAATACAATTTACTGCGGCCGGGCAGCCTGCTGTAAGCAGCGACAAAACACCCACAGCCAGATGGTAGGACATTTGCCTGACTGGATGGCTACCCCTGGTCTAAAGTATGTCGCCATAACAACCTTGAGTTGTTTCCGGCATTAGTGACCAGGTTCCAGTCTCCCTTAAGAAAGCAGCAGCGTATTTTTAGCATCTTTGGTGTTTCAAATGTCTATAGGCGATGGTACCGCTTTCCATCAAGTGGGCCGTCTGCCTGTCTGCTGAATTCCTGCAATAAAATAAAAAATAGTTATAGTTTCTAACAAAAATACCAGTGACAGACAAAGATAGATGTGCTAGAAAATTAGGCCTTCGAAGAAAAATAAGTCCCAAAACTCATAGTTATTAAGTACATAATAAGTTTCTACAGCGATACCCATAAATCATTGTACGCCATGCCTCGTTACTTCTACGGTAATCGATAGTCTTGTTGACCACAGAGTGGACAGTGGTGTAACTCGTCCTCGATCATATTATTTATTACGCTGTCTGCTTTGTTATATTTGAATATATTCCCTAACTAGCTTCTGTCCGCGTGGAATAGTTAAAAAAAGTAAGTTAAATAAACCCCCCGATTTCGAAATATTCTTCATTGGTGCTCCTATTGCTCCTTGCGGGATGATATAGTGTAGGTTTCTAGTGTGCCTTTCTCGATCAATGGGCTATCTAACACTGAAAGAATTTTTCAAATCAGAGCAGTAGTTCCTGAGATTAGCACGTTCAAACAAACAAACAAACTCTTCAGGTTTATATACTAGTATATAGTAAATTTAATGAATACCGTATATATACAATTGATAGCTTTTGAGTTCTAATCTGAATAGTTAACTCATCATATTATAGAAATATTGTTACATAAAATTATGGTCAATTATAGACAAATATAATATAAAATAATAATATAAAACTAGGCGCTAATCACAGAATAAATACAAGTACAATATTATTATTCAATTAAAAATGCCCGTTTAGAAATAAGAGGGTACATAATAAAATTAATTATTACTTTTAAAAAGAAACAACAAAAACAACTATGCTGCTAAATAACTGTAACATTATAATATACTGATGACAGTGAGTACAAACATAATACTATATAATAAAACTATGTTTTAACGGTTTTAAGCGCGGTAATTTATTTTATTTTGGTTTATACGACGTCTCGGCCGCCCCTCAGTGGCCGGTCAGTGGACGGTCTTCCGTGACCGCGGCCACTGAGGGGCGACCGAGACGTCGGATAAACCAAAATAAAATAAATTACCGCGCTCAAAACCGTTAAAACGTAGTTTTATTATGTGTACAAATCGCGAAAAATTACGAAAATATTATAATATTATATATTTTAATGTGAAACATCTATAGGCTGATTGTTGGCGTGGCGATACAGGCCGTGGTGACGCCTCGCCACGCGATATGATGGAATATATGCACTATACGTAGTTTATAGGTAATAGTAGTTTTTTACTATCATTTATTCATTATGCCATATCTGATTACTGTCGTAATATGTTCTTTTATGTATATAACTAATAAAAAAAATCGATGTTTCACATCTGCCAGGCGTCCCGTGACGACTCACACCCAATTTTTTTGAGACTACTAGCTATGCATTTATCATTTCAAAAATTCTAGTGTATAATGAAAATTAGTTAGACTTTAGTAATTTATGTTCACTTCAAATATTACACTATTATTTATTTTTGATCTTAACAAATGTACTTTTTCTGAAGAAGTAAGTTTTTGGATTAGCTTTTAGGCCTAGGCCGCACTACGGTTTTTTCCCGGGAGCGGTTAACCGCTATAACTGCGAAACCGCTCGAGACGTACACACTACGATTATAAACCGCGTAACCGCCCGTGATTTTTTTTTAACAGTTTGAAGATGGATTTCAAAAGAGCAGTATGTGTTTTGGTGCTCTGGTACTAAGAAATATAAAAAAAGACGTCAACGAAAAATTTCGCCAATATTGGGTCCATCCACTCACTACCCGTAGATTTGAGAAAGGTTTCTTTCAGAAAAAATATAAAATTTTAAGAGAACATCCAGAGAAATTTTCCTACTACTTTCGAATAATAGTAGCCAGCTTCGGTAAAATTTTAATTTAATTGTAACGGAACGACAACACAACTATTCTTCGCGGCGGTCGGCCTAATACTAGCCAAAAAACCGCCCGCGGTTAATGCATAGTGCGTGTGCGCCCACTAAGTTCTATGGATTACAAATTTTGCTACGGTTTCTTACCGCGACATTTTTGTAACATTTCACAGTTTTAAAATCAGTCGCGGGTAAAAACCGGAAGTGCGGCCGCTTGTATTCGTTTTCGTGTTTCATAAACTCACACGATTAATAACCGCTGCGGTTTCACCGTAGTGCGGCCTAGGCCTTAGTTGAATATTGTATTTACATAGTAATTAGATAATTTTTCTACCATATCATGTAACTGTATGTCTATAGTTATCATAGATAAATAGAATGAATACATGAACGTGGTCTGTGAAATACCGATATATGTTTTTTTTAGGAAAAACAAGGTACGAATATTCTTTTCTTTATTTGATACTGGATTGTAATAATTTCGCTAATACCACATGTATTAGGTACACTAGTGGTAGAACAAGAAATTCTCTAAATTTATCTTATTTTTAGTTATTATTAATGATAGCTGTTAGCCCCCCAAATAAAATAAAATAAAATAAGAATTACTATAAATTCACTTTGACATACTGAATTATTTATTACTGTGTCCTACGTTATCTATAATTCTTTTTGTGTAATTTATTAAGTGGGTAATAGATATTGTTAGTATAAGAATCGACACGGTTATTCGAGGGTTTTGGTAGTAATAAATATTATCGTATAAGACAACAGGAGAAATGGGTAATATTATTATTTTATTGAAGCTTTTCTATAAGTGTTACTGACCCCTGGTCTACAGTATGCCGCCATAACAACTTTGAGTTGCGTTCCGTCATCAGTGGCCCATCAGACGGCCCACTTGATGGAAAGCGGCTACCATCGCCTATGGACATTTGCAACACCAAAGGTGCTACAAATGCGCTGCTGCTCTCTTAAGGGAGACTGGAACCTGGTCACTAATGCCGGAACACAATTCAAGGTTGTTATGGTGGCATACTCTCAACCAAGGGTGATAGCTATCCAAAGAACCAAATCCCCACCACCCAGCTGTGGGTTGTTTACGAAAGGCAGGCAGACAGGAAATTGTATTCTTTCTCCGTTCCTTCACAGATGAAAATCGTTGTCATATCATGATAAGTTTGACTACCCTCATTTATCACTGACTAGCTGTCCCGACAGACGTCGTCCTACCCGGAAGAGCTTCAATAGGTATGCCGACAGCAGCGCCACCTACCGGGTCCAATTTGGAACCAACTCAGAAACCTCTGGCTCATGCACAACAACTTTGCTAAAGATCATTACATGATCAAATGTTTTCGATTCTATAAAGGACATACAAAGAAACATTTCATTTTTATATATCATGATAAACATACAACACTCTGTTGTTCGTGCCTACCCCGCAAGGGACCTGGCGTGAAGTTATGTATGTATGTATGTATGTATGATAAACATATAAAATACTAGCGCGCGGTTTCACCCGCTCTCTGTCCCGCTCCCGTGGTGTATACTGTCATGTTATATAGCCTATGACACTCCCTGTAAACGTATTGTGGTGACCGAGGGTGGAACTGCCAGCAGCGTAGATCAGTTTTAGAACTTTTAGAAAGAACTAGTGGTGAAGCCATCTAGCGATGTTGGGTAGATCACAGATAACTTCACTTCATACGTCACTGCGGCAGCCCACTCGCGTGAAGACGGTGCTTAGACTTTTTTGAAATTTTAATACGTTGTCATTCGCATACGTATCGCCGTGATCGCTGCTGTATTAATTGAGCAGGCGCACGTCAGTGTATAATCTTTAAATACTGTTCGAATAAACTTTATCTGAAGGTGTGGTGAACTGTTGGTGATCACGGATCTGACGACGTACTTTGATAAGGTGAGTGGGCATATTTTTTAGCCGCTCCAGTGGTTGTCGTATGGGTTTTTATCTTGATTGCCCGGCATCGCGTACTACAGTATATCACCAGATTTTAATTTTGGGTACGAACTTTTTATCATCGTAGCCCGCATACTACATGTTAGGGCTAGTTACACGCCTTAACAACTGGAAATTTCTGGAAGGAAAAGACAAGGACGGATATATTTAGAAAAGGATAGACGATAAACGAAAGAAAGAGATAGATAGATGTTAGAAAGGGATAGATGTATAAACAAAAGTTCCCGAACAGAAGGTTTGGGAAGGTTGAGACAGAGATAGATAGTTTTATTCCAATCCATAAGTGCGTATCCCCGCCCGCACGTAACAGTATCTTTGCAATGGTAAAAGAATTTTTAAAATCGGTTTAGCAAATCCAGAGATTACAACCTACAACGTCAGAAACGTTGTCTCTTTATAATATTCGTGTAGATAAAAACATTTTTGAATGAATAATAATTAGAAAAAGCAAAGCTTTTGCAGCCGAAATCTCTTTCAACATCAAAGCTTTTGTGGGCACTGATTACAAGTTCAAACTCGGGATATAATTTTGGGGAACTATCATCTGAGTATTGAAGCGGTACGCTGAATACGATCGTTTAACTCAAACCTCACGCAAATTGGTTTCGTTTGAGCGCAACCCAACTTAGTACTGAGATTTTAGTTGCAATTTGTATTTGAAAGCTTTGAGGATGTTTCGGGTTTTGGGATTTTGCTGAAAATTTATTTTAATATTAGTACGTTTTGCGGTTGTTGCAAGAGGGTTTTAGCGATTTTAGATTGGTTTGGTTGAAATTACGATTCTTCAGATTTTTAGCAACAAAAGCTTATAACATGTAGGTACATCCTTATGTTCGTGTCTTTTCTTATATCTTATCATCAAGCTATTCATATCGAAAACTACTGGGGCTATTCCATTAGACCATTAGAAATCTGCGATATTTTAATGGGTTCAGAACTAAAAGATATTTTTAAAAGAGCACCAGCGTCACAACACGACCTAAAATATGATAAAACAATTATGTAATTGTAATGTCGATTTTTTTATTTTTTTTTATTGCAGGAGATCAGCAGACAGGCAGACGGCCCACTTGATGGACAGCGGTTACCATCGCCTATGGACATTTGCAACACCAAAGGTGCTACGAATGCGCTGCTGCTCTCTTTAGGGAGCCTGGAACCTGGTCACTAATGCCGGAACACAACACAAGGTTGTTATGGCGACATACTCTAGACCAGGGGTGGTAGCCATCCAGTCGGGCAAATGCCCTACCACCTGGCTGTGGGTTGTTTTGTCGCCTCTTACGACAGGCCGCCGGGCCGCAGGAAATTGTATTCTTTCTCCGTTCCTGCACAGATTATTTTATTATTTTATTTTATTTTGAAATACTCGAATTTAAAACACTAATATGTTTATTCATGATTATTATTTTCCCTGTTTCTTTTATATACTACGTATGTATGTGTGTTTATATATTATTATTTAAGATTCTTATTTCACGGTTTGCAATGATGTAATATCTGCTGTGGCAGTACCTTAAGGGCTCAGCGGAAGATCAGCGTTGGTTTTAAAAGACCAGCATTATGCTGCGACTGATGCCCCTTTCAGGAGGAGATTATGTTACGTTAGTTTTAGATTTGTTAACAATTATACCTACACTATCCAATGTAATTGTACGAAATAAAATAATTTTCTTTCTTTCGTCTATTAAGTGACTAAAGGGTAAATATAAGGGTAGATCCCGTACATTTATCTACTAAGAATTCAAAAGTTATTTCTCAACGTACCTTAACGCCCGTAACATGCATCCGCTGCGAAATACAAGTAGCAAAATCGCTGGATGATGCGCTGCGATCAAGCGTAGGTCGAGTAGCCGAACTGTGCGTCGGAACGTGACGCGAGTCAGCAATTTTTTACATATTATTTTTGTGATCTGGATGATTTAATAAATAGAGAATAGGTCTATTTCTGACTTCTCAAATTAGTTCTGTAATATCGACGTTCATTTTATGAAAAAAATTATTTTCACTTTTTATCTTTGTCAACTTCCACAAACATGTGCGAAAACAACGCGGCACCGCAACAAAATGGCGGCCGAAGTAGTAATGAGTAGTACACGTGTGAGGCAGTACATTTGTTTCTTACAAAATAGATTTGTACTGATACAGTTCAAAATTTAAATTTCTACTACTTCAAAACTTTTGTCCCGCTACTTCTCTCACGTCAAATGTAAGAGGAAGGACGGAACGAGGACAACAGTACAATAACGCCTCTACGGATATTCACATGACAAAGAGGGACAACATGACATGCACGATTGCTAGTAAAATGAGGTGACCGAGGCCGATCGCGTCCGATTCTTAACGAACATTTCCGAACTAGAAGTTATGTACGGGACAAATGAGGGAATGACGCTCACCGCCTCACCGGCCTCATTGTTTCAAATGTACTGCCGCGGTACAAACCATAAACAATTCTGACCTCATTTGAAGTGGCACATTGTACTGGTTCAGTACAAAATGTCGCGTTACTCTTACAAACTCATTTTAAAATAACTTTCTGCCCAACTCTAGAAGGAAGTGGGTTGTTGGCTTCGGAGCAGATGGACGAAACTGCGCGGAGAAAGAGATAGAATTATAGTGAAATATATGTGTTAGAACAGGCAGTTTTACTAGTGCTCCGTTTTTCCTACATATCGCCAGGACATGGCTAAATTAGTGCAGTTCCGTTGTTACGGTTTCACAGTGGAGGTATGCTACTGGCAACACTGTCGTTATGAGTATCACCAGTCACATCTTGAAAAAACATCAAAATTTCAACAAGAGATGGTGATATAATAACTCCTAGTCATGAAAATCGTGCCCCCTTCTAAGTGTTCAAATTATTATTTTAAACTATCATTATTTTTGAAAAATTCAATAAAAATATAAATCAGAAGTAAAGGAATATGTACTTTCAAAGAATATTAGTCTGAACAATGTCTGTAATGATGTTTTTGAAATATAGGGTAGTTTGGATTTTATTTTCGAAGCTTTTACTGTAGTCTTGTAGCCAAATGACATTAACATATCATCAGTCGTCAGTAATGTACTTTGCCAATTTTTCTATTCTTAAATAACAATAAAAAATACTCTGAAAAAGAAATAAATATACTTACTTCAAGGTTTTTCTCCTTTTCGGAGTTCAAAAAATAATGTTTGTTTCTTTGTTTGCTTGAATGCGCTAATATCAGGAACTACGGGTCTGATTTGAAAAATTCTTTTAGTATTAGATAACCTACTTATCGGGGAAGGCTATAGGCTATATCATGACGCCAAGATGAACAAAAGCGGAGCACCAGTGAATAATATATCAAAAACTTGGGGATTTTCTTACCCTTTTGTCACTGTTCCACATGGACGAAGTCGCGGACTGAAGCTACGTTAGCAGACATTTTCCTGCTCTGATAAAATAAAAATCTAGGATCCGATCCCAGTGCCACCTAACGGTGCCAATTGTGGATTTAAACCATCCGGGGACCCACTCAAACAAAATCACCAAAATCGGTCCTGGTGATTAGCAGTATTCCAGAATTCGATTTCAGCGCCACCTACCGGTTCTAATTGCGAATCAAAACCATCCGGGAACCCACCGCCACTAATTCAAACACACAAAAACGAAATCATCAAAATCGCTCCAGGTGATTAGGAGGATTCTAGAACACGATCTCAGCGCCACCTACCGGTTCCAATAGGATAAAAGTATCATATGTCCGTTTCCTGATTCTAAGCTACCCCACTAATTTTGCAGCCAAATCGGTACAGCCGTTCTTAAGTTATAAATAGTGTCTTTAACACGACTTTATACAGATTCTATGAAAGCTTGTGACACACTTTTAATACTATTAACGAATAAAAATCTTGTTGCTTATATAATTATATGAAATATTACATAACGTGTACATAGAACAATGTTTTAGAACTGAGCTAATTAATTACATCGCATGTAGGCCCCACGAGAGCGATACAGTTAACAATACGAAAGGATGAATAGGGCTCTAGGGGAGCGTTCTCATTGCATGAGCGGTAGCGATTTTTGTTAATTGAATTAACATATTTTTCTTACGAGGATCTCTCTCTTCTTTGACGTTCTCCTAAATATGTGGGGTCGGTACAATATATTTTCATTATATACTACTCTATTCTGACATACGCTATCTGACTTGTTTCTTGTTTGATCTGCTATTATATTTATATAACTGTCGGGTTAATGTCTACTCATACAAGCCTCAAACGATTAACCGCTCGCTTAAATAAAGTAACCATAGCCCTATAATTAATTATATTAAAACCCTTAACGTATTAAATTTAATAAACCAGTAACTGAGAGTCATTGCTCTCATTAAAGAGTCCGTAGTTTTAGGTTAACAGAATTTATTGTTTCGTTATTTTAATGTATTGTAAGTATACAAACACGTATAACACAGGTGCAAATATAACCGAACACGACAAGTCCAAACGTAATGCAGAAGATCGTAATTCAATAAAACGCACAAAGTCCGTCACTTTTAGGTTATCGATTGTACTACACACGTCTCGCTTTGATAGCGGTTCTAGCTCGACTGTCCCCCTCTCTCGATCAGGCCATCGTTTTATACTCCACAAATGTGCCCGTATCGTATTCGACTTAATCCGTAACACTTGGCTAATGATCGCCATCGGCCATAAATGAGTACAATAAAACAATGCGCTGTTCTATAGAAACTTATGCCAAATAAACATGTAAACAAAAGAAGACGATCTTGAGAGAATTACAATTAGTTCAAATGCCTACAGGTAATGAAATGTGTTTTTACAGATATGCAAGTGGAAATTGTTTTTGTCGCGGGGCTAAGTTGTAACAGTACGCTAGATATTTCCCCGCGGCTGCGCCGTGTGTCAAACGTTTGACAGTAAAAATTCAAAATTCAAATTCATTTATTTGCTTAAAACATGGTACATAAATTTGAGGTGCCATTAGAATACAAGGTTCACATGTTTTGCCTATAAGGCGTGTAAATGTTCAAGAAAGAAGATTACTAAAAACACATCATCACAATTATTATATTAAAATAAACAAGGACCAAAAATATACATTAATGTCAATCATGATTATTGTCAAAAAATTATCTTAAAAATTCGTTAACAGAGTAAAAACATTTATCCAACAACCATTTATGTAGTCTTTGTCTAAAAAGATTTGCGGGCAAATATTTAAAATCTTCTGGAAGTTTGTTATAAACCTTCACCGACATAGAGTTTGCATTTTTCTGTAAAGACAATTTGCAGCTGGGGAACAATAATCTATTGTCTGTTTTCGCCCTAAGTTGCCGTGACCGCAATTCGTGATGTCTAGGAAATAATTCGAGATTTTCTTTTACGAACATTGATACTTGTTTTATATACATACAAGGCACAGTTAACAGCTGGAGCCTTTTAAAAAGTGGCCTGCATGGTTCTAGACAGTGTGCGCTACTAAGTGCTCGTATACATTTCTTTTGACATCTAAATACTTTGTCTACGTCAGTCAATAAAGATAGATAACTCTTTATTGTACACCATTACAGAAAACTTACGTACGAGTAATATGCTGATTGTGTACAAAGGGCAGTCTATGATAAAATAAAATAGTGATACATATAATAAAACTGTAGAGGTCTAATTTTTGTACAATGAACAAAATTTACTAAAAACCGAGTCGGGGAATGTAAGAAGTGAAATCGAACAAACTTAGATTTTTTCATTTTTTTTTGTTTCTGTTTTTTTTTTTTTTTTTTTTTTTTTATTCCTTCTCTCCGGGCTAACGAGATTGCTTGGGTTTTTTATCTTTTTAGGGGTTTTTCTTTTCCTCTTTTATCTATTTTTCTTTTACTCTTTTAGTTTATTTCTTTTTTGTTTTCTTTTCTTTTATTTTAATCTTTATTTCCAAAAAGTGGTCTAAATCTATTACCTTACTGTTATTACAATTTTACTTATACATGTTTTATACATAGGTGGTTATTTCTAAATTTTTACATATTTGTTCTATATCTATACATTTTACTAAATTACTCTATTATATTTCTCTACAATCTCAATATTTCTAATGACAGGCACTATCTTATACTAGGTCTTTTGCACCTCGGCATGCTTCTTACATTTATTTTATATTGTATATATATATATACGGTTCTACAGCTTTCTTATTGTTTAACTTATATATCTACTGTTATTACTACATTGTTTTTGTGTTTTTTATATCTTTTGTTTTACTTACAGTCTATTGTTATTCACTAAAGATTATTCGCGTTTTATGTTTCTCTGTTTGCACCAGTTAATCTCCGAAATGACTGCACCGATTTTAATGTAACTTTGTATGGTGGTAGCTCATATCCCTGGTGAACATATAGGCTACTTTAGATCCGGATAAATTAAAGAGTTCCCGTGGGATTAAAAAAACCTTTACCGTTTCCGTTTTAAATGTGTACAGTTCCCGGTTAGTTTGTCTCACGCAATAACGACAAATAAAGCTTCAAGCTTGTGTTTTTATTCTTCAGCTTCATTATATATTAATACGCAAGTAAAAACTTGGTACCCCTTTTCACAAAAATTGCGCGGAAGGAGGAGTATGAAATTTCGCACACCTATAGGTTATATATACAAAAAATACAAAATACAAAATATCTTTATTAAGCCTTAAGAAAAACAAAGTACAAAAATGAAATTAATGTTGAGTAAAACACATTTAGGAGGCTAAAAACACTATACAATATTAGTTGACTCTGACTCTCGAACTAGGTATAATATACCTGTAATATGAGTCAATCAGAGGTTCCTCACACCAATTGCCAGTGTTAAAATTTTAAAAATTTTTAGATCACCATGTAATGTGTATGTTGGTCATGTACATATAGTGATGTGTGTGTGTGTGTGTGCGTGTGTGTGTCTATGTATATATAGAGAAGACGTGCAGAATGCTAATATTAATTATGCATCATACATTAAATCAATAAAAAAAGTATATGTGTACTTATGTACACGCGTTAGAAATTATACTTCTTTAGATGGGTTAAATAAATAAACAACTCGTTGCTACGCAACCACCATACTACACTCGGCCATCCTGAAAAACTAAAATGTTGACTGTAGTTAACTTCAGGGTGTCGGTTGTCTATAGCTAACTTCATGGTGTAGCTTTTTCGTGTGACGGTGTGCGCGTGCATCGTAAAAAATTACTCTTATCATTTTTCCCTAACGCGCCTAAAGAAGTATAAATTCAAAAAATACTCTTTTGTTTATTGTTAAAGTCAAATTAACAGTGTAGCCTTGGCGAAATCTGTGATTATAGAAGTAGTATTTGTTAACATAACCTTAATAATGTTCAAACTTATAATTTAAATGAATTACGGTCGAATTTCGACCACTAGTAACTTTTATTTGGTGATTCAAAAATCGTCCCGATACGTAATTGTATCACTTGTGTATGTTCGTACATACATACATACATACATAACTTCACGCCAAGTCCCTTGCGGGGTAAGCACGAACAACAGAGCGCCATTCAGGCTTATTCTTACAGACCTCACTTGCTTCTGTGACATTCACAGCTCTTGTCATGCACGCTCGTCTGTTCTTAAGGCTTCTGAAATCACGTTCTGCTAGTACACGATCAATTTGATCATGGAAAGTGTGTCGTGGCCTGCCGCGACTTCTGCATCCATCCACTTTTTCATTGTATATCTGTTTAGTCATTCTTTCATCATACATTCTTTCCTCATGCCCGAACCACTGGAGCATTCCTTTCCTTACCTTCACCCCGACACTCTCTTTCAGACCAACTCTCTTTCTCACTTCGGTATTACGAACGCGGTCCGCGAGCGTCACTCCGCAGATTTTGCGCAGTGCTCGCATCTCGACCGCGTTTACTCTACTTTCATGCTCTCTATTACCCAACTCTCGCTTCCATACGTGAGCGTGTGCATGTTCGTCCTATAATATACCCGTTTTCTTTCTTTCATTTCATGGCAACGCGAACGAAATTTCTCTCGCGCTTCTAGTTATGTATTAGATACTACAATTCATATAAAATAAAACACTAGCTAATTTCGTACAATTCCCGAATAATTCCATCTCGGCACTCGAGTGCCGGAGTGCCATTCCTTCCCTAGGGATGAATCTGCGACAATGACGCAAAATTAATGATCCTCCCGAAAGGTAATACATTTTGTGGATAAAAAGTTAAGGAACGCTCAGAGAAAGTTGCCATGCTCTATTAAATATTTATACCTTAACATTGTTAAGTGTCATGGGAGTTGAAATTTAAGAATTGTGCGTCATACTGATGTATTCTTACCAGTCGCGAGACTCGAATTAAAATGCCGTTGGAGTTATTATAGAGTTTATTAGAACTATACAAACACGTATAACACAGGTACAAATATAACCGAACACAACAAGTCCAAACGTGATGCAGAATGTCGTAAATCAATAAAACGCGCAAAGTCCGTCACTATATTAGATTCCCGATTGTAGTACACATGTCTCGCTTTGATTGTGGTTCTCGCTCGATTGCCCCTCCCTCAATCGCTCATCGTTTTATACTCCACAAATGCAATATGCCCGTATCGTAGTCGACCTAATCCGCCACACCTGGTAAGGACTCGGCCGCAAACGACCATAAAAGAGCACAATATAACAGTGAGCTGTTTTCTAGAAACGTATGTCAATCAATAAGTAAACAAAAGAAGACGATCAAAAAGAATTACAATAGTTTCAATGTTATTAGTTATTGTTCAAATGCCGACGGGTAATAAATGTGCTTCTAACGTAACAGTATAAATGTAAAAGTATGTTGTCTTTTTTGAGTGTTTTTTTTGACTGAATATAACAGACTAGAATAGGATTTGGGTGTGTGCCCTTTGACCAAAAATTGACTTTTCGAGATCATTACTCGTACATATCACATAAAGGCTTTCAATTGGGATTGTTCACTTTTTTTCAATTTAGCTTTTTGAAAAACCATTTCGAGGATCAGTGTCCGTAATTATTTCTGTCTAGTTAAAATTCCAAAAAACGTACGACCTTCTTGTATTTTGTATGAAATGCGTTTGACCTTTATTTGACCTTACTAAATCCAATCAGGTGGGCCGTCTGCCTGTTTGCCCGCTTCAGGTGTAAAAAAATTCTAGCTGTACATTATTTGATTTAAGTATGGAGTTTCCCTAAAGACCACTTTAAAAAATTTACGATAACTATAGAAAATAATAATGGATGAACTCGAAGAATTATAAGCCAAGGGACAAAAAACACTAAAATGATCACGATACGATGTAACGAATAATGTCAGTGACATTTAAACTGTAGCACAGATTACTATGATTATATATAGATAAAACTTACTTAAATCATTTTTGTTTTCTAGGCAAAGTAATCAGTGTAAACTTGTTCCTTATAACGTCATCGGAGAAATAATTTTAAAATCGAATTATAAAAAAACTAACGCTTAAAATACAAAAATATTCAAAATAGTATCTTAAAATACCCTATTTTACGTAATAAAAATATAAAATCAGAGGGTATTTTTTGTGAACAATCCCCATTGCTTTGATTTATAACTAGATTTAAGTAACCGACATATCTTGCAAAATTAGCAAGTTGAAGTAGCAGTGGGCCGGTCACGTCTTTCGCAGGACCGATGGCCGATGGAGGAGACGAGTCCTGAAATGGAAACCACGTCTTGGTAAACGTAGTGTCGGACGCCCTCCAGCCCGATGGACCGACGATCTATGCAAGGTCGCCGATCGGCGCTGGATGAGGAAGACGTGGACAGGGATGAGTGGCGCCACCTCGGGGAAGCCTACGTCCAGCTGACTGACAAATAGCTAACGACGATAACTAGATAGATAACACTTTATAGTACACACAGAAAACACAGATGAACTTATAGCCTAAAAAATATTCTATATGTGCACACTGGGGGTCCTATCGCTAAGAAGCGATCTCTTCCAGACAACCCGTGGCAGGAATAAAACCATATTATATTGTCAAAGATGGTATACATAAATATTAGCGGATATGCAGATACTTACATATATTTTATACTAAATAGACATATATAAATGCACATATTGATATTACATATATAAATAAATACATACATAAATGTAAAGATACATATATATACAAATACATTAATATAACTAGATGTACAAAAGAATTAAAGAAACCTCAGAGTTATATAACACTTTACTATAGTTTGGTTTGAAGCATCATGGAGTATACTGTTATCTGGTCACCTTGTTATTCTGTAAATTCTAAAACTTGGAAAACATTCAAAGCAAATGTCTTAGGATTTTATTTGTCTTTTGATAAAGAGGACTGCAGAATGCTATTTTTTTAAATTATGCTTAAAAAATATATTAAATTATTTTAAAAAAAACGCCTTACACACACTACCATGTATTTGACACACACACGCAGATATATAATAAACAAAGAGTATATAAATATACTCTTTGTTCATTGGTAAAGTTAAATTAATGGTGTTGGTGAATTATGTGATTATAGAAGTTATAGTCTGGACAACAGAACCTTAATAGTGTTTAAGCTTATAATTTAAATTAATTATTATGGTCGAATTTCGACCACGGGCGACCACTACTATAATTAATTCCTACAAGAGATTGAGACGCTTTTGTTCACGTCAATATAAAAAGGACCAATGTATATACCGACAAGAACTCTGTTGTTTATGTGTAATAATGTAGGTATTTGCGATTGTAAATACTTTTTTATACAAAGATTTTCTGAAAATCTCAATTCCACAATTTTCTTTGAAAGCAGCTTACAAAACTAGACAACCTAAATACATCATAATCTTCAGCGTACCAAGTCATAAATATTCAACACATAAAATTCTCAAATGAACTGAAAAGTTGCTAAAAAGACTCGTTGCTCACGTCAAAAATGTATTTTAAAGAAGAACACGGTATACACGAGATATGCAAACATCTGTAAAGTTTCCACCGCATGTAGAGTCCTATCGCGGGCTTCAAGTCAGAGGGGCGTATAAAAAAATGCGTTTTTTTATTTCGTCTAGCATTTATATTTTTATCGATACACCACCTCTGTTGTTTTCTTAATAGTAGGTTAATTAAAAAAGAACATTTCACGTTATCAAGGAAGTACTTTCATAGACACATGCAAATTTTCAGTTAGAGATACATTGAAATTTTTTTTTTGTATCTCCTGAAAAGTTGGCTTATACGCCCCTCTGGCTTGAAGCCCGCGATATAATTGTTTATTACCTTTAACCTCTTTGAGGGATCATTCTTGATATTATTTTTTTCCATCACATGTCAACTGGCTGGTGTTGACATCAAAATTGCTGCGCCAAAACCAAGAGAAATATATCGTCTCTTTTATTCTAATACAAATTCTATGTAGTCAGAAGGAGAAAGCATCAGTTCAACTTTCGTTTCAAGTATCTATATTTGATCTCAAATTTGTGTTGCTTCTGTCTTAAGGGTTAAGTAGTACTGAATAAAACCGCCATAGCTTGGTGACTAATGGATGCTCCCAAACACAAATGGCGCGAGTTCGAATCCTATCCGGCAAACATGCACCGCTTAAGTACTTTTCTGACCTAATGTGCATGCAGTTACAATTACCACGTGCTAACGGTGAAGAAAAACATCGCGATGAAACTTGCATATCAAAACAACCGACGTATCAAACCCGCGTGGCGGGTATACCGTCCGTTCTCCTATAAGCAGAAGGCCCGAGCCCAACAGTGGGCTATCGCCTAATGATGAATCTAAACCACCTCTGAATTTCATCAAAATCGTAGAACCCGATTCCAGCTCCAAGTATTTTTTTCAGATTGATGAGTGACATTATCGAAGTTATACTAGGCATATCTAATTTTTATATAGCCTATGAAAGAATTTTGGAAATCGGTCAAGTAGTTTTTGAGTTTTTTCATTACAAACATACAAATCTTCCTCTTTATAATGTTACATGTCGACAAAAAGTAAATGCACATCTGCCTGCCATAAACCCGGTTTATTACCTTTCCAGAACTTGAACTTCTTTTGTTTACTTTGTGTTTAGAATTGATAATGAAGAAAAAAAAATCTATTGTTATTGTAATTGTTTTATGGCCGTCATTAGGCAGGTGTGACGAACTAATTTTTGTTGTTATTGTTTTGCGTCGAGGCATATTATATTTGTGCAAAATACAAGGGATGCCCGAAGGGAGGGGTGAGGCAGTCTAGCGAGAACCACGTTCAAAGCAAGACGTGTACATTCGATAAGCGATATAGTGACTGACTTTGCGCGTATTATTGAATCGTGCAGTTTGTACTGGTTGTATTCAGTTATATTTGTACCTGCTTTATACGTGTTTGTACAGTTCTAATAAATTCTATAGTAATTCCAAAGGCATTTTAATTTGATTCCTGTAGCTCGTAACAATACTATTAGTTTAGATATGTCGCACATTCTACATTACTACATTTAATTTACACATATCCTAATTGTTATTAAAATTAATATTGTAATTAAAACTGCACATCAAAATGTTTTTCTTTCAATTTCCTGCCAAAACACTTCAACCATAATTCTATGGGTGTAACGTTACACCGAAACGTGACCACTATAGACCTACATCGCTTAATTCCGTAGACCGAAGCGCAAATACCTCAAACCGCAGAATTCCAGCGAAAACCTCAATCGCACGTTCAGCCGATTTTGTGTTAAATACGATACATTTGTTACTCAATATTAATGATTTATAGAGAGAGAGAAAGAGAGAGAGAGAGATGACACTTTATTGCACACCAAAATATACGATTACAAAAACAGATCATATTTACAATATTTTCTAGGCAATACAAGAAGTCGCGGAAGGCCACGACACACCTTCCATGATCAAATCGACTACCAGCAGAAGGTGATGTCAGGAACTTTAAGAACAGATGAGCGTGCATGACAAGAGCTATGAATGTCAAAGAAGCAAGTGAGGTGTGTAAGAATAAGCCTGAATGGCGGTCTGTTGTTCGTGCCTACCCCGCAAGGGACCTGGCGTGAGGTTATGTATATATGTATATAATAGGCGGCCTTGTCGCTTAAAGCAATCTCTTCCAGGCAACCTATATCAAGTAATTGAATCAGGCGAGGTAAGTGGTGCAAGAAAAGGCAAAAGATACATAAATACTCAAACTAATTTAAGAAATAAATATACGAAAACATACATATAGTCATATATACTATACAATAATATATTTCAAAATAAATAATTTATCATCATCATTATATTATTACGTGAAGCAAAAACTTTCTACCCCTTTTTACATAAATTTTCCTGCGGCTGGGCGGCCTATCGTATGAGGCCATAAACAACCCACAAGCAGGTAGGGCATTTGCCCGACTGGATGGCTACCACCCCCGGTCTAGAGTATGCCGCCATAACAACCTTGAGTTGTGTTTCGGCATTAGTGATTAGGTTCCAGTCTCCTTTAAGAGCAGCAGCGGATTTATAGCAACTTTGGTGTTTCAAATGTTCATAGGCGATGGTAACCGCTTTCCATCAAGTGGGCCGTCTGCCTTTCTGTTGAACTCCTGCAATAAAAAAAGACAGACCTATATTTTATTTATCCGGAAAGCTTCAATCGATATGCCGACAACAGCGCTACCTACCGGGTCCAATTGTGAACCAACAGAGAAACCTTCTTTGGCTCATGCAAAACAATTATGCTAAAGATCATCACATGATCAAATGTATAGTTTACGATTCTATATAGCACATACAGACAAACATTCATTTAATATATAAGACTAGCTGGGCCCGCGAGTTTGTCCGGGTGGAACATATTTCGTAGCACCCAATTGGAAATGTCGGTTCCACCATTGACGTCATAACCAAGACAACGCGGTCGAAGTTTCTCTGGAACGTGCTGAATTCCAAAGTCAAAATCTTATATTATTTGCTATTACTTAAGGAGATGACAGTCGTATTACGTATACCTCTCTTAGGAAACTTCATTCTCACAGGTTATTGCCCCGGTACGAGGAAAAGAAAATAACTAGTAAGCAAGGTAATAAAGAAAACTTTGCCAAAACTAGTACTCAACGGGAAATGGTGTTTAGTACCGAATAAGTTATACTAGAAAAATGTTATTAGTTGTTTGTAAACTAATTGCACTGGGGAATAAACTTGTTAGTTATAAGTTATAACTAATAAAGGACATGTATACGCTTTGTTTATGAATGATAAATGAAATGTATAACAATAATTGGGAAAACTATAATAAAAATAAATATCAGAGTAACCAGTGTACATGTGGAACGGAATGAAATTTTTTTTCATAAAAAATGTTCATTAAATTAAAACTACTAGGCCAAAGTATGTTAAATTTTTAGAGGACCAAATGGCAACTATTCCGCGTCGAACCAAAAAAGAATCACGTAAATCGGATCATAAATCTCAGAGTAATCGGTGTACATAGATACAAAAAAAACATACCGGCCAAATTGAGAACCTTATCCTTTTGGGAAGTCGGTTAATAAATATTTAGCAGAAACGTGCTCAATACATTACGGTAACAAGAAAAAATAAATGAAAAAATATCAAATCAGGGCATAGACGCGAAGCTAGTGTCGCGCCACTGAATGCGCGTCCCAACACGTGAAGGCGTACATTTTTTTTTAATTATTGCAAGCGCAGCAGACAAGCGACCCACCTGTGGGATAGCGGTTACCATCGCCGATGGATATTTATAACACCAACGTTACCAATGCACTGTTGCTCTTTTAGGGGAGCCATCCAGACTGGTGAGCACCCTACCAGCTGGCAGTGGGTTGTTTTGTCCCCTCTTACGATAGGCCACCCGACCGCATGAAATTGTATTATTTCCCCGTTCCTGCATGTATAAACAATTCTTAGCAGACATATAATTTAAAAATAATATTTTCATAATTAGGCTGGTCCGAATTAGCATCTCTAGACCCCTGTATATATTATTTATATTAGTAACTTTATTGCGTCTATGTAATGATTTAGGCGGAATTGGCACTGAAAAGTTAGCATCAGTTTTCTGGTGCCAACCTTCGAGTTTCCATCACGAAAAATAACAGCTGTCAAACTCATTTGTAGGAAATGCGGCGTACAGCACTGATGTTAATAGCACTGTTTGCACTGTCTTTCGTCTTTAGCAGTACTGTTAACGTCCTAACAAAATTCTTTCTTATTATATTACTAGGATATGCCCGCGATTTCGTCCACGCTTGACATGAAATTCCCGGGGCACAAAGTTATGGCAGCGTTTAAAAAAATAATGTAAGATATCGTTTTAGTGAAAACTATATTGGAATAAGTTAACTTTTAAGCACCCGAACAACTTTGAGCTACTCCCAAGAAAATTCCCGCACGATTCCCAGGATAAAAATATCACACTTTTTATTATTACATAAAATTTGCTACTTATCGCTCAGTGAAAAGAAGTAGGGACGGTTTTAAGTCAAGGGATTCGCTGTCGACTAGCGAAAAGCGTATCGAAATCGACGTAGTAGTTTTTAAATGAATCCCGAACAAACACACAAACCGAAAACAGACAAGAAATATAAAAAATTCATCGTGTTCTCCATCGCTTATATAATCTATTCGGTAGTTTAAAAAAAATCGCTATCAATTTATTGACAAAAAATTACACAGAAATAATGCTTACATAGGCTGCGCACTAGGACTGTGTCGCGGGACACCAAATACGTGTGTGACTTAATAATTTTTATCTCTAAAATCAAATTATTTACAAAGTAAAGTAAATAAAATAAAGTAAATGTCCAGACACGGCATGTTTAGAATTTTTTAATATTATAGATAGACAGAAAGAAAAAGAAATCAACTAAAACGGAACGAATTCTTGAAAATCTTCAATTCTATATTGCTAATATCCTCGCACCTTCTAACGCTATAAAAATTTCATTTCGACATTTCTCGTATTATACTTGAAAGAAAATTCTAGTGATTCTCTTGTACCTTCTAGCGAATTGACAGATTAGATTTCAGGCAGCTTTTTTGTCAGGTGGATATTTTTTTATATTTTTTTACCAATTTTCAAGTCTATATTGTTCACAACGTAAAGTTCATCGTAAAACTACTGAACGACACGGAACGCGCAGTTTAAACAATTGACAGCTAAGACCGTTAAGAGAGCTCCCCCTTCTTCATAAATTCTCAGTGTTGTGCGTAATACGTAATTAGCTTTTTTCAAGTTTTTCATTCTTAATACTACCGATACAGTATCTCCATCACATTCATTGGTCCTTCGAACCGGATAATAAAATTTCAAAACGCACATCTGGCGTCTAAAACAACACAAAGATAACAAAAAAATAATAATAACTAAATACTTAGAAATAAAATAAAATATAAGTAAATTGATATAAAGAATGTAACAAATTGCTGCCAGAGGGAAGCGTGCCCAGAAGGCTGGCTGCATTGCCACGCTGTCTGGCAATGCTGATGCGTTGCGCAAAACACGAACCAGCCTTCTGATCGCGGGTGGTATCAGTTTCCTACAAACTTCTTTGAAGAAACCCTTTGCCGATAAACCCAACGGACCTAAAGTTTCAACTCCAAACGGCACAAACATGTAACCCATTCCTAGGGTTCCATATTTGCGCCGTTTTAGATCTTCGCACGCATGTCGCGTCCCACACAAGCGGCCTTCCCATCTTCCAAGGAGTAAGTGACATTCCATCCGGCCTCTTGCCATCGTCGCGCACCAAGCCATTCGACTCTAGTATGGCTGGTACGCCATCGCTGACAAGAGCTCGGCGGATTATGTCATTCAGGCTGGCATGGAGAGATCTTCGGCTACTATGTAGACATGATAATCCGTTGTTTCCATACGAATTCACCATAGTTCTGCACTGGCAGTGGTGGTACACAACATAATCAAATTTTATCATTGATTGTTATTTTACATAATTTTAACATACCAAATAAAATGTATATATTTAATTCATACTTGATCGTAATTTACGACGTTATAAGAAAAAGTTAACTGCCTGTCGTAAGGTGCCGCAGCCAGGTGGTAGGGCGTTTGCTCGACTAGATGGCTACCCTTGGTCTATAGAGTATGCCGCCATAACAACATTGTGTTGTGTTCCGGCATTAGTGATCAGGTTCCAGTCTCCCTTAAGAGAGCAGCAGCACATTTGTATCACCTTTGGTGTTGTAAATGTCCATAGGCGATGGTACTCGCTTTCCATCAAGTGGGCCGTCTGCCTGTCTGCTGAACTCCTATAAAAAAAGCAACTTTCAATGTATGTAGTATCTATATATACGTAAGTTCGGGTGGAATCTTGCAAGTTAAATTTCACCAACTTCCTGGTTTCCGATTGAGCTGAAATTTTTCACGTTTATTTATATCACGTGACAATGCAATAACATGGTACCATGGAGCTGATCTGCTGATGGCCATAGGAACTCCTGTATTAAACAAGATAGGTCTGTCGTGTTTGGGCTCGTTTTACTTGTCTTGGCTAGACTCGGCTGCTACATGATATCCAGGATCTCAAAAGCTTATATTTAAAAATCTTTAAAAAAATCGAATACAATAAAAGAAAACGTAACTTATTTGTATTGTATTCTACCCATAGTCCCTCAAGACTATAAGTAGAATACTGAGCCTAGATCACCGTCTTCTATGGGCAAGGTGCCCAGAAGGCTGGCTACGTTCCGTCACTGGATCGCCATACTGATTCGTTGCCCGAGGTAAGTACCAGATTTCAGGGATTGTATGGTTATGTGCTTATTTTTATATTAACGTAATAAAGCATTTTATTTTTTTATGAGTAGAATAAGTTTACACTGTGTCTTTTTGGTCTTACTCCAAAAGGAAAGTTTGCACTGAAAATCAGCGTTGTGTCGGATATAATTCCGGCACAGCAATATGCTGAATACAACGACGTAAAAATTCTCTAAATATGCTCTGTGTATAACGAAGTTTAAGGAATGTAATTACGTCACTTCTTCACATAAAGTTTTCTTTCTTTCTTCATCTATGTTTAATTGAGGTAGAATGAAGATTACCGATGTGTGAAACTCTCTGTATCAATTTGGAAGACGAAACGGGGACTCTTAAGCCCATGGATACGATCCTCATCATAATTATTTTCACCTGCTATCTTCTTGATACAATCTTTTCCTTTCATCTAGTTTCATTAATCTCCCATACAAGAACTTTTATTTCAGGTGCTTTTTACCTAATCTTTATTGAGATAAGCAATGTGTGAAACCCTCCGATTTGGATAACGAAATGTGTAGGCCTAAGCCCTGCGATGGAAAATACATGCATAGCCTGATATTATTTAAACTTGAATCATTTATTTTTTAGTATTATTAAAAAGTAATTATAATTCTTAAGTAATAATTTAAGGTTATTTCCCTTCGTTTAAATTACTCCCTTTTCTGCAACAGCGAGTAGAGAAGTGGCAAGGAAAGTGGGCAGAGATAGTGTCAAATGTTCTAATAAGTTGCGTTTAGATACTCTGTCCATTTCCATTCCTAGTTCCCTCGCTGACTGCCTGCCTACAGCCTTGAAAGTGGACCCATTTGAACTAGACATTAGAAGTTACGAAATAACATAACATTCATGCGAGTGAAGGAGTATTCCATAATTATAATATTTAAACTACGAAGTACCTTCATTTCGCATAATGTCGATTTTTTATTAAAGATTTGCCTTGTACACTACCTAGTTGGTAGTATTTTAATTTGATAATGATTAAAAGTGTATTATTAATATTAAATACTTAAAGCCAGATTATTACTAAGGCGGTAGTACGAAATATATAACGAAACTTACCATGTATAAAATCCTTTTAACAACCACATAGAACGTAAAGTCTACACCATGAACGCACACAAACACAAAATAACGTATGAATTACTCCATCGCACTAACACAGTCACAACACTATTTATTCACAAATTTACTCGTCAAAAATGATAATTCGTATACGAATTTAAAAATCGAACGCCTTATTCAAAAATCGAATTAAGATTCGATTATTTAAATGTGTAATTATATGTTTAATTACTCGATTAATCGAATACGGGGCGCGGTTTCATAGGGCAGCGAGGTGTATCGCTCACTGAGAGCTTCTGACGGTTATGTTCTTCTGCGCATGTCTATCCGCGCAAGACTCGAAAAGGACGACTAACAATTAGGGCTGCCATCTTTGTATAAGAGCTTTAGCGCTGTATAGCTGCAATAAAGCGCTAGATTTCGTTTAGGCGACGAAAATGAAAAAGCGTTGAATTTGTAAAGTATTTATAATGAACTGTAAAAAGATTCTACCTATGTTTCATAATACTTAGTCATATGTAGGCAAAATTGTGTGTGTTCTTGTTTCAAGTAGGTTTCTTAAATCACCAGCAAACACAAATTGCGTATACTTAAGCGAACCATATTACGCTTGTGTTATGACTTATGCGTGAAACATACTGACCACTGATCGCAGACACCCAGTCCAAAGCACATAACAAAAAGTTCGTCTACGATATTTCTCTTGCCAGAAATCGAACCCGGTACCTCTTCGTTCTAATACAGCAACAGCTTAGCTCAATCAAGCGCAGAGATAGTCTGTTAAAAGGCCTGTGTCTTTGGTGGTCGAAGTCTGTGTCCACTTCGCTCACTGGAATACAAAGATCCCGAGTTAGATTCTGGGCATATTTATGGCATAAGAAGATGAAATAGGGGAATGAAACAGGGAACATGGGATAGAGAAGGTGAGCTAGAAAAGATGAGACGTGAAAGAGGGATAAGGTCCAATGAAACTCTCACTCATTGCATGAAAACAAAAACACAGTACTTGCAAATGGCGCTTTCGAAGCAAACTTGGTAAATATATTTGCAGAAATCTAAATCACACCGGTGCTTAGTTATTTTCAAAATATAGTAATATTTATGTTTTACTTTGCACCGACTTCAAGATGTTTTACATAATATATATTAAATATAAGGTATTATAATTAAAATTAGCTTTAGAAATAAGTTTCTTTATACTTTTTAGTTTTTGAAGTCGGATTTTACCGCATTGTACAATCGCGAACCTTTATTTACAGATCAAGAGGTGGGTTGAAGTGGGCATTGACCACAGAGCATTAATTCCCTCTATCCCTTGACATTGAAAATGACGCGATTTACAAATCAACCAACGATATTTTTGTATTTCCTCGTTTGTGACATCAACGCCCAATAATCATTTCTACTAGAGATTCTGATTGTAACGTCCGCAAGCAAGAGGAATGGGAAAAATCGCGGTTATGAACATGGTCAATGTAAGTCTCTTGTGGAACCTAGTCACGATGTTGAGTTACCAGCTTCACTAATGTCAATGTTGCGTACATTACTTTTTCAAGTTTTATAAAAGAACTTACTACGTTTTATGAGTATATATTGAGTTTATTTAGTAAAATAAACTTATTTAATTAAGGAAATTAGGCTAGGGTAAGCCTTTTGAAGTATCATGCAAGCGCCGACTACACCGCTGTTATAGAAATTAAAGCCCTACACAGAATTTGATGACAGTGGTTTTGATGTATGATAAGTATGATAGTGGTTTTGATGTATGATGTGTGATAGAGACACTAGTAAAGTATGTAAGTAGTAAGTATGCTTGAACAGGACGCGTAAACGTCAATGACATGGCCCTTCCGATCTTGTTGTCCGCTAGTCGCTAGTTTCTACCTGTAAGACGGAACCACCACAATTTGTTGCCGAACTGTCACATACGGCTCATTGGGAAGTCCCACAAATTTGTGGTCAAATACAGATAATTGAGATAAACGTTGAAACTGATGCTTTCTTTCTCTAACTACATAGAATAATAATATAATTCTCTTGGTTTTGGCGCGACAATTTTGATGGCAGCTTGTGGAAAAAATAATATTTGGCCCTAAAAACATACTAATTATCCTCATACTTAGTCTGCTTTTAGGGCCAAATCGACTTGTATAAAGTCCACGCCACTGATGTGCATTCACTCTCGGTAATTACTTTATTTCTGTCATAATGATATCAGTATAGCGTTACCACATTAAAAATATTTTAAAAAATTGTCAGTCCCTATGATTGATTTTTTACACGTCAGAAGTGAAAACATTGTTACTGAACGTGACGGCCACGCGAGGTCACTGCTTTTTATCCATCCCAAAAGAACCCGACATGCCTAACGAAGTTTTAATTTTTAAATGCGAACAATATTATATCGATGGGTGAAAGGCTATTTGTTTTAAACGACACTTTTATAAATTGTCGCAAGAAAAGTTTAAAGTTTCTAATGACCCAGAAAAACACATCACTAACGAACTATGTCCCATATTTTAAAAAAAGAACATCTGTAGACTGAAACTAGAGATCAGGTTCTTTATATTTCTTTAAGTTGAGATATTAGGATTATAAAATCCATCGTGTTGAATATCACACAAAATGTCGCTTAAAACAAATAGCCTTTCACCCCTCGATATAATGCTATTTCCTGAAATTATAAGCTGAGTTAATCTAAGCAGCGCTACAAGTAGCACCACAAGCGTCAAGGTGACAACCCTGTCATCGGCGAAATGTTACAATTCGTTCGGAATCGCGTCGATTCGTGACGAATTGTGACGAACATTTTCAGCTTGACGCAGGGTCTCGTTAACGGTTCCTCAGTACCGTAGCGATAAATCGGAGTTAATTCTGTTATTGTTATATAGATTTACGTTATGTTGGCTTATCGCGGATATCGTTTTATAATATAACCGTTGAACATGTGACTTATGTCAGTGTGACAACTTTGTCAGTTTTAGTTAAAAAAGTTTGCAAACTTTATCGCTTGTATATATAAGCTCGTCAGAGCTGTATAAGCTCATGACGCACTTATTCATCAGGACTCATCATGGCATGGCATGATGATGTGGGTATATTAATTTATGAAATTAACATCTTTTGTAATCTTTACCAATGTAATGTTTCTATTGCTGAAATAACAAAATCTTGATATTAACACTGATTACGTTATAATTCACTTTGATGAAGGCAATGAATCGCAGTTTGTCGAATACTTGATACGCTGGCGACCATTCTCTAGAGGAGGTAATATCTTCCTTCTTTCCATCACCCCGCTTCCGTAGTCACGACGCTCCACGAGAGTGACATTGACAGCATATCACTCATGACAATATGACAGTGATGTTTCAGTGAAGCGTCTACATATATAATATAGTAGCTTGTACCGCGGTTACGCGTGGCAAACCCTAGCCAATATCTTTATTTTACTGACATAAGAGCTTAATTCAGTTTTTAACATATAATAATATGTGAAATGTCTGTGTGTACAGTTGACACGCAGTAGAATTGAAACAAGTTGTCACAAGAGGTGGTAGGGATTCTAAATTTTGGGACGTCATATTTTATATATTATATTCAAGCATTAAAACACGAAATTTGAAGTACTAACGAAAAACTTCAAAACATTTCCAACTCTTATCTGTATGAGTATAGTGTTTAAATAATTAAATATAATGTATGCTATCTCATTCTCTCGCAGGCTTAGTCGTAAAGATTTATGTGTTTATTTCATTTTAGTGTCGCTTTTTCGTTTCATCGAGTTTCAAATCACATCGATTCTAAAGAAGTTTCACTTCAACAAAGAAACTAACTCGATATAGTCTGGACAACTGCCCACCAAAACATGAGGTGCGTCGAAGCCAACGTAGGCATTTGATAGTAAATTGAAAAACACTATTGCAGCGCTATCTATTTGGTTATTTTCGGCTATCCCACGAGAACGATATTATATATCGGGATAAAAAATATCCTTAAAAGTATCCTCTGTGTCGATATTCATATAAATCTGTTCAGTATTTTTCACATAATCAGAGAGAAATTGTATTTTCGTAATCTAATTATGCACGACACGTTTTGTGCGAGGGCTCTGTTCAAATCGGAAGAACAAAAGTAAATTTTGGATTGCAATGATACCTCTAATTTCTGGACCTTTTCATAAGAAAGTATATACTTACGGTATTTATATCAAAAAAATCAATTTTCAGAATTTTTGTCTGTCTGCCTGGATGTTACGGCTAATCTCTGAAGTTACTGGACCGATATTGATGGGATTGTCAATGACAGATAGGTGTTACTTGATTTAAATTTGGTATAGGTATGTATACCATACAATCTACGACATACCATACTTTTCATCCCATGGAAAACTTAGGGGATAAAATTAAGAAACTTCTCTGGGGGTGAATTGCGCCTGGATAAATATTGAATGCAATGTGACCTATATATACCAAATTAAATAAAAATGTTATTCTGACACGAGCTACATTTCAGCTTAAACAAATAGGTGTTAGTTGACATTTCCAAAGGACGAGGTTCACATAAATCCAAACCACTTCCCACGCTACGTTCAAACTGGAAACGTGTTATAATGCATGTTCGGGTCAAGTCGGCAATCTTCGGCTATCATCGGCTCCTCGTAAAGGGGGCCAATTTTTCACGACTCTACAGTTACGTTGTTCTACCAATTTATCATTACCGTTGTACTAACTCTTATCCTAATAAATTTAAGGTTGATTTATATATGAATTTCAATATTGCTAATATTGTATGTTCTACAAATCTAATCATGCTGCTTTCTTTACTCTTATTGCTATAGAGTTAAAGTTGGTTTTAGGTGTATATAAATTTAGTTAGCATTGTAAGTTTCCATAACAGAGGCTGTGATATCTCTTTGAATTTTTCCGGCTATCTTCTCAAGTAAAAAAATAATAAATGTGCATACCCAATATGTGTCGTACTCACTGTTTCGTCACACGTGTATTTCTCGCATATATGCTTTTAAAGTGTGTAGGTGTTGGTATTCGTCAGGCTTCTGAGACCACGAGCCTATTCATAGAGCTATCAACATCTCTTCGCTTGATCAGAAGACTAGTGTATACATCGGGAAATAGGTCAGTACGGCAAATGGCGAGGTAATGTATGTATTTTTATGAGCGACTCGAATTAAAATGCCGTTAGTATTACTATAGAATTTATTAGAACTACACAAGCACGTATAACACAGGTAAAATACAACTGTATACAATCAGTCCAAACGTAATGCACGATTCAATCACATGCGCAAAGATCATCACTAAATAGATTACCAAATGTACACTTGTCTTGCTTCGCTTGTTGTTATCGCTTGACTACCTCATCTCTCAATTGAGGCATTGCTTTGTACTGTACAAATGCAATGTCTACTCGGCCGCGTGGACCGAATTTCCTAGAATCACGCGTGGCTAATGACTACCATAAGAGATTAAAATACACAATGGGCTGTTTTTCTAACAAATTTTAAACACAAAGTAAACAAAAGAAGTCCAAATGCCGAATAGGTAATAAAATGTGTTTCTAAGGGGCTGCAGTTGTGAATTTGTCTTTCTCGGCACCTACGTCGTAACAGTATGTATTTAACAATGACAGTCCCTGTTGTTGAGCGGTCTTAGCCGACCGAACTCGCGGGAACGCATAGTCTCCGAGTTCGATTCCCGGCATGGTAAATTTCTGGAATGAACTTTCCTTTATTTACTCTGGTCTGGGTGTCTGGGATCGGCCCTAGAGTCCTAGGTCCATAACACATGCGTAATTTGCTTAGTTGGAGTTAAAAAAATGTAGATAGACTTCCAAGTACTTGGCCCATAGAAGAGTGTGTTCTAGGCTCAGTATTCTACTTATAGTCTTAAGTAGAGATTCACCGAATAGTGGTATGGCCGAATACCGGATCGAATTTTTGGCTACCGAATGTTCGGCGTAAGTTACTGCAATCATATTTGTGAAGTATTTTCTTACATTCTCGCGAATGGTGGTACACATCATTAAAACTATGTATAACGGTTTTAAGCGCGATTTTAAATTATTTTTATTTGATTCTGACATGTTAAAACCTGGCCGAAACGTAATATTAAAATCAAAAATAATTAAAATCGCATTTAACGGAGCTTAAAGATAGCTTAACTGTCAGTTTTTGATGGAACTACATGTATAATTTTGAGAAAAATGTGCGTTTCCGAATGCGAGAGGATGATATATGACTTTTATATTGTGCAGCACAGATTATAGAGTCGATAAGACTGATGATTAAACATAGGTCCAATTTGGACCGAAATCTTTGCACTACTACTGTGTGTGAACTGCACAAACGGTTTAAAAAAAAGTCGCGATTAGTAAACACAATAAAACTACAGATAGATACTAAAGATAGATTAGGCTCCCATAGAGTAAATAATACCCATAAACAAAATTAAAACTAAATAATTAAAATTAACAATTTGGCGGTAGGCTAAATAAAAAACTTTAACTATACTCATTGACATTTCACATCTTTACTAAAAAGTGGCCGAAACGTCGAAATAATAAAAATCAAATAAATTACCACGCTTAAAACCGTTAAAACGTAGTTTTATTATAACAAAGCAGGTTAAGAAAGGTAGATGAAAATCAAACGCTTTCTAAAAACGAATTAAGCAATTAATCGGGTCCCTTTGTCTGGTCCCTTTGAAATGCCAAAGAAGACCCTTCTGATGAGTATGGTGCTTTGACGAAGACTTCCCGTCAGCACCCGGATACGTCACGGCCAATTGGAGTTTTAAAATTGAATTATTTCGTTCATTTGAGTTACTTTTCCTATTACAATACTTTAGACCAGAGATTCCCAAATGATTTTGGACAAGAGAGCCCTTTTCAAAATGAACTGACACCTTAGACACCCAAAATTCAAATTCAAAAGTTTTTATTCAAAATACTTTCCCATTGAAGAACACTTTGAAGATAATACATATAGGTTAAAAATTTAATTTGACTTCCAAGTCTATGTATACTGCTTCGCAACGTGTTATTGTTGTCAAGAAAAAGCGGCAAGAAACTCCCCAGAAACACGTCTAGCTAAAAATTGTTTTTTCTTTTTTTTTAACTTATTCTATTTATATCTCAAGTTCTCTTTTTTCATAAGTTTTATACAGAAGTATGTTACAGAATGACTTTTGAAGAAATAATGGAGTTGTGGCAAACAGTGCATATTCAATTGTGACTGTATCAATCAAAATAAAGACAAATATTACTATAGTTATAATAAAGACATGACGTACTATATGTTTTTATTTGTTTTGCTGCAACATATCGTATCGTGTAACGTAGAAAATTCTTTTTCCGTACAGGCTGTTCACCTGTAGAACTCCTTCCCCTTGAAAGTCAAACAAGCTACATCCAGTTTTCCATTCAAACACTTGATCACTGACCATTATTCATTAAATAAAATTTGTTGCCGTAAATGGAATTGTATTAATGTTTGCATATAGGTATAATTATGTAAGTGATATCTGTATGTCTTTCAAGACCAAAACCATAAAAATGGCCCGGACTTTAGGAGGGCTTGCGTGGGGCCATGGGGAGGCCAACACGTAGAGGCCCCTTGACAAATTTAATCTAAATGTGGCGTGACACTGACCGGCGATTATCCCTGTCTACACCATACAATAATGCACCCAAGGACAAGCCCCGGCCAGTGTAGGACTATTGTGGGGAATGAGAAGAGAAAGTACCGGGCTATTGGGGTGGGTAACTGTTAGTGGTACTAGGGCTCTGAGAATATGGGGACTATGGCGTCTGCCCGTCGCAATGTTCACGGAACATGGAAAAATTGGCAGACGGTGGCTCGCCACTCCCTGCATGGGCCCCAAAAATGCCATAAAAGACAGGGGCAACATGGGTGTGAGTGGCTAAGGGGTGTAGAGAGGTGGGCTGCAGGTTCACCGAAGCTACTTCTGACGTGATGCTATTTATCACTTCCACCCCTGGAGCTTGAGTCTTAGCTGTAGCGATCTCCACTCCGTGCCGGCTGGCTAAGGCAAGCACTGATATTATTATTATTATCTATTGAATTATGTACATCTATTATCTATATTAGTTTATTATTATTTTGTTTTATATTTAATTGATTAGTTTTAATTTATTTAAACCATCATTTTTTTTCTTGTATTGTCTCTTTGGACACTGGGTTGCCTGGAAGAGATCAATCGACCTGCAAAAGATTACGCTGCCCATTGTTCTAACGGAAATGTAATCATATTGAATGTCTAGGTTTAAGTACTGGTGAACAATAAAGAGTTTTCATTCATCAATTCAACCAAATTACTTTAAAAGTCATATCTCTAGTTTTTTCGTATTGATACAAAACACTTACCAATTTAAAAACTTTGGTATTGGTTAAATTAGCAAATAAGACATGATTTTCTCATCAAAGTTTAACAAGACAAAAAGACATAAAATTTAGTGAATATCAAGTGTAATTCATAATTATTTGAAGAATTTACATAAAAGTTAATTACTTTTACGCAGGTAATTATTTAAAAAAAACTTTATAATTGCAAAGTAAATATAAAAAGTAATAAAAAATTCAGTATGATAGGTGAACCTGGTGACTTTCTACCAATCTAGCTAAATCTGATTTAATATTGGTGAGTTGCAGCCTTAAGTCTCCGCATTCGTTGATTTTCAAACGGTTTCTTTGTTTTTCCAAAATTTTGGTCGATTTTTAGATTTCTTCTACGCTCAAAATCATTTTTTGTTTATACTACCGACCCCTGGGAAATGGATTTCGACCCAAGAGGGTCAATATCGATCACTTTGGGAATCCCTGCCTTAGACTTGCCTATTAATTGAAAGACGGAGTTTCGGACTTGTAAATTGAAAGCGGTTAATGGATGCCGATGATAGAATAGGCCGGACATACATCTATGGCGGTATAAAGTCGTTCGACACTCTTCGGCGGCGTCGTCATGCCCGGGTATGCTGGAAGGAGCCGGTCACGCATTTTCATTTACTTACTTCAGCGCAAAAACATCTCTACAGATAAAAGCATCAATGATTTCTATTTAAAACTCGCATTTTATACATTGAAGACATTTAAAGGTTACATTGTTGTACAATACACACATATTGTTGTACAATAAACATGTCTAAAACTCTAATAAAGAAACAAAACAACAAAACGTTGCACATAGAACGGCGGGCTGTTTGCTAAGTAAATCATAAGTCAAGCGGAGCGTGAAAGCTGTGCTTTGGTACATAGATTAGGCAAATACAGAATGCACCGTTCTTTTGATTACTTTATATTATTATAGAGTTTTCCCCTCGATCAAGTCGCGTGAAAAACCCTGTGTTACATGCACACAAATTTTATTAGGTGTTTTATATATACAAACATTCAATACATTAGTTTATTGTTCACTTCAATATAGTTACAAAGAAACTAAGTGAATATAGTATAGACAACTGCATAGCAAAACACGAAGAAAAGTCGCAGCCAACGTGATTTGAAGTTCCTAATACGTGATGAATGACATGTAAGCAATATATTTTTTTTTTAAATTTATTTAGACAAACAAACATACATATTTTTCGCATATCTACATCTTAAAACCCAAAAGGGTTTGACGAAGATGCTTAAAGTCTGCGCTTTATGTACAATTAATAAATACGAGATAATTTGAATTATTACATCTACCCTTTCTCCATTTCTAGTACAAAGTGAGAGGGGGACAGCAAAATGACAACGTATTTGTTATAGAATTACAATGATGATAATTTACATCGCACTTGCAGCGCCATCTATTTTGCTAGTCCATGCGTTCCATGGAAAGGACGTTGCTTATAGGTCTAAAAAGTATCCGAAGTCTTAACTCGGGATTTAAGCCGCCTCTAACCGACTTTCATTTGTATACGTTCAGTGATTTCCTAAAAAGCGATCGCAGCGCCATCTGTTTCTCTATTTTCATCTATCCCGCGGAAACGACATTATCCAGATGCGAGGATCAAAGCCGGGTAAGTTCCTTTTCCTTCCTTGCTCTCATATGAGGGCAAGAAAGGAATGATATATATCACACAACGGAAATATTTACCAAACAGTATGCTCGGAGAAGCGTCTTCTTTACCAATAAGTTTATTGTCCATTCTGTGCGCATCTATTCTTTGGTGATCACAACAGTAAGACTATGGAATTGGGTCAAGTATTTCAGAAATTAACGCTTTAAGTATACTGGCTGCACTATAAAGAACACCACTGTTTAAAATCAAGCCACAATAGAATATTTGTAGTTACAAAACTTATTAACAAAGTGAATCTAAGTGATCTATAATATTATAAAATTTTAAACATGACGTGTCTGTACATTGAAGGCATTACAATAAAACTACTAGAATAGACTATATAAAGGAAGGAGGAGACGATGCAATTTTTGAATTGATTACTTCTTATTGGAGGGTAAACCGCTTCGTTACGTAACGCGTTACGGCGTCAGTCTGTCTGGTTTCACTTCTGTCGGACGTCCAGAGACGCACACATTTTTTATATTTCTCGTGTGTTTGTTTGTTCGTTTTTATTATTACACGAGTTCAGTAGACAGGCAGGCGGTCCACTTGATTGAAAGCGGTTTCCATCACCTATAGACATTTACAACTCGAAAGTGCTACAAAGGCGTTGCAGCTCTTTTAAGGGAGACTGAAAACTGGTTACTAATGCCGGAACACAACTTAATGTTGTTATGGCGGCATACTCTAGACCAGGGGTGGTCGCTATCCAGTCGGGCAAATGCCCTACCATCTGGCTGTGCGTTGTTTTGTCACCTCTTACGACAGGCCGCCCGGATGCAGAAAATTGTATTCTTACACCGTTCCTGCACGGATAAAATCGAAATGTGTGCTGGGACACATATTAAAAGTGAAACTTCAACGGACAAGTGGAAAAAACGAATCGCAACGGACAAGTGGAAAATCTTCAACTGACAAGTGACAAAATGAATCGCAACAAAATGTTAACTTGAAATTTTACGGGCAGGTTTTCCACTTGTCCGTTGAAGTTTCACTTCTAATATGTTTCCCAGCACACATTTCGATAAATTTTTTTTATTAATACTAAGACGGTACGAAGTTTGGCGGGTCAGCTAGTAAATATATAATTTTTCAAATCAATTCGAGCATTTTTTGTTTCTTTTGTAAATAAATTTTACCCTTTATTTGAACCTCTCAACACATTTGCTACAGGGCCCGTCAAGCCAAGCTACGTCACAGGGTGAACACTTGTTTGTGTGTGCGTGACACAAAAAATGATACCAATCCGTCAGACAACTACACTGTTGCAATCTGCATGTACATATTCGACAAGTAAAGCCCGATCGCCTTCTTGGATTGCAAGAACTGTAAAAGCATTGATAATAATTACTACTCCTCTATTGCCATCTTGACCAATCGAGCAAGGCTTCTAGCATGATCTTTTACTACTACGTTATCCTGCTGCTCTACCCAAGCCGCTTTTCTCAGAAACGAATTATTCAAACCCAATTTTAGATCAACCAGTAGTACCAACGCGTATGTAAAACCGACATTACGTTTTGCCGACAAGTTCATATGGTAGCTATTTTTCAAAACACGACAATATGGAAATAAATCGTAAGATTTCCCGTTCTCTTTACCCTCGTGCTGGTAATGGTAGAAATCCGCTAAATTCGCTAACGGTTCACTAATCCAGAAAGAACTGCGTAAGTTATTACCTTCTTCAATGAAATGATCCCAAAGTTGGCTTTCATTTATACCATACAGTTTCACGACTTCGTTGAACGCTGTATACATTTGCAAGCCGGTGTGTTTGAAATATTGCATGCATGTTACAATGAGTATCCGTCTGGTTAAAGATCCCTTTGTCTTGAAGGCATATAAAATCAATGTTAAGAACAAAACGTGTAAATGATGAATATTCTTAAGAGTGTAAATGTAACATTTTTCTGATATAGTAGGCAACTTCTCATCAAATGTCATAGGGCATAATTCCTTGTAAGTTTTTTGTATCGCATTCTTCTCGAACGCACTTTTAAGCTGGCAGTGCCCCTTGACAAGACCTCTCGCCGCGACCAGTAACAAATATGTGACGTTGACATTCAATTTCTTGTATTTTTCTTCGTCATACGTCACGCGTAGCTCGGTCATTGTTTCGCAGAGCGCTGTCACATATTTTGAACTGTTTACTAATTTGTCGTCAGAGAGGTTCTTTAACTGCGGTGCTTCTAAATCATTATTAGCACCATTTTGAAATTCGAATAAATCTTTCGTTGGGTCGTCAAAATCTCTTGCATGTGCCAAAATATAGACGTAAACTTTTGACATTTCAGGGGCATATATCGAGTCCGATCCCGTGTAGTCAAGTAAAAACGCTTTAACGCAATTAATATAAGTATTCAAAGAAAATTCCGGTTTAGCGTAACTCTTGAATGCATCAATTACAACAGAATCATCAAAAATCTCATCTTCTTCTGGACTAGACGACATGCATTTAACTGGAATTTCAATTTTGCTGTTGGCGTCATTTTCGGAATAATCAAAGTTGATTAATTCTTGCCTGTTAATTGCTTTTAGAAATCTTGCTTTTTTAGCTGCTACTATTTGGGGCATTACCCCCGTAGTATATTCATTGTAAGATTTCAATATAGCGGTTATAGGACAATTTGCATCAGTTCTATCCATTTTTCTAAAAAATATTTTTAAAGTTCTGTAGTATAATTCGTTGACTCGAGTGCGCTTTCAACTGAAACAGAAAAATCGATAATCGGTTACAACACAAACTTAAATGTTCTTATTAATGCACTAAATCAAACGGCAATTTTATCTTCTTTCTTTTCTATTTTGAATTACATTTGCCTTAGTTTAGTAGTTGGTTAATCTATGATTGAGTCCTTGTAATCGTTGGGAGAGACTTTATTATTTAGTTGAAAAATATCTGCCCAAACGATGACATGACATTTAACATGACATGACATGAAGCATTTTACTAGCAAGGTTCGCCAGTTAACTACTTAACTAATGTGAATCGAACATAACTCAGATGTATAAAGAGGGAACTTGAATTATTTTTTCCAATGTACTATGGTTTATGGAGCACAAGCAGTCCTGCAGACGTTATCCGGCTTTGAAAAAATTGGAACAAATCCCGGCGTCTAGTTCTACCGGATCCGGGCCCCACTAAAAAATACAAAACATTTCCTCAAAATCCTGGAACGCGATTCCAGCCCCACCTACTGGTTCCAATAGTGAATCTACATATCTATCCATGTCGGTACCCACTAACACACACAAAAAAGAAGTTATAACAGTGCGTGCCGTTAGCTGTCTATTGCGGAAGAAAGCAGAGTTCCACGTATTTTTTTTTTAATCTGCTAGTAATATAATATAATAATAATATAAAATATTATTCGCTATTTAGGGTGGAGGTACTGTACAAATCCAACAAATCAAAATTGGTCCAGCCGTTCTTGAGTTAGAAATAGTGCAACTTTCTAGACTTGTTTATAAACTGTCGACTCTCAATAATTTGACAATCAAGGGACCAGATAAATATTTCAATTCCGATTCGACTCTGGTGCAAATTTGAAGTGACTTGTAAGGGCGCCGTAAATATTATACATATAACCCTTTTTTCGTTTTTTATATTCCTCTTCTTAAATAGATAGTAAAGTAATTACTAGCAAACATTGTATGTGGAAACAATTAAATGGTTCTAGATATTTTAATAGTATATGCTTAGCTGTAAATTTTTTATCTACGTCAAGGTGTCGCGAGATGGCACTGAACCATTATTCAAAGGTTGTGCAATTTATATCTTCTTAGAGTGGCAACACTAAAAGGTTGCGCAATTTATGTTTTCTTAGAGTGACAACACTAAAAGGTTGCGCAATTTATGTTTTCTTAGAGTGGTAACACCCAATAAAAAGTCTTCTATCTTCTTGGATAGGTAGATAAGTTATATTAATAAGTTTTCTTTGTATTAGTGTATATTCGGTATATTATTTTTAACATGCTTCCGACTAAAAGACTTTGTTTCTATGGTCATGAATAAATTTAAAAAAAAATTATTCTTGAAAACCGTAAACATCTCTTGAAATTGAAAACGCCTAGGTGTTGACATTTTTTCTGACAACCTAAAAATCCAAATAAAACTAACTAATCGCCGAACCAAGCTGCCTAATTAATGAAGCAAACACTTTTTGTTTTCCGAATAAAACAAAATTACAATTTTGCTGATTTTCACTGTCACCAGGCGGCCACAGCCACTAAGCTACCAATGTGTTAAAAAAATTTATCTATTTTTAGGACTATTTTTTTACTGCACGAATTGAGCAAACAGGGAGACGGCCTCAGACGGCCCACCCGATGAAACGCGGTTACCATCGCCTAAGAACATTTGTAACACCACAGGTGCCACCAATGTGCTGCTGTTCTCTAAAGGAAGACTGGAGAACCTGGCCACTAATGCCGGAATAGAACGGCGAATTGTTCTGGCGGCGTACTCCAGACCAGGGGTGATAGCCATCCGGACGGGCAAATATCCAACCAACTGGCTGTGGGTTGTTTTGTCACCTTTTACGACAGGCCGCCCCAAGGCAGGAAATTGTATTCTTTCTCAGTTCCTGCACGGTTAATACTAATATTAGTACCAAGTAAATAATTGATTATCAATCTTATGATTTGTATCACACTTACTGGTGTTCTCTGCGGCTACACCGCGGGCCAAATTCTCTTATTTAGCTATATTTTACTTGGCTATGTTTATTTATATATTTAATACTTCACTGAAAAATTATCTATTCTCCTTTTTAGAACACGCATGTCTTATTGGTGAATCAGCGTCACGCTCTCGATTTGAAACTACCGATATAGCACAAGTACAAGGTCGTACTCGAATGTAAAACGAAACGATTTAATCCTGTTGTCTCATTCTGTTTATAAAGGATTTGTATGAAAGAAAAAATCTCTTTATTTTGATATATGATAAACGATACTATACAGTCAGTTCAGGTTTGCACTTGAAACTAATACCAGGTCTCATCAGTATCAGTATCAGGAGTACACGAGCTTGATATGCGGATATACGGTAGACAGACGCGGAAAGCGACTTTATTTTTTTATACTATGTATTTAAAGATATAAACGAGAAAATTGTAACGATGAATGTTAATTATGCTTTCACGCAAAAAATACTGAACTGATTGTGGTAAACCTTTAGAATATTTTTTAAAAGTCAATTTAAGCTAATGCCAATGGAATAGCATAAAGGTTTTTGAAACAATTACATACATTCTTAGATATTTAGTAGATAAAATCGTCGAAAAACGAACATATAGGTGAATTTTCCAAGTAGGCCTTCAAGTCCTAATTCTAAACTTTCGAAATAGCGATAAACAATCGAAGGAGTCTAGGAGTGGATCTTGATGAATATGGAAATGGAACCTATGTTCATATTTTCCATATTCATCAATAACCACAAAACCAAAGTTAGATTTTTGAAAAATTAATTACCCTTGTAAAGAATCGAATTGGCTGATTTTGCAAAATAAAAGACACGACCTCTATTACAAGAGCAATGCGTAGTACAGTTTGTAAGGATCCACTTCTGCCTTAGACCATTCAACCATCAGGACTTCTGCAAAGGTATTATAAACGGTAAACTAAGGGCGAAGACTAAGAAAGCGTTGAATTTTATTAAATTGTTTTAATTTTTAAACATTCGTAAGTTAATACTCTTAAGCCACTGCATGGATTTTTAAGCGGTTTTCACCATTAGTTAGATAATTTTTCACTGATGATTTTTGTATATTATATAAAAAACCTAAATAAGTTTTTAAAAAGTAAAATACAAGCTAATTCTTATGGCGGCTCCACATTAATGCCGTGTATTAACGCCGTGAATTCACGGCCCAAGTCGTGCAAGTCGTACCCGTCTTCATTCACGAGTCACACATATACCTGCCGTGAAATGGACGTGGAAGCTGCTGCTGCAATCACTTTGTTTGCTGTGGCAACACAACTGGACAGCAAAAAGTCTTTTTTCTTTTTCAATTCATTAATTTCAATATTCAATTGAATACTAATCCGCCTCCAGGCATCATAATTTATTTTTGTCTTTGTAATTCGGTTTTTTTGTATCCCACAGTACATTTTCATGATATTGCTCTAAAAATTGCATTCCTGTTTCATTGTCCCAAATGTTACGGCGCTGCGACGCCATGTTTATAACAACTGCACTGGAGAGAACTGGCACGGCACCGTGAATATGAATGTGACCGCGTGAACACCTTCGCGCGAACCCTTTGTTGCGGACAAAACACCGACTCCGATCGGGGAACAGGCGCGAACACGCGAGAATCCCGCGAATACTTTCCACATTCACGTTCACGCCAGTTCACAAAGCTTCACGGCACTAATCTGGAGCCGCCATTAGGGTTTGACCCGCGGCGTGGCCGTGGGGAAAGCTCTAGGCATATAAGGTATAGCATATCTAGGTATAAGGGGATACATTTTAATTATCGTAACACGTAGGTATAGGTTAGTTGTGTACACACCATATAGTATTAATATGTTATTCACATTATACATACATACATAACTTCACGCCAGGTCCCTTGCGGGGTAGGCACGAACAACAGAGCGCCACACAGGCCCATTCTTACACACCTCACTTGCTTCTTTGACATTCATAGTTCTTATCATGCACGCTCGTCTGTTCTTAAGGCTCCTAACATCACCTTCTGCTAACACATGATCAATTTGATCATGGAAGGTGTGTCGTGGCCTTCCGCGTACTTCTGCATCCATCCACTTTTGCATTGTATATCTGTTTAGTCATTCTTTCATCATACATTCTTTCCACATGCCCGAAACACCGGAGCATTCCTATCCTTACCTTCACCCCGACACTCTCTTTCAGACCAACTCTCTTTCTTACTTCGGTATTACGAACTATTAATATTAGTAACTGTTAACTATTCACATTATAACTACCTCAAAACAACGAGCTGCTTTAGTTTCACAGTGATAACAAATGTTATTTATAAAGTTGCGTCACTGAAGGCTGTGTTGATAATAAATCCCACTATTTCCGTTTGATTGTACAAAATAGGTATCTCTAGACACAGAACCGCGTATTCACTGCGCGAAATATCGCAACGCTCTGTCTGCAATGGAATGGAATAATATATGGATAAAATAGTAAGTGAACATAATGAATCAAGGTTGCCCCGTGTTCAGCGCTACAATAAGCTGGTCAAAAGCACTAGATTCCGCTGTACGATCAAAATAACTCTGGATTACGTGCCGAAATTTAAGAGGTGGTAATGTGAATTTTTAAATAAAAAGTTTTTGAAAAAAGTCTTGCATAAGCATGTAGAACTAGTACTTACATAGGAACAAAATACTCTCGACTAACAAATATTTCAATATATTATTATTACTGTTTACATATATTACTTCAACACTACAGTGACGAGGTGAGTGTGTGTGTGTTGTCTTGTGTTGTGTGGGCTTGGCAGAGCAACAGGTCCAATTGTGAATGAAAACCTTCCCGGGACCCTCTCGAACATATACACAAAATTTCATCAGAATCAGTCAAACCGTTTTTGAATTTTAGCAAGACTAACGAAACGCATTTGATTTTTGTATTCAAGAAGAAGAAGAACATATGAAAAAGAAGCTAAGACTACATATACATTTTAGTAACAAGGTTTTTGGGCATATTTTGTGATTAACACTGACTCAATATACCTGGAGATCACTGTAAAATTGCCGAATTGGAAAAAAAATAAAAACGGACAAGTGGAAAAAGGAATCGCAATGGATAAGTGGAAAATCTTCAACTGACAAGTGACAAAATGAAACGTAACAAAATTTCAACGGAAGTGAAGTTCAAGTGAAGTGTTACGGGCAGATTGTTAATGTACTTGTCCAATTTGAAAACCTGCCCGTAAAACTTCAAGTTAAAAGTTTGTTGCGTTTCATTTTGTCACTTGTCAGTTGAAGATTTTCCACTTGTCCGTTGCGATTCGTTTTTCCACTTGTCCGTTGAAGTTTCACTTCTAACATGTGTCCCCACACACATTACGATTTTTCGCAGATTTACGGCAAATTATGATTTGGTTAGGTTAGGTACATTTTAATGGTGTAATACGCTACACACGCACCGACTATTTTTTTACGTCAACAGTTTTGCCGTTCGTTGTCGTTCACTTTTGTTGTGACTTTCGAAAAACTGAACCGTTGGCCAAGTTTCCTTTTTGTTAATTTGTTTCCTTAACAAACTCTCTATTTTTTTTTACATAGACCACAAATAGTGGCACTGATACCTAGTCACGTGAAGAGCAGAGGTATAGATAATAAAACTATGTTTTAACGGTTTTCAGCGCGGTAATAAACGTAGTTTTATTATGTATACGAGTACAAGGCGCAAAAAGTTAAGAAAATATTAGCAGAGGTATAGTTCGATACAAACTTAAGTTTGCCTCCATTGATGTCGGCTCGGAACATCGCACATTCCGATACGCTGAACGCGATTTTAGGTATTAGAGGGACGAGGTACATCCTCGCTCGCTCTCTCGTTTACGGGATTTCCCCGGCGTTCGGCTCACTGGGGCTTCAATAGCGCTGTCAGAGATAGATAAAGCGCTTTTTAGGGCAACCCAGCTCCCAATTCTATTAAACAACATATCACGCCCACATATCGAATTAATTTTAAAGTAAATATATGAATATCTGGACTAATATTATTAAGAGGAAAGATTAGATTGTTTGTTTGCATTGAAGAAGCTCTGAAACTACTGAACCGATTTGAAAAATTCTTTCACTGTTGGCAAGCTACACTATCCCCGGATGACAAAGGCTATATTATATTTACAAAAAATTAGGGATCCTTACTAAAACTCCAATAATGTAACGCAAGGTGTAAAAAATACCTAAAATCGCTTGCACTTCGAAAACTATTGATAATAGAATGAAATAATGTACTGCGACTTTGCAGAACACATCATTATCCACAAAAAGTGTCGCGACAGCATACGTCTACCTATTATAGTTATGCCTTTGTTCTTTTATTTTAAAAATTTAATTAAAATACCGCCGCTAGAAAAGGCTCTTTATTTGTATTTTGGTATTAATCAGTATCAAAATAAATTACTTCATATTCAAGACTGGTTCAATACCTTTATATAACTTTTTGAATTATTCAATTCGGACATTCTATTCGAAATATATCACGAGTTTAAAAATGTAAGAATTAGTGACGGTGACCACGTGACTGTGACACCTTTTCGTGAGCCAAAAATCGTAAGACCCCCTCTATATAGAAGTTTCACTTCAAAAACAAGGTGTATTTTCTTTACTGTACTATAGGAAACCACCAGCACTCCTCCAACTACTGCCAGCATCCAACACTACAAGCAAGAGCAAGTTTACGAACTGTACAAATATGTTACAATTTTTAAGACAATAGAAAACGAACCTGCAGTCAGGAGTTAGTCAATAAATAGCACGAAGTTGTTAACGATGTAAATATACTTTGATAAATGACAGAAAGCTTCTTTTGTAAAAAGTTTTAATTATAAAAATCCCCGAGGGGAAAGCAGCGCTTGTTTGTAACAACGTCTAGGTTGTTAGCAAATAGTAATTATCAGAGAAAACAAAGTTTCTATGTCCAATTAATATTATCTTTCTTACTTCGGAGTAAGAGGGAATCGATACGCCTATGGTAACTTTCTCAAACGAATCGGGGAGGACTATCTTCGTCTTCTCATCTATATACTAATAACGTGATAGTTGATTTTCAAATTAAAGAAACTATTTAAATTAAACTTACATTATAAATGCGACATTAGTCGTGTCTGTGTAACTTTTCAAGCGTCATGTATGTTGTATGTTGACAATTCAAATCCTTACAGTGCTTTAAACATCAGCATCAGGAAGCATTACTTTTGTATTGTATCTTTATCTTATCTTTTTCTATTAATGTTTATCTGCCCGTAAAACAACAAGAGTTTATTATTATTTCAATACTCAAACTAAAAGTTTGTGATCAAGTGCACGTACCCCGACACGTGCACCGAGCCCTATAAATACAGCCGCACTGTCGACATTCAATCATTATATATGAGTAACGTCGACCTCCACCGCGATCTGGAGCTTCCCTCCATCAAGAACTACATTACGTCGCTCTCGCGTAAGTATTTCGATCTCGCGCCGCACCATCGAAATCCGCTCGTTGTGTCCGCGTCCGATTACAAGCCTCGGCGAAAGGCTCTCGTGCTACGACCGCGTAATGTCCTCACGGACAAGGTCAACGTTATTACAAAACGGCTGGCCCGGATCAGCCCGCCCGCGATTAGGACGGCAGGCTGGCAGGCACCGACAGACAGCCACAGACGGCGGCGTTTTAGACGCCTCCAAACACGATCTCTTCACGTCCTCGCGAGGGACGCCACGAGACACAGACCCCCACGGGATAGACTAGGCGTGTTGCTAGGAAGTTTCTTTCGCCGTTTCTTCTCTCCCAGCCATAACACGTTGCGAAACGGCAGTAAGATAGCGTAAGTCGCCGCGAACCGCCGATCTCGGTCCGCCGGGATCCTTCTTCTCGGGCTTTATATTACCCGTCGCCCGTTCTCAATGAGTTCATTGTGTTGTCCTATGGTGGGTACATCAGATTCATCCCCCTCTCATGGCAACAGTCCAGCCGAGTAAAACTCCCTAGGGAGCTCCCTCGAGCAAGTTGTCCCCGGGCTCACCCCGAAAATTGTGAGGTCTTCGGACCAACAACATAAAGTCAAGTCAAATAAAAAAAAAACAATCATTATTGCTCGAGCCACCAAATGGGACGGACCTCTCTGGGAAGTCGTAACGCTCTTGGAACAAACGATACTGAGTACTCTTGAAATTCTATTTCGAGGACTCAAATATAGGTCACCAAGAAGCCACTAATCGTGACGTCGTCTTATTACTAGCATACATATACCTAATTACATAGTATATACAGATAAGATATACGCAGTCACGAACGCTAATACACAGGCTGTCATTGCAATTTTCCTAGATAATATTTTTTAGTTTATTTTAATTGTTTAGGAATTTAAAGAATCCCTTAGTGTAGTGGGCAATTGATAAATTACCTTTGTATTATGTAGTTTGTAGTATACTTACCATAGTGGTTAAGGTTGGGTGGGATAGTCAATGTCTGTGTTGAGATGGGTCTGTGTGTGTTTCATTTCTTTTTTTTATTTGTAAATCTTGGTTTTTAAAGTAGTTTTCTTTAAGTGATGTACGAAAATTATTAATAAAAAAATGAAAAATAAACCTTTCCTAATTTTTCCAACGGGGTTCTATTCTAAAGCCTTTCAAAAATTGCTCCAAGAAAGGAAAAAATCTTAAATTTATAGTTTAATAATTATCAGACTTGCAATGTTCATGTTCAAGCAAAAAAAATATATTAACTAACTATTGAATAACTAAATGAAAAATTGTTATAAAAAAAAATTTCAAGCAGATTATTGTTCATTCATCTATTCAGTTAGTGCCAGGAATTTTTTCAATTTTTTATTTTCATATTTAGACTGTTTAAATAATATTTATTCATTAAAGGGCCGATGTGGGTGTGGCTTGCGTAAGCCAGAATACCCGTTACCGGCCGTATTTTCATCCCTCTTGGAAAATTATAAATATTGATTTTACAGTTTCGGGAGTCAAAACTTTATTTAGAAAATTTCCTCCTCTTTTCGAATCTTTTTTCAAATTTGAAAAATATTAATTACTGTTTGAGATATTTGCAAAAAACTAACCCCGCCTTTTTTTTAATTAATTGCTAATAACTTTTACAATTTTAGCAAACGGAACTTCATTGTTTTCAAAAATTATCTAGATGCCATTCCGAATCGAATGACACCTCATTTATAATTTTCGGAGACTGCTGAACAAAATTGGTCCAAAAGGCACTTGTTTACTAGTCTACTACTTTAATTACGTGTATTAGGAGAGATATTATACGATAAATGCATTTCTACGTTACAAAAGATCTTCTATTGATTTCCCTTTTTAAAATATTATTTATTGAAGTATACGTGATGGACACGGCCGTAGATGGGGCGGGGGCATGGTGGGGCAATGCCCTACCTTGTAATCACAATGCCCTACCTTGTAATCACAATGCCCTACCTTAAAAATACCAAAACCTAAGATAAATTATTATTATTACATTGTAAAACTGTATGGTAGAGTGTTTTGGTGAAATATCGATACAATTGTTTTTTACTTCCGCCCTATGTGTAACCAATGCTGCCCTACCTTAAATTCTACTCTAGATACAGCCCTGGTGATGTATGTGTGACTCAAATCCTAATACATGCATACTTACATACAGAATGGCGCATTCAGATCAGACAGTATGATATGCTTTTAATCCTGGGTATCATGTAGCAGCAGAGTGCTAGCCAAGACAAATAAAACGAGCCCAAACACGACGGGTCTATCTTGTTTAGTACAGGAGTTCCTATGGCCACCTTCCGACTCCATCATCAGATTAGCTTGATGGTACCATATTATCATATTGTCACTCGATATACATATGCGCGCAAAATTTCAGCTCAATCGGAAACCGGGAAGTTGGTTAAATTTAACTTGCAAGATTCCATCCGATCTTACATACATAGGTCCATCCATTGTAAGTTAAATAAAAGCTTGTTATAAAAATGTGAAAAACAAAAGACCACACTTTCACAATATTTTATAATATAATAAATAAATTTTGTACGAGATAAAAAAAAACATTTTTATAGGCACCATCTAGTGCTAATAAGAGAGGAAATGAGTAAGCGAGAGGAAAATACATCCGGTCTGAATCATTCGCCGGAAACGAAATACCAGTTTTCATAATTTCCCTCGTTAATGTTTAAAAAGATATTCTCTGTTACACCTGAATTTTTGCCTGTTGAAGTATTTCCGGTTACCATTTACTATTCCGGATCACGGTTTCATATAATTTTTATACAGTTTTTTTTAATGTCCATGGATTATATTCGGGCGGCAAACGTCTTTGTGAAATGGAAAAGAAAAGAAAGAAAAACTTTTTTGAAAATATAGCGACGTAGTTACATTATTTACACATTATTATACATAAAGCATTATTTGAGAATTTGTACGCCGCATTTTCAGCAAACAAGGTTTACATTCAGCATATTATTGTGCCGGTGTTATATCCGACACAACGCTGATTTTCAGTCCAAACCTTCCTTTTGGCATAAGACCATAACGACCCAATTTTGTTAATATAAAATAAAAAGTAAATAATAATTAATAAAACTAATTGTAATTATATATTAGCAGAAGGTGATGTTAGGAGCCTTAAGAACAGACGAGCGTGCATGACAAGAGCTATGAATGTCAAAGAAGCAAGTGAGGTGTGTAAGAATGGGCCTGTGTGGCGCTCTGTTGTTCGTGCCTACCCCGCAAGGGACCTGGCGTGAAGTTATGTATGTATGTATGTAATTTTTTTTTCAATTTCAATTTATTTAATGCGAAAATGGGTGTACAAAAGGTGTTAAATTTGACATAGTACAACTCTCCAAATTCCGCCTTTCGGCATGCATATGATTATAGTTCAAATTGATTACGGTGAGTATGTCGCGATACCATAACATGAAAGTAATTTTTTGTGTATGTTTCAGTTTGTTCATCACGGCCTTTGTATCGTCACCATAACGTAACGATTTTTGGTTGTATAGATGTTCATGTGTTGTGGCTCTCGAGCAATATCGAGACATAAATTTTTTGACTGTCAGCACTAACAAACTGATCAAAGCGGAGAGTGGCAACACCAGTGCAAGAACGAGACCCGACCGATACGCACGACCAAAAAACGCGCGTGCATAAACTTAGTGAATATCAAACAAATCTCGCCATCGGGTAGAAAAGGTGCTAGCTGCAGACTCAGGTGAGTACAGTGCTTATATCGTTACTGCTGGATCTAGGACCTTGAGCGTCGAATCAATCTAAAATTGACCCAGAGTAGTATCCGATCGCCTTCGCAGGGCAATCGAATGCTACATCTTTATGGTGCCGAAACCCGGGAATCTCATTTTGTATCGTTAGTTAACATAACCCAACATATTTCAGCGTTTATACTTAATTTAAAGCTAATATATTGTAATTATTTTTATATTTTATATTACAATATTTAAAATCCTTTGCATAGTTAAAGGTAGCTTTGACCATAGCATTCCTAGTTATTTCTACATCCATCGCGTCACAAACGAAGTTGCAAACACATTCATCAATCGTTGATTTTCACCATCGAATCTATATAAAAACTAAAACTGAAATTAAGTTGTGCAATCAATCACTATTTACATCGGTGCACAATTTGTTTTGGTTTATTTATATAGAATAATTTATATCTACATCTTAATTTAGCTTTATGTACATCATATTTAACAATATTCACTTATAATATCATTCATTCTTACTAGAAACCATCAAACTTACAAAACATACTTCTCACTTTTAAATATAAGACGGTAAGTCTCGCATTTTTTGTTCACACTCGTACGATCGTGTCGACCTGTGCCGCATTGTTACCAAATGAATAAAATATATTATAATATACGTAGGTATTCAACGCACCGTTCGAATATCGGATACTCGTTCCATTACACGTTAATAAGTGCAACTTGTTAATAGTTACTTTGTGCATATTATGATAACAGATAAATTATTGATAAATAACGACTACAGTACTTTCTAGTTGAATTTAAGTTATTGTAAACAAACAAGAGATATTTTTTTTGTGAGTTACAATAAATTCGGTTTCCACTTTTTCCTTTTAGATCATGATTAATTATTTATATGTTGCCAATTATTAAACTATATTTTGCTGTAATAATTAATACTATTTTTAAATTAAAATATCAATTATGTCGATGTTTGGTAAACATTCGACTCGCAAATTAAGCGCTCTCAAGAAGGCTAAATCAAGGTCTGTAGATATCGAATACACCACTCAGGATTTACCTTCGCTACGTAGGAAAAGAACTATTGCATATAAACGTTTAACCAAGGCGTTGGAAGTCGGTATATCGGCCGTTGATGATGCCACTCAACGCGATTTGTTTTTCTCTTATCACCAAGAAATTAAACAGATTGCCGCGAATTTCGAGGACGCGCATTTTACGATTCTAGAAATTCTTGATGACTCTGAAAATCAAGATAGTGAAATTCAGGAACAGTTCGATGAAATGTATTATAAGGTATTATCGATTAATCGCAACTTAACTAAATTGGAATCGAGTATTTCCCACGACGCTTCTTCATCAAATATTCGCTTGCCAAAAATCGTGCTGCCTACCTTTAGTGGAGATATTAAAAAATGGCCTGAATATTTTGATACATTTAATACTTTGATGCATAACTCACCTTCTCTAACCGATACAGAGAGGTTTCATTATTTATTATCGTCTTTAAGCGGTGATGCTTTAACTATTGTCAAACCGATCCCAATCACTCATGAACATTATCGAGAAGCATATTTAGCATTATCCGCGCGCTATAAAAACAAACGTGATTTAGCCTTTACATGTTGGCGGGAAATTTTGAATGTTGAATTTACCTACGATGATGCACATGCATTTCGAAAATCGCTTGACTTATTTGAAGAGAATTTGAGCATTTTAAAAACGGTTAACCTTCCAGTGGGTCAGTGGGATTTTGTTTTAGTTTATCTTATTTTATCTAAAATTAATCCCAAATTGAGACGTGATTTTGAAGAAAAGCACTGTGATGTCGAATTGCCAACTTATAATCAGTTGAAAACATTCTTGCATTCTAAATGTGATGCCTTACTGCGCGACACTCATTTCATTGATTCTGAAAAATTAAAAGGATCATTGTATAAGATTTCTACCAATACGCAACAAAACAAACGTACATTATCTCATTCACTTGTTGCCGCATCACCCACAGAAGACATCACCCAATCCGGAGGTGTCATGTATTCGAGTAAATGTTCCTTTTGCGGCGAACTTCATTCAATTGCAACATGCTCAACATTTCTTGATAAAACTCTCGAAGAGCGAATGAAGATTGCAACAGATAAAAAATGGTGCTTTAATTGTTTGAAGCCATCACATCGACTGAAGGACTGTAAATCAGTATTTACTTGCCGCAACTGCAAACGAAAGCATCACACGTTACTTCATCGTGATACTCCTGTAGATTCGCATGCAACTGAATTGTCTTTAGTTTCTAGATCTCCATCATGCACCACCGTTCTATTGGCAACTGCAGTAGTCCAGGTTAAGGACGCCTCTGGAGGTATGCAAACGTTCCGTGCTTTATTCGATACTGGAAGTCAAAGTAACTTTATTACCGAATCAGCAGTTAAGCGGTTACGTTTGTGTCCTACTCGATGTAACGTTAACGTCAGTGGACTTGGAGAATCACTTGCTCATATTCTTGGTGATGTTACCTGTAAAGTCGGGACAAACAATAAGTTATTATTTAATTTAGATCTGCATGTTATTTCCGCAATATGCGGTGATCAACCTATTGCGAAATTGAACACATCAGGTTGGTCACATATTAATTCTTTACAACTAGCAGACCCTGGTTTTGATATTCCTGGTCCTATCGATCTGCTGTTTGGTGCCGATGTTTTTGCAGACTCACTTTTGAATCAACATATCAAAGGCAACGTTAATCAACCTACGGCATTCAATTCTGTCTTTGGATGGCTGCTCCTTGGAAAAACCCGTTTAGCGTCGAACAACTTGCTTCATACATCATCAGATATAGACAATCACTTGACATCATTGGTCCAACATTTTTGGGAATTAGATTCCATACCTAAGGCATCCCTGCTAACTCCAGATGAAATTCGTTGTGAAACACTCTTCGAATCTACTTATTCTCGTGATTCCTCTGGCAGATATATGGTTCGTTTGCCATTTAAGCACACTTCAGAACCCATATTCTATGGATCTCGTGATGTTGCTTTGAGACGATTTCATGCGATTGAGCGTAGGTTGTGTCGCGATTTCATCTTGTAAGAACAATATGTAGACTTTATGACAGATTACATCACAAACGGTCACATGTCTTTGGTTCCAATAGACGAACTTAGTTCAGGTAAATATTACATTCCACACCATTGTGTCTTACGTTCAGATTCCGCAACTACTCGTCTTCGGGTAGTTTTCGACGCATCTGCTAAAGATGCTAATTCACGTTCCTTGAACGATACTCAACTTATCGGCCCTAAATTGCAACCAAATATCCTGTAAATCCTTTTGCGATTTAGAAGACACAATGTCGTTTTTACAGCGGATGCAAGGCAGATGTATCGACAGATATTGTTATGCCCGGAACATCGTGAATATCAGCGTATTTTTTGGAGACGATCTTCAAGCGAACCTCTTAAAGAGTATCGTCTTAATACTGTTACCTACGGTGTATCTTCGTCCCCATTTCTCGCATGCCGAACCTTGCAACAACTTGCTAAAGATGAAGGTCATTTGTATCCCATAGCAAAAGAAATAGTATTATGTGATGTATACGTGGATGATATCGTAACCGGATGTAATTCGCTTGAAGATGCTCAACAAGCCAAACAACAACTTATTGCCATATTCAAACGTGGAGGTTTCCAGTTAAGAAAATGGATTAGCAATCAGTCTGAGCTTTTGTCGGACATTCCCATCCAGGACTGTTTAGCGAGCGCTGTATCCTTCGACAACTCCGAACCATCCATTTTAAAAGTACTAGGACTAAAGTGGGAACCTTTATCAGACACGTTCATCTTTGAAGTTAAGCCGACAGAAAATCCATGTACTAAAAGATCGATTTTGAGCGAATTGGCTAGAATTTTCGATCCCTTGGGCTTCTTATCACCGATTACAATACAAATCAAAACTTATATTCAGAAATTATGGATACTCGGTATTGGATGGGATCAACTACCACCCGATGACGTTGTTCGCACTTGGACTACGTACAAGGCTGAATTGCCACAACTTGTTGAACTTCGAATTCCTCGTAAGTTAATTTGTTCTGATTCAAAATCTTGTGAACTTCACGGCTTTTGTGATAGTTCCGAGAACGCATATGGCGCTGTTATATATTTGCGCACCATCGATAAAAATGACACCATTCATATTCATCTAGTATGCTCAAAGACTCGTGTGGCACCTTTAAAACGAATAACGTTGCCTCGTTTAGAGCTCTGCGCTGCAGTTCTGCTCGCAGACCTATACAAACTTGTTCAAAACACTTACCTTGCTCATATCAAAGTTGATAAAGCTTTCTTTTGGTCTGATTCTGCCGTTGTTTTTTCATGGTTGCTTTCACCCTGGGTCACATTTGTTGCAAATCGTGTGAGTCACATCCAAGACCTGATACCGACCAAATGTTGGCGTCACGTGTTCTCAGCAGATAATCCGGCAGACATTTGCTCCCGCGGACAATTACCTAGTGAAATCATTCAGAATAATCTATGGTGGGCGGGACCTTGTTGGCTATCCCAACCTCAACATTGTTGGCCTTCAAGCTTTGTTGACGCATCTCATGAAGAGAAACAGATAATACTAGCTGAAGAACGGCGCTCAATAGTATTAATAAGCGAACAGAACGCGTTAACCAATAATAGTGAACCTTTAATTATCAACAATTTAATAACTCGTTTTTCAACTTTATCAAAGCTCGTCAACGTAGTAGCATATATCTATCGCTTTATCAACAATTCTCAAAACCCAAATCAGGCCATTTCACATAAATTCATCAATAACGTGGAACGTCATCGTGCGTTGATGAAAATCGTGAAACATGTACAACATCAGGTTTTTACAGATGTAATTATGAACATCAAATCAAAAAAGGGTTTATGCAAACCTTTCAAAAAACTCAGCCCATTCCTTGATGAAAAAGGATTACTTAGGGTGGGTGGCAGAATTTCTCGATCGGGCTTAGAATTTGAACAGAAACATCCTGCCTTCTTACCATCTGACCATCCACTCACATATTTAATCATAGATTATATTCATCATAACTACTTGCATCCAGGTATAAATACCACACATTATTTACTTCTTCAACAATTCTGGATAGTTGCGGCTAAACGCATAATTCGACGACGCCTCTCACAGTGCATTCGATGTTTTCGCAGTAATCCTCAGCCTTTACAGCCTATTATGAGCGATCTACCTTCATTTAGAGTAAATCGAGTCAAACCATTTTCTGTCATAGGCCTTGATTTTGGGGGCCCGTTTCGCATCAAATTAGGCTCCTATCGTGGTGCCAAGATAGATAAGGCCTATTTATGCTTATTTATTTGCCTTGCAACAAAGGCAGTGCATCTTGAAGTTGTATCGACATTATCAGCAGAGGGGTTTATCGCTGCATTAAGGCGTTTTATAGGGCGGCGAGGTCGTTGCAATATCATACACGCAGATTGTGGGACAAATTTTGTTGGCGCCAAAAATTTACTATTACCCTTGATGCAACAAGCTTCTAGCGCAGAAAACATTGAATTTAAATTCAATCCTCCTGGCGGGCCACATTTCGGCGGCGTTTGGGAAATCCAGATAAAGGCTGCAAAATCTCATTTATATCGAGTGGTAGGAGACCAAACACTAACGTTTGAAGAACTAACTACTTTATTCGTCCAAATTGAGGCAGTTCTAAACTCAAGACCCCTTTATCCGATTAGTTCTGACCCAAATGATTTGTCATGCTTAACACCCGGTCACTTCCTTACTTTAGAACCATTGACGGCGGTTCCTGATGAAAACCTTTTAAACGCTAATATAAAACGTCTCCATCGTTGGCAAATGATTCAAGCCTTCCAACAAAACTTTTGGAATAGATGGAAAACAGAGTATCTAAACTCATTAACGCAACGCGCCAAATGGACAAAAGACTCCAGGCCTTTGTCTATTGGTTCGATGGTGATAATTAAAGACGAAAATCGAGCTCCTTTACATTGGTCACTTGCAAGGGTAGTTGACCTTCATTTTGGTGGCGACGGCGTGGCTCGAAGTGCATTAGTCAAAACTGCCAAAAATCATGTCTTATCACGTCCGTTAGTAAAACTATGTCCGCTACCTGTAGAGGACTAGTTTTCGTTGTTTATTTATCATATTCTATATTATTATATTTATTTCAATTTTGTTTTATATATCATATTTTATATATCCTATGTATCGTATCAATCTTATATTATCGTTTATCAATCAATCATTAAGTTTATTTTTCAATTAGAAAATGCGATCGGCATTTTGGTGGGCGGGATGTATCGTCACCATAACGTAACGATTTTTGGTTGTATCGATGTTCATGTGTTGTGGCTCTCGAGCAATATCGAGACATAAATTTTTTGACTGTCAGCACTAACAAACTGATCAAAGCGGAGAGTGGCAACACCAGTGCAAGAACGAGACCCGACCGATACGCACGACCAAAAAACGCGCGTGCATAAACTTAGTGAATATCAAACAAATCTCGCCATCGGGTAGAAAAGGTGCTAGCTGCAGAATCAGGTGAGTACAGTGCTTATATCGTTACTGCTGGATCTAGGACCTTGAGCGTCGAATCAATCTAAAATTGACCCAGAGTAGTATCCGATCGCCTTCGCAGGGCAATCGAATGCTACAGCCTTAATAAAAAAATCATTTTTTATGTATAATAATATGTGAAGCAAAAACTTGGGGTACAAAGTTTAACGATTTTAACGAAAATGGTGCGAACGGAAGACTATGAAATATCGCACATATAATTTATATAGAGAAAAAGTGACGAATATCCGTGCAGGAACGGAGAAAGAATACAATTTCCTGCGGCCCGGCGGCCTGTCGTAAGAGGCGACAAAACAACCCACAGCCAGGTGGTAGGGCATTTGCCCGACTGGATGGCTACCACCCCTGGTCTAGAGTATGTCGCCATAACAACCTTGTGTTGTGTTCCGGCATTAGTGACCAGGTTGCAGGCTCCCTAAAGAGAGCAGCAGCGCATTCGTAGCACCTTTGGTGTTGCAAATGTCCATAGGCGATGGTAACCGCTGTCCATCAAGTGGGCCGTCTGCCTGTCTGCTGATCTCCTGCAATAAAAAAAAAAAAAAAGAATGCTAGTATTTTTTAAATTATGCATTAAAAATACATTAAATTAATAAAAAAACAGACGGTGTACGTCTCGGGACGCCCGACAAAAATGATAACTTAAACTAATCTGACGGGGGAGAAAGAAAAGCCAGATAGACTAGCACCGTAACGCGTTACGTAACGTAGCGGTAAACTCCCATAAGAAGTTATCACTTCAAAAATCTTACATACACTACCATGTATTTGAAACACACACGCATATATACTCTTTTGTTTGTCTTTGACGACCACGGGCCATGAAAATGGCCCGGACTTTTGGAGGGCTTGCGCGGGGCCATGGAAAGGCCAACACGTAGAGGCCCTTTGACAAATTTAATGCAAATATGTGGCGTGACACTGATCGGCGATTATCCCTGTCTACACCATATAATAATGCACCCAAGGACAAGCCCCGGCCAGTGTAGGACTATTGTGGAAAATGAGGACAAAAAGTACCGGGCTATTGGGGTGAACTGCTAGTGGTACTGGGGTTCTGGAAATATGGGGACTATGACGTCTGTCCGTCGCAATGTTCGGGGAACATGGAAAAATGGGCAGACGGTGACTCGCCACCTGCATGGGCCCCTAAAAATTCCGTAGAAGGCAAAGGCAAAATGGGTATAAGTGGCTAAGGGGTGTAGAGAGGTGGGCTGCAGGTTCACCGAAGCTACTTCTGACGTTAGGCCATTTATCACTTCCACCCTTGGAGCTTGAGCTCTAGCGATCTCCACTCCGTGCCGGCTGGCTAAGGCAAGCACGGAGGGGGGGGGACTTGTCTTGGCCCCCGGAGTCAGGTACGAGGTGTCGCTACTCACCTAAGGCTTCGCCACAAAGCCCCCCTGCGGGACTCTTTTGTTTATTATTATTGTTGGCAAAACCTGTGATCATGGAACTATAGTCTTTAACAACAAGTAGTTATGGTCGAATTTCGATTAGGACGACTACCAACTAGTACACGTATATATAATTCCGGCACAGCAATATGCTGAGTGCAAATAATGTGTAAGAAAAATAATTACGTCCCTATTTCTTCAAATAAAGTCTTCCTTTCTTCTTTCTCTCTTTATAAAAGTTCTTACACAGTATATAAGGTCATAGGATACTTTTATCCCGGAAAAGCGTAACGTCGTGTCAGAAGTACCGCGTTCACGAGCGCTAATAAATCAAATACCTCTTCGCGATGTATTGTTTTAAAAACAAGCTAAAACGAAGTAAATGTAATTCAAAATTTAAATAACATGTTACGTTTAATCATTGCAGCATTTGCATTTAAAAGTTTAATAAATTTTCTGCAATGATTAATAAATGGTAACACAACGTGTCCAGCCACGATTCATTATTCTGCCTGAGGGAAAAATATGAATGCAGCTTTATTAAACAAAGGTTTCCTTGAATGTATTTTAAATTAATACCAGGAATTAGAAACCGGAATAAAGTTTAACCGGTTCTAGCTGAAGTGCATAGCAGCTTTTCTTTTCGTATTTGTTCTATTTTTAAGTAACAAAGGTTCGTTACATATGTTTTGTTGTTATTCAACCGGTTTTGGAAGGTTTTAGCCGTACACAAACGCATATGAATATTGAAAACGGTTAATATGTATTTCTCGCCGAATAAACCGGTTAATGTAGGATTATATATCAAAGAAAGTCGACGCCGGAAACGATGCCTACCTACCCTCTCTCCACTCTTTTAAAGTTGACACTTCAAATTTGACTAGAACCGATTAGAACTATTAAAATAATAATAATTCATTTGTTTTAGAAAATTGAGAATTCGCATATTATAAAATTATTTCAATGTTATCAAAGTTCAAATTAATTCGCAGCAAAACAATTAATTAATAAGAAAAATACTAGGGTATAACACCCGCATCAATGTTTCTACTCCACGGCGTCAAAAGGACATGTATACCAAAATGATTTCAAGTATGGACTCTGCCACCGGGTCGCGAGGCGGCAGAAAACAAACAAACTCATGCATCTAACTGGGTATGCAGTTGCACCTATTTACGTAGCAGTGGCGAGTACCATCGATCTACAAAAAAACGACTTTTTTTAACCCGGTTCTAAGCCTTAAAAAGTATTTTAAGGGTAGACTCTAAATGGCCTCCGTGATTTTTCTATTTTGAATTCATTATCTCAACAACCCCAAATTATTTATAATCTTATAATATATAACTTGGAACCGGTTTTAAACAGTTATAACCGGTCTTATTCAACTATTGTATTTGGAGTATACCTTATAAACAGTATTATATAAACCTGAATTCAGTGGTTTATTCCGCAAGAATTACTTTCTCATTCTTCTCTCTCAACGCTTGTTTATGTGACTAAAAACTTGTAATTAATTAGTAATTTAAAGCGCAGCCATGTGATACAGTCACATGGCTGCGCTTTAAATTTATGCTGCAAAACCCGTTGGAATATTGTGAGATAAAAGGGTACGCACCTTGCACAATTTGTTCGTGTCCTTCGATAGCTTAATGAGCAGGCACCAGTATAAAACTCTCACATCTTCTAGTTTAAAAATATATATTAATATTTACACAGGTCGCGGCGCGGATGGATTGATTTTGAGTAATTATTTGAATATTTTGAGTTGATACTTTTTAGTTTGCGTACGTGCGTAGCGAGCGAGATTTGCAACGTCTTCTTTTGGTGCGGTAGCGGGGTAGAGGGGGGAGATTTTGAATACGGAACGGGAAGGAGTGAATGAATGGAATGAACGGCCCGTACATCTCCCCCGGCCTAGAGGTTATCCTCTAGAAATAGAGTGAATATATTAAATAATAATAGCGTTATATAAATACATATTATACGTATTTATACATTACATAGCGTGAGATAAAATAATAGAGTAATAAATATATAAATAAGCGATATATGTGAGTGTTTTATTGCGATGGTAGAGGACAGACTTTTACCACAGGACGAATGTAACTACCACTATTGGTGCGAACTTTGACAGTGCGTATAACATTATCTCTGCCGTGGTAGACTTCTTCGATTACTCCTAATGGCCAAAATAGAGGATGCGTGTTATTATCTTTAATAATAACTACCGAACCTAACTCCACGGGTTTGGTCAGCGTGTTCCACTTTTCACGTTGTTGAAGTGAGGATAAGTATTCCTGACTCCAACGACGCCAAAAGCTCTGTACTAACTTGTTTGTTAGTTGAAAACGCGTAAGGCGATTGCTGGGTGTATTTACTACATCCTCAGCGGGAAGAAACTTAAGCGGCGTAACATTCAAAAAGTGATTTGGAGTTAGAGCAGAGATATTAGAGGGATCTGAACTAAGCACACATAGAGGTCGGCTATTTAACAGACCTTCTATCTGCACTAGCACCGTATAGAATTCTTCGTAGGTTAGAATCTGAAGTCCTATAACTTTATAAATATGCGTTTTGACACAACGAATATTAATTTCGCTAATGCCGTTGAAATGCGGTCCGTATGGAGGACTGTTGAGAAACTTGGTGCATTAATCAGCTAATTGTTGACTCATGTAGTTTTTATGCGAATTTGACTCTAGTAATGTATATATTTCATCGAGTTTGCGTTTAGCGCCTAGAAAATTGGTTCCGCCGTCGCTATATATCATAGCCACGGGACCTCTTCTACTAATAAAGCGGTTAAATGCTGCGAGGAATAAGTCAGAACTTAAATCTGTAACTAACTCCAAGTGGAGAGCTTTTGTAGTTAGACAGCAAAAAAGACAAATGTAAGCTTTCTGACTTTTCACGCCACGTCGACGAATATGCGTAATATAAAATGGGCCGCCATAATCTACTGACGTATAGACAAAAGCCTTGGTTTCGGACACACGATACGATGGTAGATCACCCATCAATGGAGAGGATGATCTAGGATTAGATTTAAAACAAATGTTGCATTGATGGACACGTTGCCTTACTAGATTTCTAGCTGACAGTATCCAGAACTTTTGTCTTAAAAGCGCTAATAAAAGTGAAGGACCAGTATGTAAGTTAGAGATGTGAAAGTAGTCAACAATTAACTGTGTTAAGCGATGTTTTGAAGGGAGCACAATGGGGTGTTTTTGTCCAAAATTGAGGTTTGAGTTTTTAAGTCGACCTCCGACGCGAATAATATTATCGGAGTCGATAAATGGGTTGAGTTTGAGAAGCGCTTTAGAGATGCGTTTATTATTTTTAATAGCGTGTATGTCTTGAGCAAAAAATGTATGTTGTATATGGCGTATAAGAAAGAGTTCAGCGTAATCTAAATCTGATGGCGTAAGTATACCTGTTGAGCGTAATATTTTTGCGAAGCGTAAAACATAAACGGTTGCACGTAATAGTATTCTATAAGATGAAATGCGTTCTATTAATTGATCGAGAATGTGAGTTTCCGATATATCTACGTTGGAAACTAATGCTATAGTTTTCATTTCTAATAAATTTTCGTCATTAGAAATGACTTGGAATGGCTTAATAGGCCACTGCGAAAGCGGGTGGGAAACCCAACTGGGTCCGTGATACCAAAGCGGTAAGTTTATTAAGAGTTTGGGTGTCACAGGTCGTGATAGCACGTCCGCGGGGTTTTCATCACCGCCGACATGATACCAGTGATCAGAGGGGAGTTTAGAGTTCAATTCTGTTATTCTATTGGCTACAAAAGTGTGGAATTTAAAGGCGGGTGAATGAATCCACGACAAACTGACAGTGAAATCAGAAAAAGCGTGAATAAAACTAATAGGGTAACGTTGAGATATAATGTCGCGGACTGAAGTGGTAAGGTTGGCTAAAAGAAGCGCAGCGCACAATTCAAGACGAGCGAGCGAGATTTTCTTAAGCGGAGCGATCCGCGATTTTGAGGTGAGTAGTTTAACAACTCCAGGCGAACGTGAGTCTGGGCTAACGCGTATATATACAACTGCGCCATAACATTTTTCGCTAGCGTCAGCAAAGCCCACTAACGACACGTGACAACCTGCGATTATACCTATATGGCGCGGTATTTTTACTAGCGATAAATACGTAAGTTCGTTTTTGAACTGGGTCCACTTCCGTTCAATGGAATAAGGGACGGCCTCATCCCATGATAATTCACGTTGCCAACACTCCTGTACTAACAATTTCATAAAGGCGGTTACAGGGCCTAAAATGCCCAAGGGGTCAAATAAACGAGCAGTAGCGGACAAGATTTTGCGCTTTGTACATTGACCTTCATCAATAGTACAAGTTTTATAAAGAAAAATATCCTCTTTAGGCTGCCATTGCATGCCTATAATTTTAGTGCAATCAGAATCAAAATCTACAAGTTGGGTATTTCTATGTGAATTAGGGATTTTATTCATAAGTTCCGAGCTATTTGAGATCCACTTCACTAATTTGAAACCACCGGCCAAGAACATATTAACCATTTGGTTATATGCCTGTTCAGCGTCGAACAGGCCGTCCATGGACGATACATAGTCGTCCATGTACATTCGAGTTGTGGCTTCACTAGCGGCGATTGGGTATTTGTCGCGTTCGTCAGCAGCAAGTTGCCGTACGACGCGCATAGCGAGATAAGGCGAGCTTAAAACACCGAAAGAAACCCTATTCAATTGATAGGTATCGATCGCGGACTCTGAATCAAATCTAAATAAAATGCGTTGAAAAGATTGATGAGAAGGATTTAATTTTACACAAAAATACTATATTTTTTTTGGATGAGCGAATAAAGTAATTGTATAGCGATTAATTAAATAAATTAGAGCAATTAAATGAAATAAATTAGAGCGATTAAATTAATGAAAACTTCGAAAATATTAGTTTTTAATTTAGACTCGTAGAAAGTTAATTGCGTTTTTTCCGGAAGCGGTTTCGTCGGAGCTTGCGTTTAAAATCTAAAGGAGGTGTTTGAATATCACAAATAAATGTTTTATTACGTTGCTTTGGTTGCGAACGCGGGACAACACACTGAGCTCGACCCATAGCGACGTAGCCTAGTGTAGTTTCAACACCTACGATGGAGGATTGCGGAGAACATATTTTATTTTTGCCTAATAAAAATGGGAATACTTCATTGCCTAGCAAACAGTCAACGCATGCAGGCGTGTAAAAATCTTCATCTGCCATGGGCAAATCTTGTAAATGCGTTGCCTGAGATAAACAAATCGGTGCGTTCGGTAAATAGTCTGTGATAGTGTCAATAACGCGGGCTAACACTGTGTATTTGAATCGCGTATTGAAACGAGACTGAAAAGTTAAATTGACAAAACCTTGCGAAACACTTTCCGAACGCCCTATTCCTTTGATTAATAAAGGAGAATAATTGATTTTTAAATTAAGTCGATTACAACAATCCTGCGTTATAAAGTTAGTCATAGATCCCGTGTCAAGAAATACACGCAACTTATGACGATTTCTATAAGTATCGTACGCATATACAGAAGCGGTAGGCAATAAGACGGTAGAATTATTGTATTGCGGGTAGGTTGTAGCAGAGAGCGATAAGTTGTTTCTTTCATATTTCGTTTGTAAGTTATCTGCGCTAGCGACTTGTGAATGAGTAGATGAATGCGTGTTGCACTGAGTGAACGGAACCGGCGGTGTCGAGTGAGAAATATGATGCGTGTGTGCTGAGGGTGTAAGCGGCGCGGAAGATTCGGGCGGCGACGAATGTGCGTGCGCCGCCGTACTCGGCGAGATCGGGCGACATCTTGAATTTATTTGTTGCGATGTTACGGGATGGGCAGACATGTCCGCGGATGTTGTATTTTGTATGCCACAATTATAAGTATTAGAATTATTGTTATCAGTGTGCGAATAATCAATGTGTATAAATGTGTGATGTTTGCGTTGACAAATTGAGCAGCGATTTTGTGATTTACATTGTTTAATGTTATGAAAACCTAAACAGTTTTGACAAAAGTTGTATTTAGTGACGAGTGTATTGCGAGTTTGTATGTGTTGAGATAAGAAATGAGTGCATTTGTATAGTGCATGAGCGGGAGATATTTTACATATTGGACAAAATTTGGGAATGTTTGAGTTAAATTGTGTTTGACTGTTTCGATTGAAGTGAGGTAGAGAATTAGCGTTTTGCGAAAGGTTTTTGTTAAAGGTATTAATGAAGTATGAATGTGTGTGATTAGGTTTGGACTGAGTAATGTTAGGTTTATTTTGAATGTAACTAGGTTTGATTTGCGTAAATGTTGTGCGTAAGGAGTGCATTCGACTTTGCTCTTTTATGAACTGTTTTAGAGAACTGAAAGAAGGTATTTTTATATTCCTCTGAGACTGCTCAAATAAAGTAATAGTGTTTTTATCAAGTTTATTAAGCGCAATATGCGTGATAATGAAGTCTGAGAGATCTTCAATCTCCAGGCGTCGTAAAGCTGCCTCAGCTGAACAAAATTGTTCTAGGAAGGTTTCTAAAGATTGCGATTTAAAGTTAAGCATTTGTTCAAAATACTGTGAGGCTTGTACTCGAACGTCATGATATTTATCAATTAGTGCATTCCAAATAATGTGGTAGTTTTCACCGGTTGGCGGAACACCTGAACAAACCGTCAGAGCATTTCGAGATAGTTTTCCTACTAAATATTGTGCTTTTTCAGCTGTAGTTAGCGTAGGGTTATCATGGATTAGCGATTTGAAGTTTTCGTAAAATACAGGCCATTTAGTGGGTGTGCCATCAAAGGAGGCTAATTCAAGTGGCGGTAATTTTTTAGTGAGATTGTGTGTATCACGCGCGGAGTTCTCACGGCTTTTAGATATTGCCTTTTCGGTAGCAATGATCACACAATATAAATCATCAAATGCGTTAATTTCAGCGTATGAAGGTTTAGCGTCCTCATCTAGCTTTAAATAATGTAAGTTTAGAGTATCGATGGTATCTAAAAAGTCTAGCCTAGACCTTTCTAAAGACTGGAAACGTGCTAAAAATAACGTTTCAAGCGCTGTGTCAGTTGTAACTTGTTGAGATAGATCATACAACTCTTGTATTCTTTGGAACAAAGCTTCTTTCTTTGATTCCAAAAGGGTAACCTTGCGTCGTAAGTCTTTCTCTGCCATTGTTATCGACAATAGAGTGAGTGTTTAGAGGAAGAGTGTTTGCGTGTGAAATATATAATAATAAATAAAGTGTAAATAAGAGTATGCGTATAATGAATTGAGATAAATTGAAATATGAGTATAAGAATTGAGTGTAGCGGTTAGCGCTATGAAGGTATGCGAGTGAATAAAATGGCGGCCGCGCCGTATGTAATAAAATGTAAAAATATACTAAATATATAGTAAATCTGCGTGTGAAAAATAGATATATAAATAGAGGAGATTTGTAAGGCTCGAGGGCGATAGAGTTGGAGAAGGATGCGGATCGAGGGACCAGAGAAGGTGTGAGATAAAAGGGTACGCACCTTGCACAAATTGTTCGTGTCCTTCGATAGCTTGATGAGCAGGCACCAGTATAACACTCTCTCACATCTTCTAGTTTAAAAATATTAATATTTTACACACGTCGCGGCGCGGATGGATTGACTTTGAGCACTTATTTTAAATATTTTGAGTTGAAACTTTTTAGTAGGAGTGCGTGCGTAGCGAGCGAGATTTGCAACGTCTTCTTTTGGTGCGGTTGCGGGGTAGAGGGGGGAGATTTTGAATACGGAACGGGAAGGAGTGAATGAATGGAATGAACGGCCCGTACAAATATATTCTAAATCGTTTTATTAAAGAAAAACTTATTTAACATTCTTTTTTCTTAAACTTAGTATAATAACCGAAAAAAATTGAGTTACAGTAAGTTTGAAGGCTTATTTAAGAACCATAACGAATTCTTCACACTTACTCTTACTCAAAATGAATAAGACCGTGAGGGTGTAACCGGTTCACCTTTAACCGGTTTCCAATTTTTTTTAGTTGCTGAAGCACAGCAGATAGACTGCCCGACTGTGATGGAAAGTGGTTATCGTCACCTATGAACATTAGCAACACCAGAGGCGCTGCCATTGTGTTACCGGCCTCGAAAGCAAAACTGGAACCTGGATGATGCCGCCGGAATACCACTCAAAGTTGTTATGGCGGCGTACTCTAGACCAGGGATGGTAACTATTAAGACGAGCAAATGTCCTGCCACCTGTGGGTTGTTTTGCTTGTCCCCGTTTACGATAGGCTATCAGCCGCAGGAATTCATATTTTTCTTCCGTTTCTGCATGGACAATAATAATTCAAGCCCAGGATAGATAAAAGACAAACTATGAAATGACATTACATACATAAACTATAAACAAAGAAAACTTAACTTATTTGTATTGTATTCTCCCTATAGTCCCTCAAGACTATAAGTAGAATCCTGAGCCTAGATCACCGTCTTCTATGGGTAAGGTGCCCAGAAGGCGGGCTACGTTTCCTATATATATCGCCATACCCGTTGCCCAAGGTAAGCACCAGCTTTCTGATCACCTCAATGAAATTTATACGAATATTTTAGATGATTTTAATCCCTATTAATTTATAAATGCGAAAGTAACTCTGTCTGTCTGTCTGTCGGTCTGTATGTCTGTCTGTTCCGTTTTCACGTAAAAACTACTGGACCGACTTGGCTGAAACTCAGTATATATATGTTTTCGATACCGAGAATGAACGAGTGGGATAGTTTCCGGAATAAAATTATATTTGTCTTTCTGTTTGTTATGCTTTTACGGAAGAACTAATGGGCCGATTTGGCTGAAATTCGGTACGTATGTGAATTAAATACTGAGGGTGGACGAGGGATAATTTTCATTTAGGCCTTTTTGGTAATTTTGGTCTTTTTGGTAATTTTGGCTATTTTAGCCTTTTTACTCATTTTGGCCATGTCGGTCACTTTGGCGTTTTCGGTCATTTTGGCCATGTTGGTCATTTTGGCCGTTTTGATCATTTTGACTATTTTGACCTTTTTGGTCATTTCGGTCATTGTTGCCTTTATAGTTATTTTAGCCTTTTTGGTCATTTTGGCCTATTTGGTCATTTTGGCCTTTATGGTCATTTTGACCTTTTTGGTCATTTTGGCCTTTATGGTCATTTTGGTCATTGTGGCCTTTTTGGTCATTTTGGCCTTTTTGGTCATTTTGGCCTTTTTGGTCATTTTGGCCTTTTTGGTCACTGTAGCCTTTTCGGTCATTTTGGCCTCTTTGATCATTTTGGCCTCTCTGGTCATTTTGTCCCTTTTGATTATTTTGGCTTTTTTGGTCGATGTTGCCTATTCCGTCATTTTGGCCATATCGGTCACTGTGTTCTTTTGGTCCTTTAGACCATTTTGGCCTTTTTGGTCAAGTTTTGTAATTTATTTTGGTTGACAGATAGACGGGGGATGGTATAATTAGCGATATAAAATGAAGTGAATCTTCCATATGCAAATACATAAAAATGTAATATAATATAACCTGTAGCACTTGCTCTATAAACAAGAGACACGCACTAGAGGCTAACCCGCGGTGCAGCCGCGGGGTATACTCTAGTTGTTCTAATAAAGGCTATTTATAAACCTTCGATTCTTTACTTACACGTGTATTCTATATAACATATATTTTTACCTCGAACCCACTCAATTCAAAGTCTCAAATAACCTATGGAGCCTTTGTTAATATTTCCATCGTCGTAAATTATTCTTCTTGCTAAAAAACATCAAAACAAAGAACACCACATCTTCCAAAAATAACTTCACAAAAGAAAGGCGTGCCAACTTGAATATCAAAGAATGTTGTTCGACTTCAGGTAAATCGATATTTATAGTATAAACATCATTTACAATTGTAATTTCCACGCGTTTAATGCCTCTGCTACAATTGGGACAACGTTAGTTTTGGTGACTGTTTCATACAGATGTAGCGACGGGTTTAATGCGTTATTTGTGATGCGATATTGTTTATTTATTTATTATGGATCATTATGATACATATACTCCCTATTATAGGTGGTCACATCATGCCATCTATAATATTGTTACGACCGACATGCCGACAAAGACAAATTCACACCTGTAGCCCTGTAGAAACTCATTTTATTACCTTTTAGCTATTTGGACTTCTTTTGTTTACTTTGTGTTTAAAATTTGTGATTAGAAAATAGCCCATTGTGTATTATAATCTTTTATGGCAGTCTTTAGCCAGGTGATTCGGATTTAAAGTACAAACTGATTCTAGGAAATTCGGTCCACGCCGCCCGGGGAGACATGTTGCATCTGTGCATTATAAAGCAATGCCCTGACTGAGGGACGCGGCAGTCGAGCGATAACCACAAGCGAAGCAAGACTTGTGTACATTCCGTAATCTTTTTAGGGACTTTGTGTGTGTTATTGAATAACGTTTGGACTTGTGTTCGGTTATATTTGTACCCGTGTTATACGTGTTTATATAGTTCTAATAAACTCTATAGTAATTCATTTTTTTTTTCATTTATTTTGGCATCAAACAGATATATACATTTCAACTTAAATTAACAGTTACATTAAATTTATTCTTATAATCTAACAGTGCCTAAGATTTATTCAATGAAAAGAAATAATTTCTAAAAGTGAGTCAGAAAAACAATGAAACGTTACACAACTTTAAATTTAGAAAATTGAGAAGAAAAAGCAAAAAAAAGAGAAATAACATTTTAAAGGTTGATTACAGCAATATTTAATTTATTTTAATTTTGAGTCTATATAAAGGTAAGTTAAATATATCTATGTCTATAAAGTTAAGGTTATATGTATTGGTGCAACGAAAAAAGAAGCAATTGCGAGTGTAATTTTTGTGATAACGTGGGGGAGCAAAAAGAGGTAGTTTACGGGTGGGGCGCACGGGTAGTCGAACATTTACAGAGAAATCAATTTTTGACAAAAGTTCAGGAGAGTCAACAAGAAATTCTAACGGCATTTTAATTCAAGTCCTGCAATTCGTAACAATATTATAAAATTCTATATGTGGGGACATTGCCTACTCAGAGAATTGCATAGGCAGTTGTCTTCCATCATCCATACCCGCGACGCATTCCAATATAATGTCCAAATGAGTGAATAAATATTCTTGGTTACTATGTTTCTTATTCAGCCACCTCTATATTACACTTCCTCTATATAAATCGAATTGCCCTTCTTTTTCACGCAGTCCTTGAGTTAGCTGTGAATTTCTATTGTTCGCTTCTAATCTATGGTGTCGTTGGGGCTTTCCCCAAGGGGATGGTTGTATCGTCGATTTTGACACATGAACTTACATGCGCCGCGATCAGTTGGGTGTGATTGAAAAAGTTTTTTCATCAACTAATTTCTTGTTTGCTTTGAATTTGTTTTTGTGATCTATCGTATCTTTGTTTCCTTGTTGTTTATCCTATATCAATAAGCTGTTTTACGTATCTGTTTTCTGTTGTGCTATATCATAACTTAGCAAGTGAATTGTATTGTATTTTGCAATCAACACAAAAAAATAGCATTAAGTCAATGATATACTACTTCAATGGGATTTATGAAACTTATTAGGAGCGATGTCATATTTCGACAAATACAGTACATCAAGCCTATGCTATGCCCTATGCCCTGGTAGGCAATGAATGCACAGATATTATTTTAAAAAATAATGTCAACTTCTAGGTTTAGAACTTACATAGCTGATCTATGATATAATTAAATTGTAGGGGTTTCAAGTTTGTACATCAAAAATGTGAAAAAAAACAGAGGGGTTAATGCGTACCAGTACATGTAAGTTTTGATTTTTGTCTGTTTTGTATGTTAGAGCATCACGTGAAAACTAGTGAGCAGATTTAAATGAAACTCGATACTGAGCTTAAATCCAGGGTCAACACTTTAGACCTTGACACTATTAGATGAGTGAATGGCTAAATGTTTGCTTCCAGTTTACTTATCTACAGCGTGTTTCATTTCAAATGACAATAAATCATAACTTTAGCGGTCGTACACCATACAAATTTTTTGGTACTATTAAATCAACCGTAATGTCAAAATAAAAATTTTAAAATTTCCGAACAAATCAATTACGATAAAAAGGGAATAAAAACAGAACATCTTGTAAATATTGGTTCGTGAGCGAGAGCGTAAGAATGAACAACTTCCGCGTTTAATGATGAAGAGACGAGCTGGCAACATGATACATTGGTCACTAACCTACCGATTTAGACAAAATAACTGATACATGTTGTTGTAATATTCTGAAATGAAAAATGAGGTCCTGTGGCTAAACCAAAGAAGTTACCTTGATTCATTTTTGTATTTTGGCAGAGTACGTCATGAAGAAAACGTGGTCTGATTTATAGTCGTAAGGTCTGAAACACGCTGTATAATCAGACCTTAAATTAGAATAAATTAATGTAATAGTTCTTCGTAAGGTACACCACAACACAAATATCACTGAATTAATGTCACACAAAATAAACAAAATAACCAATAACCGTTTATAAATTGTAAAAACTTGCTAAGAAATTAAGTTGAAAAAAGGGTACGAAACTTGAGTCCGTAGAGTTGTTAAAAAAAATGTTTATTCGGGTTATAAGCCAGTACTATGCGGAGTTTTACTTATATACGTTCAGTGATTTCACGTTATACTCTAAAAGACAGACAGACAATTCTAAACATTGTAGTATCGGAATTTGCTGGTCCGAATTAGTAGCTTATTTTTTTTGAAGTGATAACTTCTTATGGTACGCTTCGTTACGTAACGCGTTATGAAGCGTACCCTCCCCAGTCGTACCCCAGTCTCTCTGTCTTCCCTTTCTCTCACGCATGCGGCAGCGGTAGATAAGCTCCTCCTCTCTCACTCTAACCCACAGCGCTAGTCGTATTTCGGTAATTCGATTAAATAATGATACTAATAATGTGCATACACAAAATTCTAATGTATATATTCAAGAATTATAACTAAAAATAATATATATTTTATCATCAATAAAAGATTTTATTAATGAATAGCCTTTCCTTACATTATCATATTAATATACCTGTAGGCGACGCACACACATGTATAGATATAGAGATATTTTTTAACTTATTTATATTATTTACAAAAATTAAAGTATGTTTTAACGGTTTTCAACTTTTTTAAGCGCGGCTTATTATGTTCGCTAGTCGCGCTATTTACGGCAAAATATTTGTTATTTTGTATTTAAAATACGGGCAATACGACGGGGTGTGTTATACGGTGCTATTGGCTCAATTTGAAAGTTAGTGTCACGCGAGTCTCCGATCGACGCGAGCGCATACGCCGTACATATAATTCCGAACGCCGTGTACACACCCCCGAAGCCTGGCAGCCATATTTTTTGTTTTTTTTTATTGCAGGAGGTCAGCAGACAGGCAGACGGCCCACTTGATGGAAAGCGGTTACCATCGCCTATGGACATTTGCAACACCAAAGATGCTACAAATGCGCTGCTGCCCTTTTAAAGGAGACTGGAACCTGGTCCACTAATGCCGGAACACAACTCAAGGTTGTTATAGCGACATACTTTAGACCAGGAGTGGTAGCCATCCAGTCGGGCAAATGCCCTTCCACCTGGCTGTGGGTTGTTTTGTCGCCTCTTACGACAGGCCGCCCGGCCGCAGGAAATTGTATTCTTTCTCCGTTCCTGCACGGAGGAGAGGTGTTTTATTTAAATACTACCGGTATCACCTACAATACCTACATAAAATTTAAATAATAACCTAAGCTTTTCTCAAGTTAAACATTCACTATGAAATAGTTCAACTTTGTTGTGGGTAGTTTTAAATATTACGTCGTCGCCACATTATCCACAAGCAAATGGAAAAAGTGAGCGTACCGTGCAGACAATTAAAACTATGCTAAAAAAATCCATAAAAACCAATTCAGACTTTCAATGGGCATTACTTAATTTTCGTAATACACCGAGGGATGGTTTAAGCTCTCCTGCGCAGCTCCTAATGGGCCGCAGATTGAGATGCAGATTACCGGTGCATTTGGACTTACTAAAACCAAAATCTGTTGAACCGGCAGAATATAAAAATATGATAAAGAAGCAATCTAAAACTAAAGAAATGTATGATAAACATTGTAAGGCCTTACCCAAACTTAAAATAGGCGATGACGTGGTATGTGTAGAAGACAAAAGAAGATGTCGCGCTAAGGTAATAGGGGAGGCCGATACACCGCGCTCTTATATCGTACAAAATAAAATAGGTAGCAGATTTAGACGCAATCGTCGTCATCTTATAAAATGCGATACGGGTGATCGTCCATCATCGTCGAACTCCAAGCAGGCATGTCCTTCTGAATACAGTGACACCGAGTTCGAGGATGCGGATTCGGACGTCAGTTGCACAGAGGCTGCCGAAATTCAAAATGAAAACCATAATAACACGGCTGCTTCTGTACAACATAAATTATCAGAAATGCCTCAAAGAAAGGCAAAATTAATAGCGGGAAAGAAGTTAAAGTTAATAAAGGAAAAATAAATAGAAAGAATAGAAGGGGGGTATAGATGATAAATAATACATAACTGTTATATTTAGAAACACATAATACATAAAACCAGATAATATATTATAAGAAACATATAACTTACTAAAGATATATAAACATATAAAATTGTTAGTATATTGTAAGACACAGAAATGTATCATGCATGTGTATTTTGATGTCATCCATAAGAGTGTTAGTGTAAGATTGTTTTTATAGTTTATTAGTGTATAAATACTTATATATTGTTTAACTTAATATGGGGGAGATGTTGTGGGTAGTTTTAAATATGATATCGTGAATGTGAATGATATGCATTAAAGTCAGTTGTTGTCTAGAACTCGGTGTTTCATTTATGAAAATCACTACAAACTTAGATTAGATTAAGTTATAACTCCTGTCGAGCGTTCAGAGACTCGCACGTTTTTTTAATTTTAAGACTCATTGACCAAACTCGAACTATTTTCTGATATTTTAATTCCAAAAAAGATAGCATAGTATGACTATAGATAGATAAATGAATGACGTGCTTAGACTTGGCCACGCTTAATACTAAGGTCAGCAACTTTGATTTATGAAATCATTAACAAAACTATTAAGTAGATTTTTCTCCCAGACATCTAGACTGAAATAGCGTTGGTCTATAACAATATTTCAAAGCAACTTTGAACTTGGGAAATTAGTTTTAATTATACGAGTGAAGGGTGGATTTTAATTAGTGCAATTTATTATAACAACGAGACGGGGTCTCGTAATCTAGAGATTGTCAGAGAAAGGATCTGCCTGTGACAGTTTTCGGCTGGAGATTCTATCTGGGAACATTTTTAGAATTAAAATATTAATTGGATGTTAAAATATTTAAATTCATTTCAGCATTAAAGTTAGTCGTTCCTTGAATTTATTATTTTTTTTACGACTTCAAAAAAGGATTATGTGAGATATAAGCTTTTTTAAAAAGGGATTGCTTTTGAGATCTTGGATATCATGTTGTAGCAGTCATCGTGTATATCACCGGATGGGACGTCGTCTCCTCCTTCTGCGAGCACGTCATGTTTGCGAAGGAGGAGGCGGAACGGGAGCGTGAGAGCACTTCCTTGCTCCGCTCCCGACAAAGGAGGACGCGCCGACGCCGGAGGTCTGATCTAGACCTTCGGCCACCGTAAGCGGGCGGCGGGGGTGGGGCCTCTAGGGGTATAGGGGTTCTCACTCACCCGCACTCAGCCGTCGAGATGACAGCGCGAGTGTTCCGCGCGCGCTCATCTCTCTTCCCGTGGGGCGCGTTACAGACCGCCCCACGCCCGGAAAAGACTGAGACGTCGCCGGGGGAGTAGCTCCCCCGGCATTGGAAGAGGCCCAGTGTGCGGGGCCCACGCCTGCCAGGGAATGCGAAGCTGGGTAGCCTATTCCCGTAGCCCTGGCATAAGGCACAGGTCGGAACACCCAGGGATTTTAGTGGGTATCCCTAACTGGGGAGTGGCAATAGCGTGGCACCGGTTCTGACCGGGCACGCTAGTGCCACCCCCGATCTGGCGAATCCCACACTGTCTCACCGGGTCGCGAGCATCCCCCAGGCTTCTGTGCCTGTCGCGGCTTAGTCCTCAAACGGAATTCCCCTTGCCAAAAAAAAAGTCATCGTGTATATACTATGTATGTATGTGTGTATATATTGGTATAAGATATTAGTTTTATGCTTTGCAATGATGTAATGCCCCTTTTGGGACAAAATTATGTTACTTTATTTTCAAATATGTTAGCAATTTGTCCTAAATCAAATGATTTTCTTTTGTAAAAAAGGCCAGGATTCGAGCTAAGACCGGAAACATGATAACTCTCATTAAAGCACAGCTTTCAACCAGTTGAAAGTTTGTAAAGCTTCTAACAAGGCAGCACTGTACGCGACAACCCTTTCGGTTAGTGCTTTGAACTAAAATTACCTAATTGCTAATAAAGTGGTTATGTGCAGCTTAAACGTGTCACATGTATCACAGAATATTAAAATACAGAAGCTCTACTTCAGCCATTCTATGAAAATGAATGTAATTATTTCAAAATGCAGTCTAGCACCGCTTGAAAAGCAATTGTAATTACTACTTAAAAGACTAGAAGCATAGAATAGAAACAAAGCCACATTTGGCATCTATCAAGCTGATTTCAAAACAATGGGTGGGGCAGTTAGGCAACGAATACGATACTAGCAAAACGTGTATAGTACTTTCGATTAGCGATATAGTGATGAACTTTGCGCGTGTTGAATTGCATTGAATCGTGCAGTTTGTACTGGTTGTGTCCAGTTATATTTGTACCTGTGTTATACGTGTTTGAATAGTTCTAATAAATTCTATAGTAATTCCAACGGCATTTTTAATTCGAGTCCCGCACTCGTAACAATATTTTGTGCTGAGTAACGCTTCTGTACTTAACTATTTGTGCTTGCATGTTGTTGACGTCTCAAGTTTCCTTTAAACACGTGTTACTTGAGGTTTCAGTTATTTCACAAACTGCTGTTTATAAAATAATGACGATAATATTTTCAATTATTTACATCATTATTATGTTATTTTGTTAAAGTATTTTTGCTATATTATATGATGATTATGCAGCCTTTTGTTCCGAGCTAGTTCCTCTTTGTTTAGTCTCGTGCTTTATAAAATATCTCTTAGCTCGGTGTGTCGCTTGACATAGGCCTCCTCCAACTGATTCCATTGCTGTCTGTCTGCCGGGACTCTTGTCCTATACGGTTCTAAGGCCAGGCGAAGATCATCTTCCCACCTTAGCGGATTTTTTCGTAGTCTTGCATCATCCCTCGGATATCATAGCGTGACCTGTTGGCTCTATTTGTTTGCTCTACACCATAACATGTGTCCTGTCCAGACCCATTTTAGATGTTCGATTCGGATGAGTATGTCAGGAACTTTGGATTTCTGTCATATCTCAGTGGAGGTGATTTTGTCGCTGATCTTTATTCCCAACATACTCCTTTCCATCGAACGTTGCTATATTATAAATATTAAAAAGTATAAATTAATATCAACTAAGTCAAGGTTGTAAAGTAATTATTTTTAAACGGTTTTATTTAGCTCGACCCGTACGGAATTTATTTGTTTATTTGTGTGAAAATTAGAAATTGAAATTTAAGCACCTTCCCGTTGTCAGATTGATCTGAAATTTGGTACACACATTTAATTTAGATGACAATACAATATAATAAAATCAATAACATTATAAATCTAAGATGGCCGCCGATACAAAATGGCGGATTACATATTTTTCCTTGACCCCCTCAATATGGGTATCAAATGAAAGGGCTACACTAGTAAAACACGATGATTATGTCAAAATTTAAAATTCAAGATGGACGCCGTTCCAATATGGCAGACTAGGTACATATTTTTCCACAACCACCACAATATGGGTATCAAATAATAGGACTACACTAGCAGAATACTGTCATTATGTCAAAATTTCAAACTCAAGATAGACGCTGTTACAAAATGACGTACAAGCATACGTGGCTCTAAGTAGAGTCAAGTCTCTGGAAGGGCTATGTATTGAGGAATTAGATTGTACTAAATTATCAGGTAAGAAACCATGTAATAATGATGCACTGAATGAATTAAATAGAATGAGGAATATTCGGTAGACAATTTCACTAAATAAGAAAATAAAAATCGGTAAAAAAACTTTTAAGTTAAATGGTTACATTTTATGTGCACTGAAAACTACAAAATAAATAAATAGTTACTTACCTATCAACCTACGTAGGTGATCTCGGTCATTAATATCTCTGATGTTAGTGGTTGTCATAACATGAACCATGTTAGCGGCCGAAAGGCAGTTCATGAAAGAACACTAACACCAGGGTTTGCTTGGTAGGTAAACTAAGCAGCCCACACTATAACAAGTAGGTATTTTGACCTTCTAGTTCAGAAATATTTTAGTACTAGGCAGAATAGCTTTTAGGCATATTAGACTAAAATAAAAACGTGGGACCCATTAACTATTTCTGTATTATTTTCTACTATACTAAGTGTATGTATAAGTATTATAAATTAACTTGTAAGGTAATTTAAATATGTATTTAAGTTATTTACTATCTAATGCTCTGCACCACCTACATTGCCAGGTTAGATTCTTTAAGTTAGGTTGCCTGGAAGAGATTGCTTTGAACGCTAAGGTCGTCTATTGTTTTTACAAATACAATATTGTAATCATACGCTTTTTGTAATTATTATTCGGTGAGCAATAAAGTGTTATATACTCTACCCTACTTGATTTCCATTATCGGTTTCAAAACTTCACATACGCTAAATTACAGCAAAAACGGCCCCGAAGTTTTCCATGAAAGTGTAACTGACATGTGGAGATAATTTCGCTTAGGTATACGATACATTTTTTTTATTGCAGGAGTTAAGCAGACAGGCAGACAGTCCGCTTGATGGTAAACGGTTACCATCGCCTATGGACTTTTGCAACACCAGGGGTGTCGCCAACGCGTTGCCGACCTCTAAGAAATTTTATAACGCCCTTCTTAAAGAACCCCATGTCATAGCGCAAAGGGAAAACCGCGGCGGGAAGTTCCCTCCAGATCTCTTAAGGGAGACTGGAATCTGGTCACTAATGCCGGAACACAAGTCAAGGTTGTTATGGCGACATACTATAGACCAGGGGTGGTAGCCATCCATATGGGCAAATGCCCTACCACTTTTGTTTTTTTTAAGCTTGTCTAGCCCGGGCGAGCAAGATATACCCAGGTCCGTTACTATCTAAGTTTTTACTAATATATATATAAAAAAAAACAAGGGTTATGGATTGGATAGAATTTGAATGGTGGTTGGTTATTATTGGCTTACTTACTTATACTAAGTTTTTATTGCATTTATATATATTTAATAATTCTATATGCCCGGGCGCCCGCGTTGCCTTCCCTAGGTCAAAACCCCCGACTCGGTTTGCGTGTGAGCCAGTTGTTTTGGCCCAGAAGAGATGATCGGACACTCAGGTATATATTTCCCTACCAATTTTGCCTAACTATTACTTGAATATAATATAAACTTACATATACTTATATATATTTGGGGGGTTGGGTGGTTTGGGAGTTTTCTTTATTATCTTTATTACGCCAAAACTTATTATTAATACATTTTGTTCCTTATAATTAATACAGTGTGTTTTTTATAAAATTTTGATTCTAAATGTTCTACTATAAATTATCTTATTATATATATTTGTAGATAGATAGATAGATAGATAGATAGATAGATAACACTTTATTGCACACCAAAATATACAATTACAAAAACAGTCCATGTTTGCAATACTTTTAGGCAATACAACAGGCGGCCTTATCGCTCAAAGCGATCTCTTCCAGGCAACCTAAATAACAGAGATTGAATCAGGCGAAATAGGTGGTGCAGGAAAAAGGCAATAGATACACAATACACAAATACTCAAACTAATTTAAGAAATAAATATACAAATACATACATATATACATAGTCATATATATATATATATATATATATATATATATATATATACATACAACATATATATATATATATATATATATATATGTATATATATACATACAACATATATATATATATACAATAACACATAAGTTATTATAATAAATTAAATATTTGTATACATATGTTATAATTTTTTTGCGAATTCTTACATGTTTTTAGCTATTAACTATACTTAGACAGTTTTTATCTCTATCTACTACATTACAGTACCAGCGCTTACACTCTATGCAGTTGGTTTCTTATTACTTTTACTAGGTGGTAGTCTTATTTTACTATAATATGGTTAACGCTCTTAGTTAATATACACAGTATATTACTACAGAGTTATTTTTACACTGTATGGGTTTTTACTTATTGCTATTGCTGGTCAATATACCTATTTATTTACTTATTGTTGTCTACTATTAATTTTACTATTACCGAGACGAACATACCATGAACAAATATCAGAACTGTTAAAAAAAGGTCAGGTAAAAAGCATTTCAAATAAACGCGCATGTATGAAGAGGTTAATGAAAGTAGACGAAGCGAAAGTTGTTTGTCAGGATCGTCGCAAGTGGAGATCCATAGTCTCTGCCTACCCCCATGGGAAACAGGCGTGATTTTATGTATGTACTATTAATTTTTGTTGTTTTCAGGGTGTAACTGCATCCAGGGGTGCCCTACCACTTGGCTGTGAGCTGTTTTGTCGCCTCTTACGGCAGCCCGCCCGGCCGCAGGATATTGTATTCTTTCTCCATTCTCGCACGGATACAATTCGACAATAGTAATAATAGTAGAATGGTTTGAATAACTTTATATTAATATATGAAGCAAAAACACTGCAAAAACTTTGTACCCCTTTTTACGAAAATTGAACGGACGGAAGTTTATGAAGTTTCCTTCACTTATACTTTATATGGAGAAGGAGTGCAAAATGCTAATTCTTAAAAAAAATATATACATACTATGTAACGTAATACATATTTTCAAACATGTTTTTTTAAAATAAATATCAATAAAATATTAAACGCGAGCATCGCCGAGTGTTTCTCTAATATAGCGTGGTCTGAGAAACCGGTCGCGGCGGGTCCCAGGCCGCGCGTTTCGACGGCACATCGATGTTCGCTGATTCCGTTGTAAAATTTCACCGACACGAGACTATTTAGATAACTATCATATTATAGTACCTGTTTAAATTAAATTATAATATATTTAGTGTTTATAACCCACGTTTTGGGTTTCTTTTCTTCGCTTTGGAGACCCAGGCGACTCGTTCGCCAGTGCGCCTGTGAGGTCGTCCCCGGCTGTCCGGCACACCAAACGCAGTACCGTCGGCACCACTCCTGGACCAGCAGACACTTCAGGGCGGTACCGCCACATAAAAAGCAAAACGTCTGCCAAGGCAATAACACTCGCCCCGCTCTCTCGTTTTTTTTTATAATATTCGTTAAATACATGTATGCAGTAAATTAGCCTTTTACTATTTTTACCCGCTACAACTACCATGTGTTTGACATACACACAAATATACTTTTTGGTTTATTTTTAAGATTAAATAAACAGTGTAGCCTGGGCGAAATCTGTGATTATAGAAGTGTAGTCTTTGACAACATATGCTTAAAACAATATTCAAAATCAAATTTTAACTAATTATTATGGTCGCATTTCGACCACGGGCGACGACTATAAAATTAAATCAAACAGCAACATAGAAACAACACCATTTGAAATCATCAAATAATGAAAATTATATTATAATTTTCCCCTTTTGCTTATTTCTTCCGATTTCACCCGAAAGAAAAATTACAACGCTGTCAGAAAAATAATACCCTTATAATTCAAACGGTGACAAATTATGGAGATTAATTCTTTTTTTGGTAATGCCTCCCAGATTGATGGTAATGCTTTATTTTTTGACGGATTCCTGGGCCTCAACTCTGATAATACAATCGTGTTGGCATAATCGTACGCTGGATTGATAATTGTACCAAAATACTACGATGAAAAGTATATTCACATAGAACTTCTTAAATACATCTATATTTTACCTTGAAGTTGCTAAGGAGTTTCTTACCGCTTCTTCTTAAAAAACGATAGCACGTTGCGAAGCGGTGGACATAGAATAATAGAAAGTAGGCTTCATTTTTAACTATTTAACTATGAGTGCAGGAACGGAGAAAAGATACAATTTACGAGGAGAGGCGACAAAACAAATCACAACCAAGTAGTAGGGCATTTGTCTGTCTGGATGGCTGTAACCCCTGGTCTAGTAATTCGCCATTACAACCTTGAGTTGTGTTCTAGTATTAGTGGTCAGTCGCCCTTTTGAGAGAAGCAGTGCTATAACACTTTTGGTATTATAAATATATATAGTTAAAGGCGATACTAAGCGCTTTCCATCAATTGGGCCGTCTGTCTGCCTGCTAAACTCCTGCAATAAAAAAAATATTTCAAGTTCATGCGAGTGTCGTACAAATCAGTTTGAACCGATTTGTATTCGAGACTTGCCATTCGAGTTCAGTGATTAGTATATATATTAAAAAGAGATGTCAATATTCGATGACTAGACGATAATCGCCCTTCCACGTACGATATCGTATTTTTACGACCTGAATGCCTACAAAAGACTAATTCACACCTGCATACCTGTAAAAAAAATATTAACTTAACGGAATTTGGACTTCTTTTGTTTTCTTTGTGTTTAAAATTTGTAATTAGAAAAACCGCCTATTGTGTATTGTAATCTTTTATAGCAGTCATTAGCCAGGTGTGATTCTAAGAAATTCAGTCTACGCGGCCGAGAGACACATTCTATTTTTGCTGTAAAAGCAATTTCCCAATGGAGAGATCGGCAGTCTAGCGATAACTACGAGCGCAGCAAAACTTGTGTACATTCGGTAATCTATTTAGTGACGGACTTTGCGAGTATTATTGAATCGTGTATTACGTTTGGACTGGTTGCGTTCAGTTATATTTGTACCTGTGTTATACGTGTTTGTATAGTTCAAAAAAACTATAGTAATTCCAACAGCATTTCGACTCGAGTCCTGCAACTCGTAACAGTATGTTTAGTTTATATGCCATAAAAAATCTTGCTTTTGACAATCGTATCTTTGAGGCAGGAACCTCTCCATGTAAAAAGCCTTTAACAGTGTAGTGTGGCTTAGTGGTTAACCCACACGGGCAATCAAAGGGCGCGGGTTCTTATCTTAGCCAGAAACCATGCACCACTTAAGCAATTTTCTGACGTAATGTGCATATTGTTGCACTTAGTAGGCGTCCTGGCGGAATGACTCTAATTCCCTGGCGACGTGGCAAACGTCTGATATGGGATGCAACCTGCATGTTCACGTTGGCCGCTTCCCATTTACCAAATACTAGATCGGCTTGGTTGGAGGCGGGAATGGCTGAGTCACTCAACGGAGCAAATATGCAACCCTCGGTGAGAGTTATATGTTTGTACCGTTTGCTGTCGAGACGCTTGGACCGTGGTTTCTGTAGCCATGAGCCTCGGATATTTCAAAACGACTTATTGACTCTTCGCGAGATCAGAGGCGGATTCTTACCTCGAACAACGAATCAGTATGGCGATCCAGCGAGGTATACTGACAGTTTTAAGGGTTCATAGGTAGAATTCGATATATATTAAGTTCCCTTCACTTTATTAGTTTGAACTCGTAATGTATTTATAATTACTATAGACTAGGGTGGTTGTTAAAAATTAAATTTCTTGCGACGCCCCCTAAAAGCTTCCTTTTAATGAAAAAACACTGGGATTTATTTAATATTTTTTTCAAGTCAAGACAACACGTGCCTCAAGACGATTCAAGTTAATTTTTGGGTAATATCATGTTTTTTCAGGAAACTTCTTCATACTTAGAAGTAATAATTATTTTAAGATTGGAAAAGTTTTAACAATGAAATACCTTTCATATTATCATCATTCTCAGTGATGAATTTCAAATTATAGTTTCAGAAAAAGTTTAAAATTCTCCGTGATTCAAGCTTATCTTTCAATTTTTCTTATATTTTTAGTTTTAACTTGAATCGTCTTGAGGCACGTGATGTCTTGAAGATATAATAAAACTGTAGAGGTCGAATTTCTGTACAATGAAAAAAATGCTTAAAACCGATTCAGGGGGATGTACATACATACATACATAACTTCACGCCAGGTCCCTTGCGGGGTAGGCACGAACAACAGAGCGCCATTTAGGCTTATTCTTACACACCTCACTTGCTTCTTTGACATTCATAGTTCTTGTCATGCACGCTCGTCTGTTCTTAAGGCTCCTGAAATCACCTTTTGCTAGTACATCCCCCTGGGATGTGAGAAGTAAAATAGAAGGTATTAGATATTTTTTTTGTTTCTCTAATCTCCAAAACGACTAGACCGATTCAAATGAAATTTTGTATGGTGGTAGCTTACATCCCTGGTCAATATATATGATACTTTTGATCCCGTAAAATTAAAGAGTGGAATAGTTAAAAAACCACACTACGCGGACGAAGTGCAGTACGCGGCAGAAGCTAGTAATGAATAAGTCAAATACTAGGGCATTATGTCCACGTCACTATAATTTTTTACAAGATTCATTTCGGAGAGTGTGCAGCTGAACTGTTCGACCTGATTCCCCCTACACCATTCTATCTTCGGACTACAAGGCGCTCTGGTCTACGCCATCGTTTCACAGTGGAAACGCTGCCGGTGCGTACTAAACGTTTCGCCTCCACGTTCCTTGTGCGTACCGCAGAATTGTGGAATGCACTACCAGAGTCCGCGTTTCCCGAAAAATACAATCCTGGTATCTTCAAGTCTCGTGTAAATAGGTACTATCTAGGTAAGCGTGCTCCATCTTCGACCGCATCATCGTCCGGCATCGGGCGTGATCGTGGTCAATGGCGAAACTATTTAATATATAAAAAAAATATTATAAATATTCTACTCCACGGCGTCAAAGGGACATGTATACCAAAATGACTTCAAGTATGGACTCTGACACTGGGGCGCCAGGCGGCAGAACACAAATGAACTCCTACATCTAACTGGGTGTGCAGTTGCATTCCGTGTCCCTATAAATGTAAGCCCAGCAGTGGGACGTTCACGGGCTGTTATTATATTATGAAGTTGATAGGTACACAGCACGAATACATCCCCAAGGCGTTTTACGTTAAAATAAATTGTTAGTGAAAGGGTCGCATGATTTATGTCGCTTACGCAACGCCCCGTTGCTGTAGATTTATCATTTTCGGGCGATAAAAAATTTGGTAAAGAGTTTATGCATGCCGTTATATAGGTTCTGTACATCTCTCTACCTTTTCCTATCACCTCCTGCCAATTATTTGGGGTCGGCACCATATATCTTTTCCTTCCACACTACCGAAAGAAAGAAAAACTTTATTTGAGAATTTTCAGCAAACAAGGTCTCTCTCTCTCTCTATTCTTTTTTGTTTGTTTATTGCAGGAGTTCAGCAGACAGGCAGACGACCCAATTAATCGAAAGCGGTTACCATCGCCTATGGACATTTGAAACATTAAAGATGCTACAAATACGCTGCTGCTTAATTAAGGGAGATTGGACCCTGGTCACTAATAATAGCATGAGTTCAGCAGACAGGCAGACGGCCCATTCGATGGAAAGCGGTTACCATCGCCTATGGACATTTGCAACATCAAAGATGCTACAAATGCGCTGCTGCTCTCTTAAGGGAGCCTGGAACCTGGTCACTGATGCCGGAACACAACACAAGGTTATTATGGCGGCATACTCTAGACCAGGGGTGGTCGCCATCCAGTCGAGCAAACCCTCCCATCTGGCTGTGGGTTGCTTTGTCCCATCCATCTCTTTTTGGTTCTTTACATCTGTACCCATTAGTATTGAAGTTCTATCCTTTTTCTCACGTGACTTTCATCTCATGCTTTATAGAACTTTAACTACAAGAAAGAGACGCAACATAAAACACAAACTCCCTTTAACAGCACATTAAACCGTGGAACTCCGGAAAAGGCATTATTTTTCGCATTGTAACTCAATGTCGAATGAGTAATGATCTGATAAGTGTAACAAAAGAAACTTCCCGTTATATAAGTCGGCTGGTGGTTGACTGACGTATATTGCACTTGCTGAATTAGTTTCTATTGGGGCACTTTGTTCTGGTTGTGTGAAAGGAATTGTGTTCATGGTGTTTCAAAAGCTATTATCTATACATATAATAAAATAGAGGTCAAATTTCTGTACAATGTAAAAAATGGTAAAAACCGAGTCAGGGGATTGTAAGAAGTGAAATAGAATTAATTTAGATTTTTTTCGAATTTTTTGTTTGTCTTTTTGTCTGTCTGTTTGTACCGGCTAATCTCCGAAGCAACTAGACCGATTTACATGAAATTTTGTATGGTGATAGCTTATATCCCTGGTCAACATATAGGATACTTTTGATCGCGAAAAATTAAAGAGTTCCCGTGGGATAATTAAAAGCCTTTAATTTCTTAAACAGCTTATAACAGACTGAATATAATTTCTCTGCAACATAACATAATAGAAACAGAGATTTTGACAGGGTGTAGTGTCGGTGAGAGAGTTTTATCTTATATATATTAATATATAAAGCTGATAAATTTGTTTCTTTGTTTGTTTGCTTGAACGCGCTTATCTCAGGAACTACTGGTCTGCTTTGAAAAACTTTTTCAGTGTTAGATAGCCCATTTATCGTGGAAGGTTATAGGCTATATACCATCACGTTAAGAGCAATAGGAGCCGAGCACCAATGAAGAATGTTTCAAATTCACGGGATATTTTAACTTATTTTTTTAAAACTATTCCACGCGAACGAAGTCGCAGGCAGACGATTTATCTATGTACAAAAATCAATGCAACTTTTCGTTGTAATTTTATAACTGGATAACATTTGAGAACGACTTTACCGATTTTGGTGAAATTTTATGTGTGTATTTGAGTGGGTCCCGGGATCGTTTAGATCCACAATTGGAACCGGTAGGTGGCGCTGAGATCGCGTTCTACAATTCTTCTAATCACCGGGAGCGATTTTGGTGATTTTGTTTTTGTGTGTTTAAGTGGGTTCCCGGGTGGTTTAGATTCGCAATTATAGCCGGCAGGTGGCGCTGAGATCGGGTTCTAGAATCATCCTAATCACCGGGAGCGATTCTGGTGATTTTGTTTTTGTGTGTTTGAGTGGGTTCCCGGATGGTTTAGATTCGCAATTAGAACCGGTAGGTGGCGCTGAGATCGGGTTCTAGAATCCTCCTAATCACCTGGACCGATTATGATAATTTTGTTTTTGTGTCATGAAACAAAGTCTTTTGGGAATTCAGAAAATTATAGCGGTACGAAGTTCGCCGGGTCAGCTAGTAATAAACGAAATACATTATACCAATAAATAAATAAAAACTAACAAGTTACACACTCCCACGAAATCTAGGTCCTTGTTTCTTTTGGTTCGATAATCGTAACTTGTATTAACAGAAAATAAATCAAAACTACCTGCAATTTTAGTATGTGTGTCTTCTATCACGTTACAAATTATAACTTATTTTTTTAATAACTTATAAATGTTCTCATAGTTTAAGTGAATTGTAATAAAATAAGTTTCTTAGAAAGGTTTTGAATACAAGTTATTGAGATATCATGTTACAGCAGAGTGCTAGCCAATACAAGTAAAACGAGCCCAAACACGACGGGTCTATCTTGTTTAGTACAGGAGTTTCTGTGGCTACCTTCCGACTCCATCATCAGATCACCTCCATGTGTATCATATTATTGCATTGACACGCGATATACAGATGCGTGCAAAATTTTAGCTCAATCGAAACCGGGAACTTGTTCAAATTTAACTTGCAAGATTCCACCCGAACTTACATACATACACCCATTGCAAGTTAAATAAAAGTTTGTAAATATTCTTTAAACAGTTACACACTTGCGGTGGAAACTCTCGGACCGTGGAGTCCTAACGCTCTAAAACTTTATCGAGATGTTGCCGAACGTTTAGTAGACCTCTCACGCGACCAAAAGGCTGGAGTCTATTTTGCTCGAAGGTTAAGCATTGCTATTCAGCGTGGTAACGCCGCCAGCCTTTTAGGAACGTTCCCGGTAAGTGACAGTGGTTTGGGACCAATATTGTTATGTTTGGTGGAAAGGAAATAAATAAATAAATATTTTATATATAATTATGCCCTCTTTTTTATTTAGTTCTAGTTTTTAATTTTAGATTTCTTTTTCATACTTTAATTTAATTTATGTATTATATAAAACTAACAAAATGTATTCAACAATCTAATAAATATATTTATATAATCAAAAATTCTTTTATAAGAAATAAAGTTCTTTAACCCGAAATTTAACGATTTTAAATGCGATATGTTATTACTGTTATTACGGAAGGAGTCATTGAAAAGTGGCCGAAACGTCGGAATTAAAATCGAATAAAATAAATTCTGCACTTTAAAGCGTTAAAACGTTGTTTACCAATCGCGAAAACTTGAAGAAAAAAGAATTGATGAAATTGTATGTAACAAATAAAATAATAGTAGTAATAAGAAAACGTACTAAAAATTCACAGTGCATTATAATATCTCTATAAATTAAATTAATATATAATTGAATTTTCTGTGTATTAAATATTTAACCATCATTATGGAAATGAAATAGGCGGTTGGTATTTCGAAGTTCAAAGGGAAGTTGTGAAGAGATTAGAATAATAAACAAAGTAAACGAACGAAGTGCCATAGACTGTCTATTCTTGAGGGTTATCGATCAAGTTTCAGCCAGTATATATGTAATTAGCAAAGTTTCGCCACATCGGTACAAGTGGTTGAAAGTTGGGTTTGTCTTAGATAGAGTTCGGCTTGAATTCTGAACTGTGGTTAGGTTGAATTTTGTACGAGATATCGAAATCCAATAGTGCGAAGGGTAGTTCTTGATAAGGTCAGATGAATTAGGGCACCTTTTTTAACGAAAGCCCGATAGTAGACGGTTTGGCTCTATTACAGCCTAATGGGAAGTTAAGCGTTTTTTTTTTTTTTTTTTTTTTTTTTTATTTATCTATACTAAAAATTTACGTGGTAAATACATATAAGGCACCACTTAAACCTATGTGGTTTGTGTGTGGTGCAACACACCCTCGCAATTCAAGTTAAAATAAATAAATAAAATATATATTTATAAAATTACAAAAAAAGAGAAGTAAGAAAAAAAAAACTTATTTTAACTTATACAAGAATAAAAGCAATAAGAAAACAAATAAAACGTTCATATATACGCTTCACTGTCATTTTGTCTTTCTAAATAATAGTTTTTTAATTGACTTTTTATATTTTTTTCATTTAAAGATTCCTTTAGGGAAGTGGGCAATTGATTGATTAATTTGGGTACGATATATTGTGTGGTGTTTTTGCCATAGTGGTTTTTGTGGGGTGGGATGGTTAGTGTATGTTTTGAAATTGATCTTGTGTGTGTTTTGTGTTGTTTTCTTATTTTCTTTATCTTAGTTAAGGTGCCTGTTCTCTACACCGTGCCATACCATAACCGTGCTAGATCTTATTCCGGCAAATACAAGAAAGAAGTAAAATATTATTTGCATTGAAAAGTATTAGACTATGCCCTCTGGATTCAGTTAGGCTGGACTGCATTCGATAAGCTTCGTCAAGTATTTTGTCGAACATCCCGCGTTGCCTGAAGATGAACGTCTTCAAGCAGTGCGGCCTCCCTGTCTTGAGCTACGCCATCGAAACGTGGTCACTGACGGCAGACGGTCTACAAATTCCAAATGGCTCTCGGGCTTTGAAGCGAGCTATGTTGGGTGTAAAATAACCAAGATTAGCATTATTAATTTAATGATAATATTAAGCATTAGCAAGTTGGTAATGGGACGGTCACGTTTGTCGCAGAATCGATGGCCATTGGAGCAAACGAGTCCTGGAATGGAGACCGCGTCTTGGTGAACTTAGCGACGGACGCCCTCCATCCAGTCGCAGGTAGGCACTGGATGAGGAAGGTGAAGGACTGGGATGAGTGGCTCCGACTCGGTGAGTCATACAACCAGCAGTGGACTGTGATTGCTGATGACGACGAGAGTATGCCCTCTAGACTGTTCCATCACCAACAACACCGTGTCGTGCCATGCAGGGACCGTCAAGTGAAAATATTTAGCCGATGTCCCTACGCTCCGTGCACAGCATGCGACGTTGTCAAACCGGTGCACGTAGGCAGCGAAACGGGGAGTGTATGGGTTAAGACTGCGTATAATATATGAGACAACGGGAAGCATACGGATGATTTATATTAATTCAATAACAAAAACATTTTATGTCTGAATATAAAAAATACTTAGTACACAAATCTCTCTTTCACACAATCCACTGCCCAAGTTTTCTGGAAGAGATTGCTCTAAAGCGATAAGGCCGTCCTTTGTTCCTGCTTAGAAGTGAAATAACTGTAAATGATTTATTTTATGTGTATGTGGTGAAATAATATTTTCTCGCTATCTTCTATCTATAATATCAAAAACCTGATATCCGGTTATTTGAATACCTCCGCCACGTGGTTTTTTACAAAAGCTACCTCAATGCTGACATATAAATATTTTTAATTATTGTTTAGTCTAATTAACTTAACTATTTTTATTATTAAATTTACTTTTATTCAAACTTTCTAAACATAGCACAGGAAAGCAATGTTCAATAAAATTTAAAGTTGTTATAAACTAGTTAAGTATAATATTACCATCGATCTGAGAAATGCTCCAGGGCATATTCCGTTTAATTCAAAAACTTGTCTTCAACTTGGCTTAAAACTCTGTATATCAATTTGCGATCTGGAGATGGGGTAAGTAAATGTTTTATAATAAATCAACCGATGTGAAGCTACTTGTATAGCAATGTCATGAATAAAAAATAGTGAAGCCAAAACTAGACGGGTTAATTTCTGTCTTTCAAATTGCATAAAAATGAGACATAGAAAAAAATTTACATCAGTGTGGTGGGGTGGGCGATTATGGCCAAAAATAGTGTCATGTTCGCGTTTTACTTGATACCAAGTCAACCCTTGAAATTCTTTAGAAAACAAATACATCGTCGCAACACGAACGAAGTTTCTTTGGCATATGCTACTAAATAAACGAAATCAGATCAGTTTTTTGTGAACTTACTTACAAAAAATTTGGAATTAGGTCCAAATAGCTTGAAACCGGGTAAAAACTAATCACTTTTTATTACAAGATTTTATTTAACTTGTAATGTTTCTATGTATGTAGGTACGTATATTCGGGTCGAATCGGACGTCTGCGTTCAAACCTTCTAAGAGATAGTGAATTACTACAATGAGGTATTGTAGTAGTAGTGATAGTGAACTATTACAATTACTATAACTATTACAAAGCTTGTGACGTGGGGGAAAAAGTTAGCACCTCCTCCTTGGCCACAGAACAGTTTTAGATGGGTCAATGAACTATGCAAGATAATTATGTAGTATGTAATTTATTTATTTGTTTCGTGATAACCGCTGGACTTCTATGCACAAAAGGGTACAGTGGGCCTGTCGAAGCCTAGGAAGCTCTTCAAGTCATGTACTTCCACAGCTCTAATAGCTAGATCGGTAATTTTCCGCGTCTGCTATATGTTGAAAGGTTTTCTTAGGCAAATTGAGGGTAGGGTAGCCTTGATCCCCAGCGGGAACACCTAGTTAATTTAATAACAATAAATAAAGTTTTGAAACGTATTGGAATAAGCTGGTATTTTTGAATTTCGAACGAGAGCCAAACTTATCCGCCGTTACAACTTTTTTTGAACTCTTGACATTGACATAGTTTGTTAGACATTAGTACTGTCATTGGCTATGTATATATGTTTTTTTTAAGGTGCAAGTGCAACATTATATTTACATTCAGTGAACCAAACTAAAATCTATTTAATTGGCGTCAAAGTTGAAATAAAACCAAAAAGAAAATCTCGCATGCATTTATATTATAACCGGTTCTACTTTTATCCGGTTTTCAAGCCCGAAGGAAAATTTTGAATTTCCGGCAATGCCCTTACACTGATTTTAGTTTTGCCCTAATTATAACATTCAGTTTGACTTAATGACTCCACCTAGCCAGAGGTTATTGGTGTTTGGAGTTCTGTTTGCTCGGCCCGTATTGATTGGTCCTGAGTTTCGTAACTAAGGACCTTTGTGGAGTTACGATTTTGTGGTTTTACACATCAAATTTTACTTAAGGTTTCCACGTAACCGGGTAAGTAATAGAGTTCCTAGGTTTAATAACCTTGTTCAATACTATTTGTGATGTACATAATATGACGACCTTTACAAGCTACATTATGGGCTGATTTAATAATACAGTATTCTAAGTGTTTTTGATTTCCTTCCTGATCTTATTTTGAAAATCGGCCCCAAAACTCCTTGAAATATTTTTGTTGTATATTTACAGTTTAGGAATTGGCGCTGAAATCCCACTTGAAAAACTCACTCTGTTTATAAGACGCTGATAGTCTGAGGACCTTACTGTTTTAACAGCTTTACCTCAGCTGAACTGTTGCTATACTATAAACATACATACATACATACATAACTTCACGCCAGGTCCCTTGCGGGGTAGGTACGAACAACAGAGCGCCATACAGGCTTATTCTTACACACCTCACTTGCTTCTTTGACATTTATAGCTATAAACATATAGCTAGATATATAATTATAATTGTTCTCGCTATTTGTAAATCAAACAGATGCGATGTGATTCGACATGATGCTTCACAATACAATAATCTTTATTGTACGTCTTCATAATGTTATGACTGGCAAAGAACAAATCACACCTACAGTTTCTTACCTCCTCGGCATATGGACTTCTTTTGTTAACTTAGTGTTTAAAATTTGTAATTAGAAAAACAGCCTATTGTGTGTTGTCATATTTTGTGGTAGTCATTAGCCAGTTGTGATTCATGGAAATTATTGTTACGCGGTTGAATATTGCGTGGAGACATATTTTATTTGTAGTATAAAGCAATGCCCGAACGGAGGGGTGAGGCAGTCAAGCGATAATCGCAAGCTAGGCAAGACGTGTGTACATTCGATAAGCTATATAGTCACGGACTTTGCGCGTGTTGTTGAATCTTGCATTACGTTTCTACTGGTCGTGTCCAGTTATATTTGTATTATACGTGTTCATATAGTTCTAATAAATCTATAGTAATTCCAACGGAATTTTAATTCGAGCCCCGTAACTCGTAACAATAGTAAAGAAAAACACACACAATTCACAAATCTTAAATGCTGAAACTAGCCCGATTTCCAGCGAAAGTATTAATATAGCCGACCCGCTATTATGCGCCGGCCATCTTGTTGCACTGAGTAATGAAGTCTCCACTCTCGACTGAAAATGGAAGAACCTTGTACCACTTTGGATTTTCTATATATTTAATTTTATAGGAATCGCTTTCAAATGTAATTTGCTCTACTGGTGAAGAAAACAATCTATTACGTTTTATTACTTCAAATAATACCTAAAAGTTATTTTGATTTATTTAGTTGTATGTTGCTCGAAGATTGCAATCTGACAGATGGCCCACCTGGTGGAAAGTGGCTACTGTCAACCATAGACGTTTGCGACATTAAGGGTTATGGCAACGGGTTTCCAGTCTTCAGGATAGTAATGTTAAGATAATAACATAACATAAGACAATATTTTTTATTTTTTTGTAAGCATACAGTGAAATTTAATTTAGTAACAACATTAAGTAAGTATGAGCCTGGTGCCTGAATAAGGTTGAAAAGAAACCTGTAGTACATGTCACTCGGATCAACCTAGTGGCCTTTTGGCTAATTAAGAGGAAAAGAAAAAAATCTAGTACAATTATTATTTAATTATATTAGAGTGCTTAGGTGTGATGTGTCCACGCTATCCAGTTGCTACCACGATCCTAATTACCTTATTTAATTTTAGTAATGTTATAATTTCGAAATCTCTTAACAACTGGCGTGTTATAAAATTTCTGGCAGTGACATAAGTACCGCCCATCTCTCATTCCGCAATACAACCCTGCGGAATTACGACATCCCGTTCCCCAGTACCCAAGCCCCGTTTTAAGAGACTACACAATTTTGTCGGTTAACAATGAACCTCAGGATAAATATATTCTTGCGTATTTAAGAAGCTTTTTGTGAAGTATTTTCATGACAACGACGATTGATGGTTTTGTTTTTGAATATAAATGTATTAAGAGTTACAATAATAATAATTATTATTATATTATAATTATTATTATTAATAGTTGCCTTTTAATTTCATAAATTCTCATAAATTTCATAAAATTGTAAAGCTAACTAAGATGTGCCCGCGACATCGTCAATGCTTTACTTGAAATTCCCGCGGGGTTCTCGACCCGCAAACAGTCCGTTCCATTAGTAGATCACAACGTCCAAAATGCTCCGTTAGCCGTTCCACAAGGCGACCGCGGTCGTTTTGGTCGTGGCGAAACCGTCACTAATGACGTCAGCATTTTCGATCACACAAAACTCACAAGGAGCTATGTCAAGAGGTGGGTCGAATAACCGTACTACTTGGGTTTACGATTGTAACGGCGGTAAGCAAATGGAACGGGAAAAATCCCGGTCGTGAACGTGGTCGTTGTGAGTCTCTAATGGAACGTAGCCAAAGTATCGCAGCATTAAAAAAAATATATATTCTATTATTTTTGAAATTATTTGAAATAAGTAATTACATTAGTAAAATATGGTTTAATTAGTGATTTTTATATTTTAATGTTTCACACGAACTGCATTTTATCAAAACAGAATAATGCAGTGCTAGTGCTGTCCATGTTATTCAGTTAGTGATGAGACTTTTTATTTAATCGACTGTCTGTTTTAGTGAAAACCGTGTCGGAATATTATGCACCCGAACAACTACCAACCGCTCCTGAGAATTCCCCCTGCATTATCCTGGGATAAAAAGTATCATACATTTTATTACATGAAATTTGCAATCGATCAGTGAAAAAATTGCAATGGAATCATTTTTTTTTAATCTGGGCATTTTAAATCATTCCCATAAAAACTCCCGCGGGCACCCTGGGATGAAAAGTGGGACATATTTTTAGTCTCAGAATATATTGTCGTTTAATGAAAACTACATCGAAATCGGCTCAGTAGTTTTTACGTTTTACGAATCCAGAACACACAGAAAAACAAATAATAAATCTAAAAAAAAGTGTTCTCTATCTTTATATAGTCTATTCCAGATTTTTTTTATTTTAGATAGCTTCAATGTACAGACACGGCATATTTCGAATTTTATAATATAATAGATATATATTTGAAGCTAAGAAAAGAAGAGAAGGAAAGAAAAAATGAAAGATAGTCAAAGAACGCGACTGAAGTGCTCTCTATTTGGCTTTATTTTCTATCCCGAGAAAGTAGTAGTACTCTGTATCCCTGGCGACGGGTATATTAAATATCTTAATGATTTGTTAAATAAATAAGACGTGAAAGCCTTACAAACAAACTGACAACGACGAGTACATATATAACATTAATTAAAATATTAAAATGTCCTTATTTCTTTGTAAATATTTCTAAATCGAAAAAATACATATACACATAACTATAGTATTCTAACAGTTAAATGAAATGTTCTTACTTAAACGAAAAACATTCTAACCGGTTGAAATGAAGCTAGCAAAACCGGATAATCCGTCAGTGTCTATACAAACCGGACGGAGAAAAAGTTCTTAATGACCGGCTACTTTTTGTTACAACCGTGTGTGTTGGTCCGGTTTCTTATTGGTTTTGTGGTTTCTTTTATGGTTTCTCTACGTAATCAAAGTGTTGTAAGTCATGGCGTTTATTGAAGTTAGTTTGTTTCTTTGTGTTTGGGATGTGAGGCTTATTTATGTGGTTATGCTTTTTGCTCGGGTATTATTGGTTTTCACTCGGGTTTTGCTAGTGTGTTATGAAGTGACTTAATAAATTGGAGTAACTGAATTATTTCGGGATTTCCTAGTACCTCTTTGTTACTAGAGATAAAGTCAAGTGCGTGTTGGATCACATAAAGATAAGGTTCCGTATTGGAAAAAATATTTATTAATATTACATACTTCATTTCATAGACTTGACATCTCCAATTGGTATATTATGTTATTTTAAATATAGTGTAAACTCCATATAACGTCACTCGATTTAAAGACAAACTTGCTTAGGCGTCGAAATCACTTGGCTTTAGTTGGTTTACTTTGTCTTCCATACAATAAATGATACACTCTATATAGCATTACGCACATTCTCAATAACGACAATAATAAGTAATAAAAACCTTTTAAGTTGTCAAAATTTGTAAAAGCTGCTCAAATTGTGTAAGTTCTTTTATCACTTCACTATCCTAGTCCATATTAAACTCGATTGCTCGAGTTGATCATGCATATGTAAATTTCTAAGTACTTCCTTTATCACAATTTTTTTTATTGCAGGAATTCAATAGACAGGCAGACGGTCCACTGGATGGAAAGCGGTTACCATCACCTATGAACATTTGCAACACCAAAGGTGCTACAAATGCACTGCTGCTCTCTTAAGGGAAACTGGAACCTGGTCACTAATGCCGTAACACAACTCAGGGTTGTTATGGCGACATACTTTAGACCAGGGGTGGTAGCCATCCAGTCGGGCAAATGCCCTACCACCTGGCTGTGGGTTGATTAGTCGCATCTTACGACAGACCGCCCGGCCGCAGGAAAGTATGTTCTTCCTCCGTTCAAGCACAGCTAAAATGCTGCAGTGTAGCAAGATATGAATAAAATAAATAAAAAAATACGATAAAATTACTGGTGCTGCAAAAGACTTCAGACAAAAAAACATACTTCTCTCCATTTAACGACAGCTCGCTATAACGCCATAAAATGCACAGGCCCTTCAGTGTCGTTATATAGAGTTAACACTGTATTAAAAAACAGTATATTAGGATTTCTCGTGATATTAAACCAAGCATTACGCCTTAATACAATAAATAAAGAAGGTTATGTAGATTGGATCATATACGAGAACGCGTGAAAATATCACATCGTTCGAGAGATAATATTTGATCAAGTTAATGACAATAAAGCGGCTTTAAGCGCTTTACACGAATCACGCCTCTTTTAAACGATCCATTGGCTCCATACGAAGGTAACGGGTTAGTAAGAGTGTTATTTGATTACATGCTTGAGAGGCTTGAGGCAATTTCGTCAAGTTTATTCACTCCAATATTTCCTTAAGCCGAAATTAAACTGCTTTATTTTTTGTCTCTCAATTTGGAGAGAAACTAGAGTTTATCCTACGGCTAAGTCTCGGATCAAATTCTGGGGAGTAGCTGTTTGCCTTACATAAAAACTTAATTAGATTTTATAAGTTTCTATGTCTTAGAAATAAATGATTTCTTCTTTCTTTATATATAGGTTTTAAGCGCGGTAATTTATTTTATTTTTGTTATTCCGACGTTTCGGCCACTTTCAGTGGCCTTTATCACGGAAGACAAGGATGTTAAGTGTCAATGAGTATTATTAAACTTTTATTTCTTTCTTTCATATAAACCTTCAGTGAAAAATCGTGGTGAAAACCGGTTAAAAATAAAATTCGTTACGTGTTTTGGGAATACAATATATATGGGACCATTTCGAAGCTTTGCTAAGTCGAACGCAAAAATATTTGTCAAAATCGGTTCAAAAACAACAAATGACTGAACATACAAAAAATATGAAAATTTGAAAACCTAGTTTTTTGAAAAATTTTCCAAATTTTGTTAATCTAATATATAAAATTCTCGTGTCACAGTTTTCGTTGCCATACTCCTCCGAAACGGCTTGACCGATTCTCATGAAATTTTTTGTGCTTATCCGGTATCTATGAGAATCGGCCAACATCTATTTTTCATCCCCCTAAATGTTAGGGGTAGTCCACCTCTAAACTTTTTTTTATTTTTTAGACAAAAATTTTAATTTCTATTTTTTTATGATACAGCATTAAAAGATACATACAACCCTAAATTTTCAACCCTCTACGATCAACCCCTATTTTTTACCGGGCAGGACGACGTCTGCCGGGACAGCTAGTTGTTTTATAAAATTTGTCTCTGAAAATACTCCACAATCTAAGAAACACCATTATAACAAATAAATAGACAATCAGTTAAAAAAAGTCACATATGATGAAACTTTTAAGTGAAACACCTTTCAAATCGTTGCGATTTGAAACTCGTTGAAACGGAAAACGCGACACCAAAAAGAGATAAACAGGCAAATCTATAGGATAGACCTGCGAGAGAATGAGATGATGAGTTTTACATCGTGCTGAACAGATTAGAGAGCCAATAAGACCGATGATTAAACATAGGTCCAATTTGGACCGTAATAAAAGTGACAATAATATTTTTTTTACTAAAACAGCGAAAAATTGAAAGTGATACATAAGAAGTTTTTTTAATAATTAAGCTTGTTTACTTTTCAAAGTTTATAATGGCTTATTCATACCAATATTGAACTATAGAAATAAATTATCTATTTTCGGATTAGACATGCACTTATCTCACACATTGTGTGATTTAATTATGAAATACAGCAGAAGATAATCAAAACAACCGAGCCACTTCTTATCGTCTTACAGAATATCGTAGCCTAGTAGAATTTGTATAAGAATGTAAAATTACGACGACCATAACTATAATGAGTACAATAGGTCATTAATTCCAGTTTGAATAATAATTAAAATTATTTTTATGTATTTTTTAGGGTGACTTTATTTAATACTAGCTGTGCCCGCGACTTTTGTCCGCAACATCAGACAGAGAAACAAGTAGACAAAAATTCTAAAAATTGCATTTATCGTAATCTCCTGGTCGGAATTAGCCCTTGATTTGATTTGATGACTACAGACCTTAAACCATAGATATAAGGCATATTTAAAAAACAAAAAGTTGAAAAAGGTGTAAAGTTCAGTTCAGTTTAAAATAAAAGTAAAACTTTTATCTCGATTTACTCAGAGTTGGAGTTATGCGACTTATCACGTTCACCTACTCATGTCTTCAATTACTAATTAACACTTCAATTTTATTCATCTAGAAAGAAAGAAAGAAATATCTGTATACTTTTACTTCTCTTTTCAATAGGGGAAAGGAGAATTAAAAGTATACATCATTCCTCTTACCCCTCCCCTCCTATTATATCTCCTCTATCCCACTGCACCTGTATAAACACTCTATCGTTACTCCATTACTCATATCCTACTATAAGGTCAACGCGTTGACTTCGCTTCTCGTATTATAAATGTCTACTGATGTCGGTAACCATTTTCCATCAAATATCCCGTGAACAAGATTGCGAACTGTTTTTACCAAAAATAACGTATTACATTTTTAAAGTAGGTTAAAAATTAAGTATTTGAAAGCAAGAAAGTGTTTCCAATTTTATATATTTAATAGCGTTTAGCCCGGTACATTAGCAAGTCACTCTCACCTCAGACAGATGACTTATCTATCTGTCACATTGAAAATGACATTAAAATTCCCTTCAAATATTTATTAAATTTTAATTTAATCGCACACGATTGCGTCCTATTTCAACTTAAAAGTGTTTCATTTTATGGATAACAGTAAAGATTTGAAGTGTTTTCATAGACCTTATTTTTAGTCAAAATATACAGTATTAATTGTGCCCTCGACGACGTCCACGTGGAATTTGTTTTCCAAATCTCCCTGATTTTGAAACATTCTTAATTGGTGTTCCGCTTCTATTGGTCTTAGCGTGATGATATAAAGCCTTCCACGATAAATGGGCTATCTAACACTGAAATATTTTTTCAAATGAGACTAGCAGTTTCTGAGGTTAGCGGGTTCAAACAAACAAACAAACAATATCTTTAGCTCTATACATTAGGTAGTATAAGCTATTTACCAGATATATAGTAACCCTAGCTGTGAGCCTATTTGCCAGCTTCGCAATTTGAACAAGTAACGATGTACAGACACTACATTTAAAATATTTATTCTGGCTCACTTAAAATATTTAATAAAACATTAATGTGATCATTTAATTATATTTTACATACGAAACGAGGGACGGGCTAATGAGTGTACATAATTAAGTGTTTTAATATTTATTTTCGCATTAAAGCTTTCAGCGGAGTTGTTTTAGTGGTTATGCCAGTAGCTGTATTCTGTTTTAAGGAGAAAATATATAAAAAACCTATGTCATTTTATCTTCATTAAAAAAAAATTAGTAAAAAAGAAACTGATTTAAAGAGTGTTGAGTCACGTTTCATCCACCAATTTATTGATATATAATTTAGATCAGTTAGACTGTAAAGCCGTAAAAGAAGAAGTCGTGGTAGCGTAATGGTTAGCGCACGCGCCCTTAAAGCGAAGGGCGCGGGTTCGATCCTGACCGGAACGCATGCACCTCTTAGTCAGTTTTCTGGTCTAATGTGCATATTGTTACAATTACCACGTGCTAAAAATGGTGAAGGAAAACACCGTGATGCAACCTGCACATCGAGATAACCGATCTGTCAAACCTGCCAAGCCGCCATGAACAAGCGTGGCGGGTATACTGTCCGTTCCCCCTACAATGGAAGGCCCGAGCCCAGCAGTGGAAATTTTATGGGCTGATATTATATTTATTATAGAATATAAAGGTAAGTAATAAGTTATTGCCAAGAAAATCCCAAAAACTACACATTTTAATTATTTTTTTACTATATCTTCGGAACCCAAAATGCAATTGATATATATCATACAAGCTCTTTTTCGTGTTGTTTAAGTTTCGAAGAAATGAAAAGATTATGTATATATACTAGCTGTCCCGGCAGACGTCGTCCTGCCCGGTAAAAATAGGGGTTGATCGTAGAGGGTTGAAAATTTAGGGTTGTATGAATATTTTAATGCTGTATCATAAAAAAATAGAAATTAAAAATTTTGTCTAAAAAATAAAATAAAAATTTAGGGGTGGACTACCCCTAACATTTAGGGGGATGAAAAATAGATGTTGGCCGATTCTCATAGATACCGGATAAGCACAAAAAATTTCATCAAAATTGGTCAAGCCGTTTCGGAGGAGTATGGCAACGAAAACTGTGACACGAGAATTTTATATATTAGAAGATATGAAACCATTCTGAAGCTATACTGAATCCAAGGCAAGAAGAATGATTAAAATCAATATAAAAGTTTTGCTGAACATACATGAAAAAATATTTACACGACAAACTGAGAAACTAATTGTCACCAACCCTTCAGATTGTCCAAATAGGTTTATTTATTATGATATTTTTACAATCCGTTAGTTTATGTCTAGTTCTTTCTCATCTAAAATATTTATTTCTACTATTACTTCTTAATTTCGTTTTTGTTGTTAATTCTCTTTAGTCGATATTGTATTATTATGTTTTGATTTTTGGCTTCGTATCCTTACTTACTTACTCTTCTGGAACTGTTATTAGCCACTGCCAGTGCCAACGACGACGTTTAATTCGCATTACCATGACTATGTATTGGGTAGTAAATTGCGACGGTCTATTCCACAGAAATACATACATACATAACTTCACGCCAGGACCCTTGCGGGGTAGGCACGAATAACAGAGCGCCACACAGGCCCATTCTTACACACCTCACTTGCTTCTTTGACATTCATAGCTCTTGTCATGCATGCACGTCTGTTCTTAAGGCTACTGACATCACCTTCTGCTAATACATGATCAATTTGATCATGAAAAGTGTGTCGTGGCCTTCCGCGACTTCTGCATCCATCCACTTTTCCACCCACAGAAATGACATAATTTATCGGGAGAAAGGTATCCTGTATGATGAATCTCTATATAAACTAAGTCTGTATCGAGTTTTGTTTAAATTCGTTCAGTAGTTTTAACATAATACTCTAATAGAGAGAACATTCGGAATCTGCTCTCAGTAAGCCCCTCTTGATTATTTTTCTGATTTTTGAATTCTTAATGCAAACTCTCCACCACCTACGGATTTATTATACTATATATTTAAAATTATCTCCTAGTAGTTTACATTTATAAATTCTGCATATCTAAATAGAATATACCGGAAGTGTTATCCATATGTTTAGCGAAATGAGCCATGGTGTAACCAACTTAATACCACTTTGCTCATTCCAGCCTAACCACTTGGTTACCTTTTAATTTCATAGTTTAACGTGCAGCTCCAAAATTAATTTTACCGTCAGCAAACTCTGTTATACTCCTTAAGGTTTTTGGAATAGAGTCCGTTTTTGCATAAATATGTAAAGTTAGAATTGAAGTGATAATTTTGTATTTATCTTTTCCGCTTTCTGCCGAGGATCCTAAATTATTTAATGTTGAAACTTCCTGGTGCGTAATAATTTTAGGAGATATGGAAATTTGTACGTGTTTTTAAAAGAAATATGAGTTATATCAAATAATATATTTTTGGGATTACTAATGGGTAATTAGCTTCAATTTTATTCTTCAGATTCTAATAAATTTCCTCTTTTCTTAAATAATATGAGTCAGACAAGTATCTCCTTCTCTTTTATATACATTTAATTATTATTGGAGTAAATCAGACAGGCTGTCTACTCACATGAATTAAAGTGGCTTTTAAATTAATTGACATACACAAAACTACTCATGTGCTATCGTCCTCGAAGGGGAGACTGGTACCTCACTACTGATGCCGGAACTCAAGATTTAGATGGTGGTATACTCTAGACAAAGAATGATAGCCATACAGGTGGGTCAATGTCCTATCTGGCAGGAGGTTGTTTTGTTGCCTATTACGACAAACTGCCCGACCACAGGAATTATGTAGTATTTTTACACCGCTCCTGTCCTTACGGATAAACACCGCTAAATCTTTATTGTAATATCTTCTTTATTATACCACAAAATTCTTTGTTATCTCTCTAAAGAATAAACCTTCTTTTTAATTTAACTTACTCCCAATTATTTGTATTTCGCATATCCTTTCTATCTATAGTCCTCGATTCTAGCACACGGCCTATGTCACACCACAAGTTAACATGGCACCTGTATACAATCATCGATATAGTTTTTGGTCTACCTTCACTCTTATATCCATTAATCTTTCAGTTTAATGTTCTTTTGTCACATGTTTTCATTCCTCTTCATCATTACCACCATAGTCATCCTCCTCTTAATTTTACGGTCATGTGTCAAGGACCTTATGTACTTATTTCCCATCTTATTATTGATCTAATACTACATATCTATCTCAATATTATTAACATATAATTCGATTGACAGTATTATCGACTCTTAGAGGGGTAATGCCCAAGTACCAGACTAGTGAAAAATATCAGCTTAAATAAATTATATAAATACCTTTTAACCAAAATTATAATTTGAGAACAAATCTCATTATCGGATTTCTTTTGAAGACTTATGAAGCCTTGGTCCAAAAATCCGTCAACATGTCCTAATTCCATCAAACAATTCCTTTACTTGGACTTAATCAAAGATTCTCGACTGTAGATTAAACGGATTAAAGTTTTAACTTCTCCATAAAGGGAGGCCACTCCATCCCCTCGTATATTTTGACGATATTTTGATTTCGCAATGAGACTTTCACGTTCATAATATGCTTTAGAATCAGTAGCACAGAGTCGATATTGGTGTTGTTAAATCTATAAATAAAATTGTTGAGGTTTTTAAAATACCAAGTTAAATTTTCATCATCAAACATTCTTATGATAAAGATGTTAAGGTTGACATTTGGTTGTCAGTGACAGCGGTATTGAATTACTACATCCTGATGGCTTCAGTAGGATTGGAAGAGATCAATGGGATAAAGGTGGTGAGATATCAGTCTACTCGTATAATTTCAATAATGTGACCCGATGAGTACGTAAAACCAGGTATTTAGTTACTTATTATTTATTTATATGACAAGGCCACCTATTGTTTTGATAAGAAGTAAGGCTTCGAGCAGGTCTAAAATTAACCACTTTTTAAACATAATAATCGGTTTTCAACTTTTACGTTCGGAGTGTAGAATTAAAAAAAACCTTGAGAGGTGTCATGGGACACCCGGATGAAACGAAGTTCCTTTCTATTAATTAGTGAAGGAATTTTAATAAAAAAAATTTAATGTTACAATATTTTTTTATTATTAACAAATATAATGTAATATAAACTTAATCAGTAGGCTCAATTTTTTTAATAATGAGGGAGAGAGACAGAGAAACACGCGCACGTCGCACGGCTTACAACTATAGCAAAAATTGTCGTTACAACTTTTGGTCTTATTTTTTTTCATCTAGCCCCCTTTCGCAACGCGCGATAAGGAGCTTCGTTCCAAAAAGACTATATAAACCTGTATGAAACCGTAATTAAATTGCTTTCTCTAATCACAACCGTACTTATGTAAGTTTGTTATTAGTTGATCACGTTCAAGTTTACGCAATTTTATATGCCCCGATTTAGATTTGCCTTTTCGCTCACGAAATGGCAAGTCATTCCCAAACAGAATTGCGTTAACTTGACCATGATCGAGTAGTAAAAAACTAGCACTAAATGAATTATATATTGATATAATTCATTTAGTGCGAGTGCACTTAGAGCGATTTGTATGCGACTGAGTACCACATTGTTGTGTTTTGAAAGCGTGCGGCGAACACCGTTTGAAACCAGATTATTCTACAACTATTTACCGTACTTTTGTTGCTAAAAATCGTTCAATTGCGGGTAACTAGAATAAAATCTCTAATGTACTTAAATTATAACCAGTTATACTTTTTTCTGGTTTTAATGCCTTGTCAAGATTAATTTTTTTTTTGATGAACAATTAAGTGTCATCCACATTTCAAATCCAGTTCGCTGTGTTCTCGTGAATAATGATAAGAGGGTAGTACAAAAGTGGGAACATACCGACGTGATGTCTAAAGAACTTTTTAATTTGGATCCACTCAGGGAGGATCTTAAAGTCCTTTCTAAGCTCTTTCCTTTGTGGAGCAAAGTGGGTAAAGCGATTAATTGTTTAAGAGCCCCTTGACACTCGGAGATTTCAAATGACCGTCTCAGTTTCCTGTTCTAATGTAAGGAATGTTTGGGACTCGCAGCGAAATTGGAGATGAGAGTTTAGGTGGCTGGAGTTATTCCGGTTTTAAAGACGTAAACAAAAAAACACAAATGAAGTGGGTAATTTGCATTAATTTTAGATAGTAGTAAGTTATTTTTAGTGAAGACATAAAGCCCTTTAAGTTCAGATATTAATGTAAGTCTAAAATAATGCCAAAAACAATGTTTAATATTTTTTTTTCTGCAGGAACCGAGTTTTGTTTGATTATCACGCTGCAGGTCTCGAACAATTTCTTTCATTTAGGTTGTCTGGAAGAGATCGTTTTGAGTGATAAGGCTGCCTATTGTATTGTCTATAATATTTTGTAAATATGATCTGTTTTTGAAATTGTATATTTTGCTGTACAATAAAGTGTTATCTCTCTCTCATCTCAACATTATATGACTAATTATCAAATATAATCAATTTATTCTTCTACTTCTGTTATAACGATATAAGCATTTATTCATATATTTTACGACGTCTCATTACTCTTTACTTTATAACCATTACAGAAAAAACTTACTATATAATACTATTCTACTTGTTCATAAAGACCGGTTTTATTGCTAATAACCGACCTCTTTTTGACATTAGCAGGAATAAATCAGACTGGAAACGGCGTATTAATATATTTCAACAGTTTTTGCTTCACACTTAAAGGTTGTTTAAGTCGACATGACAGAATAAAATTTGATGCGCTCAGGCAGCGTGTCATAAGAGGCGATAAAACAACCCACGGCCAGGTGGTAGGGTATTTGCCCGACTGGATGGCTACCACCCCTGGTCGTGAGCATGCTATAACAACCTTGTTGTGTTCCAGCATTAGTGATCAGGTTCCAGTCTCCCTTAAGAGAGCAGCAGCGCTTTTATAGCACCTTTGGTATTGCTAATGTCCATTCCATAGACAATGGTAACCACTATCCAAAAAAAAGTCTTTTCGCAATAAAAAAGTACTAGAAAACAAATATATCATCAAAGTTTTAATAAATATGAATTGCGTGTAATAGATTTTAGCAAACATCACATCGATATAAGTGCCTTATTTCAACGCGAAAGGAATAAATAGCTGTCGTTAAATAAACGTGTTACAACAAAACGTGTTTAATATGACAAGCACGATTATCATCAAAGAGCTTTATAATTAATTCAATATAATCCCCTATTGTGCTAATTAAATATTCCGCGGCTTGGATCTCAATAGTCTCATTGTCGGTCCCATTGGATTTCTTAACGGTAATCCTTGCTGTTTCGTTTAATACTTGTCTTGTTTCCCTGACAATATCGCAATTATATTTATGTTATATATTAACACAGATCTGCTGATTAGATCTATTTGGTATGATTTTTATATTTTATATACCATTATTTACAATTAAATAATAAATATAAAAAATAAATACAAAAAGTGCATATTGGTGCTATCATGAATGAGCAAGTAAGTGCGCGAGTGAGTCAAGAGAGAGTCGAGTAAGAGTGCACTCACTCTTTTCGGCTCCAAGGGCGCTTATATATCCCATGTTCCGTGCGACGCCAAGCTGCTAATTGTGCGAGCTTTGGGCATCGGCGGTATGCGGGGCGCGGAGATGTGTGCTCCGGCGGGCGGATCATGGGGATGCTCTCTATCCGAAACAAGACCCTTATTTAGTATACCGAACAATAACAGTGAAATAAAATGGTTTTAGCTAGACGTTCTGATGTTAGAGTCTTACTGCTTCTTCTTTTATAAGCAATAACACGTTGCGAAATGGTGTACATAAAATGGGAAGTATTTAGTTATATGTATGACCTTCTAAAATCTGTAATGGAGCTAAATTTGTGTAAAAAATATTGAATGTGAATATAACTGGTAGGAGCTTAGACCATTAATGGTCTAAGGGTAGGAGATATGGCAGATCTAGTCAAAGACAGAAGACATATGAAAACTCAGAACAAGAGCCAAAACCATAGAAATTTTGTAATAATTATTTATGGCACTATAAGCCTGAATTGTGTTCCGACATTAGTAGATGGGCTCCAGTCTCACTTTCGAAACCAGCAGCACAATGTTAGCTTCCTGCGGTTTTTCAAACGTCCATAGCAATAATAACTACTTTTCACCAGTGGTCCATCAGCTTGTCTGGAGTATGCTCCACCATAGGAAAATATGGTTGGTAAGGATCGACCTTTTTTTACATGAGGAAATGCGTTCCCGCATCGTCAGCCGCGCGGGGGATCATGCGCGGCCGATATGTGGGGCTCCCCGACGCCGATTAATCAATACGACAGGCGCCGGTATACCCACTAAAACCCCATGGGAGCCTTCTTCCGCCTAGCGCCGGGGTCACGGTACATGCGCGAGCTTAACCCGCAACCCCGGCAGCGGCTGGTCGCCTCGTAAACAGAGGCGGCCTCTACTGTGTGTGGGCCGGGGAATGACGTTTCCCCGGCCCTGAGAGGGACGCGCGGCTGCCTCTCGCGCCCTCTCGCGGCATTAGTGCGGGCGGAGATCTATTGGATCCCACAGACCTCAACGCCCGCTGCCGCCCGCCCGTGGCTGCGATTTAACCACGGGCGTTACTCCTTCCCGCTCCCCGCGGCGGCTGTTTCTGCCATCGCGGCCGCGGTTGCGCCCGGCGCCGTACGGCTGGTCTTGAATTTCCTCCTGGTCGTGCGGGGTGCGTGGGACAGAACCACGCACCCACTCCTCGACGGTCAGCGGAGCGGAGCTCAACGCTGATGGTCGCTTCGGAAGGGAGGGGTGTTTGGGGAGGAGGTTTGGAAGGAAAGAAGGGAATACAGGGATTTGGAGAGTGAATAGGTGGGACACCACTGTCACGGAGTGAAGGGGGAATGTGACAGTGGTTGCTCGGGGCCCGGGGACGCATCCCCTTGTGCCGATTCCTGGACGGAGGGGAGTCCAGGGCGGCACCCCCTGGGGGAGTGTAAGGATCAACCTACTCAACCAAGTCTATAGGGACTTAACTCACAGAAAGGACTTTTGCCTTGCATGTGCAAAAAATTTATCAAAACTATTTATTATCAATAATTTATGAATGTCCTCATATTTTATATGTAAATATTCTTCTATGAGAAATAATGTTCTTTAACCCGAAATAAAGGATTTAATAACCTTCCATGACTTAGTTTACTCTACGTCTATTTACCGAGAAATGTGAAAAATTATAGGCTTTATTCGTCGAAGAATAAATAACCTTAATAAACTGTTATTTACGAATATCTCTAGATCATAATCGTTTCAACAAATCCTTATTATCACGAGTAAATAAATAAAGCTAGATTCAGTATGATTCGGTAGAAAATACCGCTTCGTCATGCCTTTACTCAATTGCCAGTATAAACGTGAAACTGAAGGTTTCAGTTACATTAAACGCTTATACAAGATGACTTGTGGAATATATTTTATTACAGCCCAATAATGTTTTGTTATTGTACTCAAGTATGAGGTCTCGATTGGTATTTTATTGTGTGCTGTGTTTATTATCATGTCTGCAAATTGTATTGTAGTTTTGACCTAGAAGAGTCATCTTGGAATCTATTATATTTAACGCTTATACAATGTCTCGGCGATAAGATCTTTCATCAACAATACCATCGCCGATATCGCGTAGATCACTTCTTGCTACTGCAGTGTTCACCTCTGAATTCACCACGTGTAGCTCGCTTCTGTATTGTAACGACAAACCTTTTTAGTCGTCGTTTATATTAAGAAATGTAATAATTTAAATATAGCCTCGTAAAACAATCAAGATCAGAATTGTATCGGGCCGCGCACGGAACACACGTAACAGTCTCTTGGTTGAAAATATCAAGAGTATATTCCCTGACCCAGTTTCGTTATTCAAGATCCCTGGTCAGCTCGAGCCGCTGGCCACCACAGTATCTCCTCTTAACTATACTACACTCGAACTGCCCACTAAACTTTTCACTAAATTCATTACTAAACTCGTCATTGTCTTCTATTAAACTTTCATTCCAACTCTTTCGTATCGCACTGGTCGCTTCACTGTCTTATAATGAACTCAGCTAATCGGTAGGCGCGCCTTACGCTGCTTATATACACGGAAGAATCTACTGGAACCTATAATTTCAATCTTCTTTTCGTTTTTTGCTTTTATTCACTATCTGTGCCTCCCTTTCTAAATATCGATCTATCTCTGTCTTTTCCTTCCTGAACCTTCTACTCTAGATTTTTTGTTCATCATCTATCCCTTTCTAAAATGTATCTGTCCTTGTCTTTATCTTCCAGAATCTTCTACATTTTTTTTAAATTTCTTAAACCAACTAGATTGTTCCATAATATCACTCACCACAGTGTTTATTTTTAGGACGAACATATACAGCGTGTTTCAGACCTTACGACAATAAATCAGACCACGTTTTCTTCATGACGTACTCTGCCCAAATACAAAAATGAATCAAGGTAACTTCTTTGGTTTAGCCACAGGACCTCATTTTTCATTTCGAAATATTACAACAACATGTATCAGTTATTGTGTCTAAATCGGTAGGTTAGTGACCAATGTATCATGTTGCCAGTTCGTCTCTTCATCATTAAACGCGGAAGTTGCTAATTCTTACGCTATCGCTCGCGAACCAAGATGTTCTGTTTTTTATTCCCTTTTTATCGTAATTAATTTGTTCGGAAATTTCAAAATTTTAATTTTGACATTACGGTTGACTTAATAGTACCAAAAAATTTGTATGGAGTACGACCGCTAAAGTTATGATTTATTGTCATTTGAAATGAAACACGTTGTATACAAGCGAAAGAAACATAAAGTAATAAATAAATCACAATAAAAAGAAAGAATACCACCAGCAAGTATCAGGAAAAGAAACACATATATGTCCTAAAAATTAAATCAAGCTGAGCAAAAATGTCGATTTATTGGACCAACGCTGATCTTCCGTTTCAACCTAGAGCTACTTCACTGAAAACTTTAAGTTATATTATTAATAAATATTTATTAAGGTAATAGTGACAGATAGATTTAATAATGTTTGTTGGTGTTTGTTTTGTATTTTTAACTTGTTGTACTTGTTGCGGTTGTTTGGAAGCGATCGCCCTTTTTGTGTCATATTTCATCCACCAATTTATTGACGTGTAATTTAGCACAGTTAAAGACTATGGTTGATACACGAACGTGATGCTATGTAAATACAAATAGCGATGATATCACTGTTAGAGCTAATCCTTTTATATGCAAATAAATGGATCAAAAATTGAAATAGTTACCACTAAGTATATGTAAGTGTAAATATATGGCAGTGAAGCGTGGTCTGTATTTGAGCGACACAGGCAGAAGCTGCGTGTCACGGAGATGAATATGCTTCGATGGATGTGTGAAGTCACGCGAAAGGATTGCGAGAGGACCTCCCGCATCCGCGGCAGCCTTCACGTCCGTGACATAGCAGATAAACTGTAGGAGAGTCGCTTACGCTGGTACGGCCACGTTACCGAAACCGGCTAGTTACGTGGGGAACAAATGTCTAGCCATGCCGCCTCCGCCAGGCCCCGGTCGAAGGGGTAGGCCCAAGAAATGCGGGCTTAAAGTTGTGAGGGATGACATGCGTACCAATGGTCTCAGCACAAGGGATGTCAAAGGCCGCGCGAAGTACACATACATACATACATAACTTCACGCCAGGTCCCTTGCGGGGTAGGCACGAACAACAGAGCGCCACACAGGCCCATTCTTACACACCTCACTTGCTTCTTTGACATTCATAGCTCTTGTCATGCACGCTCGTCTGTTCTTAAGGCTCCTAACATCACCTTCTGCTAACACATGATCAATTTGATCATGGAAGGTGTGTCGTGGCCTTCCGCGACTTCTGCATCCATCCACTTTCGCATTGTATATCTTTTTAGTCATTCTTTCATCATACATTTTTTCCACATGCCCGAAACACCGGAGCATTCCTTTCCTTACCTTCACCCCGACACTCTCTTTCAGACCAACTCTCTTTCTTACTTCGGTATTACGAACGCGGTCCGCGAGCGTCACTCCGCAGTTTCGCTCGCATCTCGACCGCGTTTACTCTACTTTCGTGCTCTCTATTCCATACCCAACTCTCGCTTCCATACGTGAGTGTAGGTACCAGCACCGCGTTGTGTATGGCAAGCTGGGCCTTCTGGCTGAGGTTCTTAGCGCCTAGAAGTTTACCTAACGCTCCATTCACACTATTCCCCAAATTCACTCTTACCGCGCGAAGTAGAGAAGAAAAAGTAGGAAAGCGGACCTTGGGCGTCAAAGTGATGGCTCCGAACGCAACCGGGACTTAACGCTGGGATATAATAATAATATCAGCCCATAAACGTCCCACTGCTGGGCTTGGGCCTCCCATTATAGGCGAAACATACAGTATACCCGCCACGCTTGTCCAAGGCGGCTTGGCAGGTTTTACCCATCGGTTATCTCGATGTTTTCCTTCACCGTTGTTAGCACGTGGTAATTGTAACAATATGCACATTAGATCAGAAAGCTGACTAAGAGGTGCATGCGTTCCGGTCAGGATCGAACCCGCACCCTTCGATCAAGGGGCGCATGCGCTAGCCATTACGCTACCACGACTTGTAACGCTCGGATGATGATGATGAAATACTTACTACTAAGTATAATTATCTACTACATATAATCATGTTAATACATTTATTATAATAACTTATGTATTATTGTACATATATGATTATGTACGTCTAATATATAAAATTCTCGTGTCACAGTTTTCGTTGCCATACTCCTCCGAAACGACTGGACCGATTCTCATGAAATTTTGTGTACACATTGGGTAGGCCTGAGAATCGGCCAACATCTATTTTTCATCCCCCTAAATGTTAGGGGTAGTCCACCCCTAAATTTATTTTTTTATTTTTTAGACAAAATTTTTAATTTCTATTTTTTTATGATACAACATACAAAAATACATACAATCCTCAATTTTCACCCTTCTAAGATCAACCCCTATTTTTTACCGGGCAGAGCAACGTCTGCCGGGACAGCTAGTTTATTATATAATATAATAACTTATGTATTATTGTACATATATGATTATGTATATATGTATATAAAATATTATAAATACGGTCAGTTTCTCTAATTGTATATGTTGGTGTGCAAGTATTATCTCTTCTCTTTCTAAGTTAAAAATTACTTCTTATATCTAAATCATATTTACATTGATACAAACAACATATTCTAAATTAAATTAATTCTAGTCTTTAGCACACACCTTCGCCTGAAATTAACCTAAGCAGAACACCTTCTTAAGATAAGGCAATATAAATTTTATACAAGCGTTATAATTTTGATGCATACCCGCGAAGCTTAGACGTGACTTCGCAAAACATTGCTCATATTAGCCCAGCCTGTAACAAGCCTCGTGTAACCTAATCTGGATTATTTTTCCACGTCACTTCACTTGAAGATTGACAGAGTACTTCCCTTTGAAATATTGTTACAGAGAACGTACATGTGCTAAAAGATATGAGCTTGATGATTGATGAATTGTCGTGCACCTTCATTTTTTATATTCACTTTTTTTATAATGTGTTCATTAAAAAAAAAATTTGCAACACCAAGGGTGGTAGAAATGCGCTGCTGATCTCTTAAGGGAGACTGGAACCTGGTCACTGTTGCCGGAACACAACTCAAGTTTGTTCGTTAGACCAGAGTTAGCCATCCAGTCGGGCAAATGCTCTACCACCAGACTGTGGGTTGTTTTGTCACCTCTTATGACACACCGCCCGGCCGCAGGAAATTGTATTCTTTCTCCGTTGTTGCTGCACGGATAAAATATAACAGAGCTTTTGGTCAATTAATTATTTGTTTAATTTTCCATTAATTGAACAAAAAGTATTTGACATCACAATTACACAATTCGCCGACATGAAATTCGAAGTGCTGTTGAAATCGTATTGAAAGCGTGTTATTGGTACATTGAAAGAGCACTCGATAAGTCGAAAGTGGTTGTCAATGATTTCTGTGCTCATTATTGAACTGTATTTACGAAAAATATATCGAAAAAAAACTGTTGTAATAATAATAAACAAATGACGACGATAAAGATAATTATATAACTATAATTATATAACTATGACGAATGCAAATGAATATACAGTGTAATCTTTCATTTATTAATTATTAAGTCAGTAAATAATCCTGACCTACGGGGCCGAGACGTGGACACTGACGGCAGGATTGGTCCACAAGTTCCAAGTCACTCAACGGGCTATGGAGCGAGCTATTTTGGGTGTTTCTCTTGTGGATAAAATTAGAAATGAGGATATCCGTAAGAGAACCAAAGTAACCGACATAGCTCGCAAAATTAGCAAGTTGAAGTGGCAGTGGGCCGGTCACGTCTGCCGCAGGACCGATGGCCGTTGGAGCAGACGAGTCCTGGAGTGGAGACCGCGTCTCAGTAAACGTAGTGTCGGACGCCCTCCAGCCCGATGGACAGACGACCTACATCAGGTCGGCGGGAGGCGCTGGATGAGAATGGCAGCGAACAGGTATGAGTGGCGCCGTCTTGGGGAGGCCTACGTCCAGCAGTGGACTGTGAATGGCTGACGACGACGACTAAATAATGCAGTCGGATAATAATTGTATAGGGTAGTCTGGAGGAGATCGCCGTTGGCGACAAGACCACTCATGTACTTTAATTTTATCTGCAATAAAGTTATTCATTCAATAAAATTAATTGATTCTTTATCTCTTTGAATGTTGTCGTCCAGTAAAGTAATTTTTGTAAATAAGTTTTCATTTATACATTGATAAGTCGTGATAACGTAATGGCTACCACACCAGTCCCAAACTCAAAGTGCGCGGGTTCGATCCTGGTCGGAATGCATGCACCACGTAGTCAATTTTCTGATCTAATGCGCAAATTGTTACAATTACCACGTGTTAACAACGGTGAAGTAAAGCATCGTGATGCAACCTGCACATCGAGATGACCGATGTGTCAAACCTGCCAAGCCGCCTTGGACAAGCGTGGCGGGTATACTGTCCGTTCCCCCTTAATGGGAGGCCCGAGCCCAGCAGTGGGACATTTAAGTGCTGATATTATTATTACATTCTGATCTGATTGTTACAAAAACGAGAATTTTCGGTTCTATGTCGGAATCTATTTGAGTTATTTTTCTTATTGTATGAGTTCAGCGGAAAGGCAGACAGCACAATTGATGGTAGGTGGTTAACATCGCCTATGGACATTTGTAACACCAAGGGTGCTGCTTTAATGTTCAACAAATGTCTATAGACGATGGTAACCGCATTCCACCAGGTGTGCCACTTGCCTGTCTGCTGAACTCGGCAAAAAAATAATTATTAAATGTTTTAAAATTCTGAAGACATACAGATAGAGACATCAATTATATAGCATGAAGATAGAAGACGGCTAGCATTACATTAAGAAACTTATTACGGTTCAACGGCGAAATAAACGTAAAAGGAGAATTTCGTCGGTAAAATATATAAAGCGAAAAGCAGCTACTTTAGCCCGAGGCACTAATACTTTGTCGATGCCGACAGATCCTATAACTGGACTTTAATGATAGTCTTCCAGTAAATACTATAATATATCCAAAATATATTCTTGTAAAAATTTTGCTACTGAGGATGGTAGCTGAATGTTCGAACGAACATCGAAATTGAGAATCTCGTAGCCGAGCTCGTAACATAATAGGAGAAATTCCCTCCCCGCCTTCCCTGGCTCGGTCACGTGCAATGGGTGAGGAAAGCATATTTGGGATAGCCAGTAGGATGGAAGCCAGGGTCGCTGAGCCAACAGAATAAATACGTAATTTTTTTACTAAAGAATAAAATGGAAGTTAGAAGATAAAAGGAAAACCTAGAAGAAGACGTTCGTCAACCAGATATAGGAAAATATATGTCGTGTACAATGAAACAGCAGGCCGAGAATAGAGAAGATTGAAAGAAACCACCAACAAGAGCCATAGGCTTTTAATATATGATAAACGTTGCATTTTAAAGTAAATAAACTTTATCTTTTCTGAAAAGAGCAAGTGTTGGTTACGAAATTAAGTGTTAATAACAAATATTTTTTCTCTGTTAGAACAAATTACATAAAAATGAAATCGAGTGAGAGACAGGAATCCAAACAGAGGAGAATCCCCGTCCTATGATACTCCTGGTCTCTTCCTCTCATACAATTTGGTTTTCTTCAAATATAAAAAGCTCCGTGGCTTTTTAATCTCCATCTCCAAATATTTGTTAGATTTTTCTCCTTTTTACATCTTCGTAGTCATTTTGTATAAGAAACCACCCTTAAGCCCTTCGATTACGACTTGTAGTTTGAAATCCCTGCCTTTTCTAAGTCTCATGCATGAATCACTCATGCTCTCTTTTTTATTTCACCTACTCCCAACTATTTGCGGTCGGCAAAATATGTCTTTTCCTTCCACACTCCTCTATTCTGACATAAATATTTTGTCACGTCACAAATCATTATATCATCCTTTACACAATTTATCCTTCAACCTTTTTGGTCTTTGGTGATCTTGTAGTTTAAAATTCCTTTTTTCACGCGACTTTTATCCCTATTCATTAGATGCCCATACCACCTTGATCTTCTACCCCTCAATTATTCAGACACGGGTTCAATTTTCAAAAATCCCCTTATGTACTCGTTTCTTACCTTCTTGTACACATTCTTCCACACATCCATCTCAATACTCTCATCTTAGCTGAATGGAGACGTTTGTGGTTTATCACTTTTGTGGCCCAATATTCGAACCCATATAACTGGTCGTACCTTACCTGTTACCGTTACCTGTCTCCACTTGAATAACGCCCGCATAAGTTAAGAAGGTATGTCAATGTTGCCATATCCAATCGTTGTACAATGAGAAAATGAAATGAAAGATATAAAACAAAACATAGCTTATTAATCCAAGCGGAATGGCCACCTAATTGAGGGGTATACAACGGCAATTGTTAATGCATTGAAGTTGACAGCTCTATCTGAAGGCTTTTCTTGGCTATTAGGGGCACGACCCCCATGCCGTTCAGAACTTTGATTTTAATAAAATATTACTCTTTTCATAAATAAGTTATAAAGACGAATCCTGAGAAGATTTCGCGATAAATATTTTAAAGACTTATTTACTTTTACTGTTATGACCGAAAAGACGGCAAGCGAGAACAGTTTTCTTTAATGTTGTGGACTTTCAGCCGCGTTTGATTCTCTTGAGATGATCTTTTATTTCTGGTATAGTGAACTTTTAATATCTCAATAAGGAAGATAGTAAAGTTAATTTAGAAACTTTTAATCGTCTTATAAAACGACAGTACCGATAAGAATATCTTGTGTTAGTTATAACTCCATTAATTCTTTGAAAGTAACTGTTTAACAACTTCGTTATGTAGGTATTAAACAATACCGCCTGAGATACATAAATAATTAGACTAGTCCCGGGCAGAGGTTATCCTGCTTGTTTTCAAATTAGACAAGTACATTAACAATATGGCCGTTAAACTTCTAGTAAATTTTTTGTTGCGATTCGTTTTGCCACTAACTCACACAAAACGATGACCTGACGGAGAGGAGGGGGGCAGCCAAGCGATAACCACGAGCGAAGCAAGACGTGTGTAGTACATTCCATAAACGATATAGTGTCGGGCTTTGTGCGTGTTAACGAATCGTGCAGTTTGTAATGGTTGTATCCAGTTATATTTGTACCTGTGTTATATGTGTTTGTGGAGTTCTAATAAACTCTATAGTAATTCTAACGGCATTTTAATTCCAGTTCTGTAGCTCGTACCAATAGTCTTCTCCCATATGAAATTACTAACAGCAGGTCAGCAATTGGCTTCTCTGATTTTGCAGATTCATCGTGTAGGTCATTGTTTTTCTTCGTGCATCAGTGGTTGACTGTGCGCACTGATTGGTCGGCGCAATCTCGCCGTGAATCGGCAATACCACTGTGAAAGCCGCATCGCATTGTTTACTTTTCACATCTCGATATTGAAATCTTTCAACCAATCACTGTTGTTGAAGATACGCAATAAATGTTGCTAATAAAGCTCTTGGCTCTTGGAAATATGAAGTCATCATAATCATAGCGTAATGGCTAACACACTCATTAGTGTAGAAAAAGCCTATTTTTCTTATGGCGCTTCTACACGTATACGTATAATAGCATTTTGAATGTGACTTTTATTGATGAAACGAAAACGCGACACTAAAACGAGATAAACATATAGGACTAAGCCTGCGAGAGAATGAGATACGAGTTACGAGAATGTGCAGCACAGACTAGAGAGTCATGACCGATGATTAAACATAGGTCCAATTTGGACCGTAATAAAAGTGACAAAAAAATTTTTTGACATAACTGCAAAATTGAAAGCGATTCTTAGGAAGTTTATTTTGAACTATAATATATTGACGAATGTAGGCTAAACGAATTAAATTTATGTTAACATAAAAGTTAAAGAATAATATAATTTTTTAAATTAAAAAAAAAATAAAAATTTGAAAAAATATTCTTTGGAGTTTATTTTTACCACGTGTGAGCTACACATACAATTTTTTTTTGTTTTATTAAGTGAAAAATAATAAATACATGGATTAATATTCATTCTAGTGTATATTAGAGAGAGACAGAGGGAGAGAGAGGGAGATAACACTTTGCACACCAAAATATACAATTGCAAAAACAAACCATATTTACAATATTTTTGAAGCAATACAATAGGGGCTCAAAGCGATCTTTGCCAGGTAATTATTAGCTTTATATAACTATAAAAAACACAAAAAGCAGAAAAATTCTTAATTAAAACAATTGTATGAACACAACATTTTTAGTGTCGTTTACCTCCTTCTTCTACTCATGTCATCAATTGTGAAAATTTGTTTCATGAGGAATAAAATTTCCTAAATCGAACACATCGTCATGGCAACGCGAACAAAGTTGCTTTGGTCAATGCCAGTAATGTTTTTTTTTAACAACTACGGACTCGAGTTCCGTACCCTTTTTTACAACTTAATTTCTAAGAAAGTTTTTAAAGTTTATACACGCTTATTGGTTTTTTTGTGTGACATTAATTCAGTGATTTTTGTGCTGTGGTGTTGTACCTTACGAATAACTTACTATATTAATTTATTCTAATTTTAATACTAAACACATACTAATGTAGAGTGTATATGTTACATGCTGGTGTTGTGAGCAAGTGCATGTACCTGTATATATTATCCTAACTATAGTAGAGTTATTTTGTTCGTGCAGTTTGGGTCATAAATAATCGGCGTATTTCGCTCTCTCTTCCACTCACGGGCCTTATGGTCGGGCATAGTGATTGCGTATTATTGTTGTCGATAAGCGTTATCGATAGTGTATTTAGTTTTGTCGTTTTGTGGGTTAGTGATAAAAATGAAAGAAAAAATAGATAAAACACATGCATGTATTTAAATAAGAATAATAATGATTTATAATAAATTATTAATCAGGTATTTATGTATTAAAAAACTGTAAGTACAAAAGTTTAGAATGTAACAAGTTATATTAAAAATAAATATAAATACTTATATCTAAGTTTAAAATTAACAGCAGAAAGATAATAATTATTTTTATAACAATGATAATCTTTCTTTGATAAGAATGAGTTTTTATCGATAATGGCTACCGCCCTAGCCGGGCTGAGACCGAGTTTGATTTATGACCAAAACTGCACGGACAAATAATTCTACTATAGAGGCATCACTAATGTTAAAGATGTTAACACAAAAACACATTCTCACATTCACTAACATTACAGAAATTAAAGCAACGCCTTCAATTGTGCGTTGAACTATTAAAGAAATGTAATCTAGACCCACAATGAGAGAAGAAAGAAACCAATTTACTCCGTCTTTAAGAAATGCGAATGAATAGTGCTAAGGTTGGGAATGCTTACAGCAATCAGCGCTTTTATATAATGCATACACTTTTTTTATTCCCTTTAATCTCGTGAGCTTAATCTTTTAGCTTTAAGGCTTAGAAACGAATCTTGAGAAGCAATTTAATATTTCGAATAAGAAATATATGAAATCCCTAGGTTTATGCCATATGCTGTCGAGACGTGTAACTTACTACTGTGACGGCATAAAAAACAAATTGACACCTGCATCTGTAAAATACATTTTAACTAGTTGTAATCCTTTTATGGTCGTCTCCTGTTGTTTGCTTATTTATTGGCATGCGTTTAGTAATTATTCTAGAAAACAATCTATTGTTTTGTTGTATTCGTTTATGGCCGTTGCGGTTGACTCATTAGGTGTTATGATTAGGTGGACTACAAGTTCCGTGTGAATATATAACTTTTTTTTAAAAAACATACTCTATCTTAGATCATATATACGCCCAACTTCAAGTGAATTAAAACCCGAAGCACCTATACTAGGTATATTATCTAATATATAAAATTCTCGTGTCACAGTTTTCGTTGCCATACTCCTCCGAAACGGCTTGACCGATTTTAATGAAATTTTTTGTGCTTATCCGGTATCTATGAGAATCGACCAACATCTATTTTTCATCCCCCTAAATGTTAGGGGTAGTCCACCCCTAATTTTTTTTATTTATTTTTTAGACAAATTTTTTAATTTCTATTTTTTTATGATACAACATACAAAAATACATACAACCCTAAATTATTAACCCTCTGCGACAAGCCCCTATTTTTACTGAGCAGGACGACGTCTGCCGGGACAGCTAGTACTAATATATAAAGCTGAAGAGTTTGTTTGTTTGAACGCGCTAATCTCAGGAAGTACTGCCTTGATTTGAAAAATCCTGTCAGTACTAGATAGCCCATGTACCGAGGAAGGCTACAGGTAATATATCATCACGCTAAGACCAATACGAGCGGATTTTCAATGAAGAATGTTCCAAAATCGGGGGTTTTAAAAACAAATTCCACGTGGACGACGTAGCGGGCATTGTTAGTTATAGTAAGCATAAGCATTCACACTAGATATCTTGAGTTAAAATTTTATATAGGTGCTATCTTGTGGACAATTCCTTTGGGATAAAAATTATCCCCCATCTAGTCCATTCTCGATATTGACGCTACATCTATACATATAAATAAAATTGGAGTGTATGTTTGTAATATTGAAATAACCGCTTTTTACTACATGCATATGAATATATATATGGTACATACACCAAAATAACACTCTTTACAATTTTTGTCTGTCTGTTTGTTTCAGCTAATCTCTGAAATGGCTGGACCGATTTTGACGGGACTTTTATAGACAGGTAGCTGATATAATAAGGAGTAACATAGGCTACTTTTGTTTTAGAAAAATCTTTTATTTTGGAATTATGACGATTTTCAATCACCACGCGGGAGAGACCACGGGGCGCAGCTTGTGTATTATATAGAACAGCAAAATCAATATAGTGGTTTTTGAATAAACGCGAAACAGACAGACATAGTTAGTTTCGATGTAGCATTATTGCGGCATAGATAGAAAAACCTTAATCTATATTTTCAAAATATATATAAATAAATTCAAAGTTTGTTTTCTTTGTCCGAGGTAAACTCAAAAACTACTGGACCGATCAGCATGAAACCACAACCATTCGACGCGGAATTAATAGTAGCTGATTATGGGCTATATATTTTTCCATGTTTTCTCAATTTGTTTGTTTGTTTGTCATTCGCCGGGCGAAGCGGGCGGGAACGGCTAGTAACTATATATGTGTATTTAATTTCCAAATTAGTTTAAATATGTTTAACTATTTAAATTATTCAAATCCCATCTCATTTCCTATAATACTAACATCGCAGTCGCAGACTAAGTTTACATTAGCTAAGAGATTTCTTTAATTTAGGTTGCCTGTATGGGTATAGTACAGAACACACTTCCATGCACAAACTCACCCATATATCACACAAACATATTATATTGGACAACCAGAAGCACTGACATGCCGTACCGCTATACGGTGGTACCACCTATACGAACAAAACGCTTTGAGTGCACCTTCATTATGCGCACCGCAAAGGAGTGGACTCACTGCCGGAGTCTGGTTTTCCCGAAGCCTACCTGGGTGTCTTCAAGTCTCGTGTGAATAGTTACCTTCTAGGTAAGCGTGCTCGATATTACATCAAAACTCTGCTCAAATCGAGCATGATAATGGTCAAACGCGAACCTATATTTCCCTATAGAAATTGTATTGTTTCCCCATTCCTGCATTGATACTTATTTTGAATAGACGTGATCAATTTTACTAAGCTACGAATTAAAATATAAGATCAAAGAAAACCTATACAAAGCTGTTTCGTCACGTGCTTTTGGCCTCAGTTTTGAGAATATTTAATTTCCGGTTCGCTATCGATATATATATATCACCATAAAGATGGACCTCAACGCGTATCTCAGAAATAGTTTGCTTTAAAAACTTTGTAGCTGAAAACGGAGCTAGGAAAACTGCGGGTAATATTGAAGTAATTTATGTTATGGCAACATTTCTATCTGCTATTAATATCATTTTTTGATCAGGTACTCAAATTTAATTTTTGTTATTAAACAGTACTAATAGTAAAACGAGGATTACTGTACGTGTTGCGGGCAGAGAGCACCTCCCTGACCCACCAGCCGGAGCAGAACTTCTATTCACGCCCCGCATACCGCCGACTTTAATTAACTTTCTAATTAAGTAATAGTCATTCAAATGAAGTAACAGTCATGTTAAGATTGTATATGAGTTATTGAATCACTATCACTATCACTACATAGTATAAAACAAAGTCGCCTTTTCTGTCCCTATATCCCTATGTGCGCTTAAATCTTTAAAACTACCCAACGAATTTTGATGTGGTTTTTTTCAATAGATAGAGTGATTCAAGAGGAAGGTTTATATGTATAATACTAAGGCAACATTGCTAATTTTAGAGTTTCTATGTAGTGATGCCCGTGCAAAGTCGGAGCGGGCCGCTATGTTTTTATATACAACGTTCATAGTTTTTCTGTAGTGTATTTAATTTTGTATCAGCATTGCACCCGTGCGAAGCCGGGGCGGGTCGCTAGTAAGTTATAAATTAAATTTATAAAAATTGAGCAGCCACATCTGCAAATACTGCAATCAATTAATTTTAATGAAATATCCGCTATAAGAACAATACAACACAGAACCGTTATCATAACCGAATAATATGATTCTAAGTAGAAGGTCTTCACAGCGAGCTGCACAATTAATGTGTAATTACTGTTACACTTGTTATTGAAATTTTATAGGTACTAAATTAATGAAGTTTACTGATGAATAAACAAAACTTGAACAAAATTAGATATACATAATTAAAACTGAGCTATCAGAACCTACTTGTAAAAAAGCTAAAGAATTTTTCAAGGTTACTGCTTTTTAGTAACATAGATAAATGCATTGGGGACTAAGTTAACTTTTATGTCCATTTGGACAAAAGTTTTGAAAATAGAATGTCTTAAAATTTATAATAATAACAGCCTATAAGGGAACCGACAGTATACCCGCTTATCCAAGGCGACTGGGTAGGGTTGACACATCGATAATCGCTATGTGCAGTTTCCATCACGATGTTACAATTACCAAATAGTAACATAATGCACATTAGGTCAGAAAACTGCCCAAGCTTGATAAAAATGCGCTGCTGCTCTCTTAAGGGAGACTGGAACCTGGTCACTAATGCCGGAACACAATTCAAGATTGTTATGGCGACATACTTTAGACCAGGGGTGGTAGCGATCCAGTTGGGCAAATGCCCTACCACCTGACTGTGGGTGGTTTTGTCGCCTCTTATAACAGGCCGCCCGACCGCAGGAAATTGTGTTCTTTCTCCATTCGTGCACTGAAAAAAGAAATATTTATATTTAATTTTAAATCATTAATCGCGAGTTTAGTAGCCCAAACAAGAAGCTCCTACGCTATGCTTCACTACCCGGCGATCGAGCTAGCCCGTGTCCCTACTAGAGGTATCTCAGATATTCTTACACTTCATACGCCAACGGAAATGTATGATTTACAAAGGAAATTCCATTGTTAACAACACAAAGAGAATCCTGATAATGTTTGAGGTTAAAATTTTGTGTTTTTCTTTCTTAGTAATCATTCCGGTTCAAGGCGTTGCCTGGTATACATTATAGAAACAAAGAAAGAAAATATTTATGCACATTAAACTAAAAAATGGTTACACTAACAGTACTCTTACACACACACACACACACACACACACACACACACACACACACACACACACACACACACACACACACACACACACACACACACACGCGCGCACGCACGCACGCACGCACGAACACACGCACACATACATACATACATACACACATGTACATATATTATATACATATAAACTATTAAAAAAAATGTACACAGCATTAATTCAGGTTGGCAACTCAGTACTATGAATATATCAAAAACAGACAAAGCGCTGATTTTTAGCACCAGCCTCGATCAAATTATAAGTTACCCAAATATCCTAACCCAATGTGACCCTAAGAAAAAAGAAAAAAGATCAAATCTTCATGTCTTTTTTTTGTTTTTGTATGTTAGGATTTTTTTTGTTCAATGTATAGAGTTTATACAATATTATTATTATTATAAATGTGGAAGGACCTTTGTCTGTCCGTTACGCTTGCACGTTGCTTGCCTTCACGGTTGAATAGGGAACGAAAAATTGGTTTGGGAGATCGATCATTTCTCAAGTATATATATAAAAATTCATCTCTATAAAAAATGTATAGTAACTCTGTTTGTCTATCTGTTAAACTTTCATGTAAAAAATACTGGAGCACTGGATCGGTTTTGCTGTTATTATGTACATGTGGAGTTTTAATAACGAAAATGGGCATAAATAATTTTCAACTACTGTTATGTTTCTATTGAATGAATGAATGAATGAAATAGTTTATTGTTCACCAAACTACGTTCTTAAAAACTAGGTACAATAAATGTTGAACAAAGGGTGGCCTTATCGCTTAAAGCGATTTCAACATGACAGTGGCGGTGCAGACAATAAATAATATAAAATAATAAAAATATATAAAATGAGGGGAAGAAAAACTTATTATATACTATACTAGCTGACCCGGCAGACGTCGCCCTGCCCGAAATAATAGGGGTTGATCGTAGAAGGGTGAAAATTGAGGATGGTATGTATTTTTGTATGTTGTATCACAAAAAAATAGAAATTAAAAATTTTGTCTAAAAAATAAATAAAAAAATGTAGGGGTGGACTACCCCTAACATTTAGGGGGATGAAAAATAGATGTTGGCCGATTCTCATAGATACCGGATAAGCACAAAAAATTTCATCAAAATCGGTCAAGCCGTTTCGGAGGAGTATGGCAACGAAAACTGTGACACGAGAATTTTATATGTACTATATAAACACAGTACATATCATAATATATACAGAATAAGTAGCACTATTATACCTGAGAGGACCTAAAATAATTAAAAATGATTTGAAAAGAGGATACTGACTTAGCTTGTCTGATGTTGAGCGGCAGTGAGTTCCTAAACTGACAGCATGTACTGTGAAGGAGTTGTCAACGAAGGAACAAGTGGCATTAAGTACTATTATATTTTTAAAGGTTGTAACTATTTAATACATTGGTGGTTAATATATAAAAAAATATTTAGTTTAAGGTACTTGCACTTGCACTTGCACCTTCGTTATATGTTTATTTTTACATGAAAAAAAAATTGTAAAGAAAATAGTTCTCTTAAAAAACTAAATAAAAGTCATTATGACTTCAAAGCAGAGAAATAAGGTGAAATGAAGTAAAGATACAGAACTATTTTTGAATATGTAAGCTCGTCAGAGGCGTATAAGCTCATGACGAGCCTATTCATCAGAAGTTATCATGGCATGGCATAATGTATATGGGTATATTCATGGAATTGACATCTTTCGTGATCTTTGCCAATATAGTTTTTCTATTGTTTAAATACCAGTCATCTTTTCTAAATTACAATGCACTTTGATAATAGCGATTTGTTGCACACTCGATGCCCCAGCGACCACACCACCTCGAATCCAATATCAATTGTACTATCTTGATCAACAACCCCCAAAAACATGTCTCGACTCGTCTCTGTTATTATCGTGGTCGCCTGCAACCATAGATATGCAACACTCCGCTAAAGTGTCATTGTCAATATATTATCCTTGGCGATGGTTCGCCGACAAATACTACAGATTGTTTACCTTTTCGATAAATTGGATTGAGAGCGACAGTTATATCGCCTTTTTCGAGTAAGTCACTAATACTTCCTTTTTCAGTATAATCGAAAACAATGAAATCCATTTTCCTCCCTCATAATAGTGGGTTGTTGTTTGTATAATGGAAAGTTGCATTTATTATCGAATTGCGTGTCGACCACTCCCCAAGTCAGATGTTCTCAAATTAGGCACTAAGACCCACCGGCGACGCGTCAGTCTGGCACATGCTGAACTACACCTATTTGGTACCATCGCGAGACTTTTGTTTTGGTATATACCTATATCATATAATTCATCGCCATGTGTCTCGCTGTGTGAAGACCAAATAAACGTATTTTCTTTCTAGTCACTGTTTGTCTAAACATATAACTGCACCCTAGCATTCACATGATCGCATGTCTTAACCATCACTTGTTAACTGTTTTTACTTTTTATTATTATTCACTACATTACAATACACAACTTTTTTGAGTTAAACTAAGACATTTAAACACTATTAAAAATTTAATTTATTGTAATAAACTTTCTTAAAAAGGTTTTTAAATACAAGTTTTTAAAATCCTGGATATCATGCAGCAGCTGAGTGCTTACCAAGACAAGTAAAACGATCCCAAACACGACATGTCTATCTTGTTTAGTACAGAAGTTGCTATGGCCATCTTCCGACTCTATCATCAGATCAGCTCCATGATACCATATTATTGCATTCTCACGCAATATGCTTGCAAAATTTGTTGCAAAAGTTGATGTAAAAAAAAGAAGAATTATTTAATAAATGCTTTATGTTACAGAAGAAAAGTTGATTAAATTAAACTTGCAAGATTTCACCCGAAGTTACATATATAGGTAAATCTATTGCAAGTCAAATAAAATCTTGTAAAATCTTGTCTCTTATACCAAAATGATCTTCTAAGGAAAAACAATGTTTTAATATTAATATCGTAATAGTGTTTAATCCCAATCATGTTAAAGGTAAGGAATGTGAGATCTGCTTAGTTTCCAAACATGTAAACAATTAAATGCGATATGGTACTGTTTTAACTTAACTTTAACAAAGTGGGGGCTGCCTCAAAATAATTTGACAAGTTCTGGCTCAAGGGACGAGCAGAAAACTTACGCGTATTGAATGAAATAACACCAAGCCTATCATTCCAAAAGAGTAAATGGAGTTTTGTGGAGTTCAATAAGATAAAATGATAGTTGCTATCTAAATTGTTGGATACACCCACTTGCTAGAATTTCATTTACCATAATTTCATCTGCTATACTGGTCAACAGACATAATATTGTTTCTCATAATTTTATATGTCATACATTTGTTTCCCATAAAGTTAATTTCAATAATATCATTTGTTATAATCATTATTTGGCCTAATTATCATATGCCATAACATCATTTGCCATCGAAATTGCTGCTAGAAAAAAATCATGAAATCGGTTTAAACTAAATGATCAATAAGTTTATGTTGGGTTAGGTTAGAACATGAAAAACAACGCACGAGCCGAGCGAGCGTAGCGAGCGTGCTGCAACAACGGCCGGCGAAGTGCTAGAAAGCCAATGGCATTTTAGGACAAAGGAGTTAGGTTAATTTTCTACGATGAAATTAATTTAGTATGGCGTTGAAATGTTCAGTTAAATAATAATATTGCAATTAATAATATGGATAACAATACGTATGGCACTCGTGTCATTATAGAATCTAATGTACGGGCAAACAAGAATATGTCACATAACTGTTATGGTAAACAAATGAAATTCGGGCAAGTAACATTATGGCATAGGAGTATTATTGCTTATATTTTTCGGGCAAACCAGTTCAATGTACCACTTCAAATGAGGCGAGCAGATTTGTGTGGTTTCTACCGCGGCAGTACATTTAAAGCCACGAGGCCCGTATACGGGACAAATGGAGAATCATTGCTCCCATACAAAACTTCTAGTTCGGAAATATTCGATAAGAATCGGATGTGAACGACCTCGGTCAAGTGATGTTGTCCCTCTTTGTCATATGAATGCGTAGAGGCGTCATTGTGCTGTTGTCCTCGTTCTTCCTGTTTCATTTGACGCGTGAGTAGTAGCGGGACAAAATATTTGAAGTAGCACAAATTTAAATTTTGAGTTGTATCAGTACATCAGTAAATTTATTTAGTATGGGACAAATGTACTGCCTCACACGTGTACTCGTCACTAATCACGATGATTTTTTTAGCTAGATTTGTTACTAGAAAGTTTCTTACCGCTTCTTCACCTTTAAACAGCGATAACATGCTGCGAAGTGATTTATATAGAATAGCAATAAGATTAAAATTTGGACTCACATGACCTTCAAAAATGTTCTCCTGTGAAATTTATTTTGAATAAAAAAATTTGTGCATGTACTAGTGAGCACACGTAAGTGAAACTTTTTTATGACGTTATTATGATTTTGCTGATCACTTTAATGTATATATTATGTAGGATACTAAATAAATTTATTTCTTATCCGTGCAGGAACGGAGAAAGAATACAATTTCCTGCGGCCCGGCGGCCTGTCGTAAGAGGCGACAAAACAACCCACAGCCAGGTGGTAGGGCATTTGCCCGACTGGATGGCGACCACCCCTGGTCTAGAGTATGCCTCCATAACAACCTTGTGTTGTGTTCCGGCATTAGTGACCAGGTTTCAGGCTCCCTAAAGAGAGTAGCAGCGCATTCGTAGCACCTTTGGTGTTGCAAATGTCCATAGGCGATGGTAACCGCTGTCCATCAAGTGGGCCGTCTGCCTGTCTGCTGATCTCCTGCAATTAAAAAAAAAATGATTTACAAATCATCTATCATATTACAATGCTCGTCTCACAGTCCATCTATCACAATCTATCATCTAAGTGTGACGCGTAACCGAAAAATGTGACGTGACGCGTAACCGAAAAATGTGACGGTATTTTTTTTTCAACGTCGATAAAGAAGTTTCACTTCAAAAAGTTTTCAATTTGCAATATAAAAGAAGTCATTTAGTCAAAACAAACTGGAAAATATTCCTTAAAATATAACATTAATATTTTTCAAAAACGACTGAAATGTATTGGGGCAAAATATATAGGGACAGCGGTATATATCATGAGCGCGGACTGCGTAACGGGCCAGTCGAAGGTTTTATTTTACTTCGCAAAGAATTTATCGCTTCCCGCATCCGCAGCGATATTTGCGCGGTGTGCGCCCGAATACCGCTGGATGGGGTATTAAGTAAAATTGTACCCTCGTGTATCTATATATATAAAAAACTCCTTGTGGCACTCAGAGACTGCCGCGGTAAAGCTATTGCATAGCATTTTTCGGAACGAAGTTCCTTATCGCGCGTTGCGAAAGGGGGCTAGACGGAAAAAATTAACACCAAAAGTTGTAACGACACTTTTTGCTATAGTTAAGCCGTGCGGCGTGCGCGTGTTTCTTTGTCTGTCTCTCACTCTCTCATAGAAAGCAAGCTAGTTATTTTCGTTTCGTCTTTCTATCTTTATCGACTTATGCAATTGTAATTATTTATTTATGCAGTATTTTTTTTCTTTGATATTCAAGTTACACTTTTTGAGCGTGGTGACCGAGAAGAAAACAAATCATCTATGTACACATATATACCTACATATATACTTACGGGGCGCACATGCGGTGAGTTTGGCATTATAAAGGTATGATAGATATCTATACACCTATATACTTTCTCACAAACAGCTGCTTACGTATTCGTCCGATTTCAGAGCAGCTCGTCTCGATCCGTGCGAGCTTCTTACAGTCGTACCATATACATACACGTTAAGCGAACACTCGGTCGAGCTACATGGTAGGCGGGGTGGGAGGTGTTAGGTTTTATTTTCGTTACGGAATTTCTTGATTCGGTCGCCGTGCTCAAAGCCCGCTATAAAAGCTATGCAATAGCTTAAAAATCAATTGTTGTTCGATAGTCTCGCTAAGACTCGACGGTTTGACGGATTTGTCTAATTTTGATTTTGAATTATTTGTGGCAGTCCAGGGAATGTTTAGAAAATGAGTGTTCAGACACAATAAGCCAATTTACGTGCTGACTCCAAAACCTTTCTGCCTTATAGAATCGTTGCCATCGACCATTGCGACATTGTCCATGTGTAAATGTCACAATAGCAGTGACATATTAATAAACGTCAGTTTACGAACTTCAGTACATAACTATACGAACTTCATTAAATTACATTACTATACGACATACGTTTTAAATTACCAGCGTTAACGAATAATTATTGTAGAACTAAATATACGAATTTAAACGAAAAAAACCGCTTTTTTTGGATATCCTCCGTTCCTCTGTCTACAATGAGTAAATATAATAAAATGCTTGGAATACAGTAAAAACAACAATCTCGCTTTCCATTAGAAACTATTCTTACCTGTCAAACTTTGACGTTCGTCCTGTCGTTTAGAAATCAATTAAATTTGCTAAATTCAATATTATACAATCAAATCCACTTAACGTCATAAAAGTAACAAGTATCAACTGAGTGTACATACCGCGGTCCGTCAGAAACACCGGCCGTTGCACATAAATCAGCCGCCAGTGGCCGCATAACTTACAAGTGTGTGTTCCCGACAGATTTATGCCAAGGAATCGCTGAAGGGGAAGTTGGATTAATTAGTATGATTGGGATAAAAGCCCATGGGGACCCGATTACCATCCCTTTTACACCTGGCTATAATCTATAATTTTGGTACGAATTAGCAGGACTCGAATGAAAATACCGTTAGAATTGTTATATGGTTAAATTCTACGTATAGATCTGTAGAAGCACATTTTATGACCTGTCGGCATTTGAACTAATTGTAATCCTTTATGATCGTCTTCTTTTCTTCACTTATTTATTGGCATACGTTTCTAGCTATTGTAGAGAACAATCTATTGTTCTATTGTACTCGTTTACGGCAGCTTGCGGCTGCATCAGTAGTCAGGTGTTTCGGAGCAAGTTTCTTGGTGCTGCCCTTATAATTCACTAGCCTACCTATATTCACCACAGTGGTGGATTTACGTATAAGCCTGGGACTAGGGTGGCATCATTTTTGGGCAGGCCAAACATCTCGGACGCCAAAATTCTAAATCTTAAAAATGTAAGGCCAATTTTAAGATCTGACAAACTATAGCCCGTCATATAGGTTCACATCAGTCTGTTAACGTCAATTATAGATAGATAGAAGTTTAGATATAAGGAACAAAGGACAAAGATTTGTTTAAAACTACAATAATAAAGTCCATAGAAAACAAAATTAACTAGAACATACAATAGAAAATGCATGTAAATAACATAGAAAAACAAGCAAAAGAAGTTATAAAACGAACGATGAAAGACGTTGGAGAGTATAAGACGCAAAATTTAAATAACAGCTACAAAACTTCAGGCTCTCTATATACGCAGACAACAAGTTCTGCACAAACTAACGTGACCTCCCGGCTGGTCTGATGCCGGGTCAGATGGCATGGCTCCGTAACAATATAACATGGGCCCACTTGGCGCACCGCCAGTACATTAAAAGTGGCTGAACAACTAAGTAGGGCGTTATAAAACACTAAGGATGTATTGCCATTGTTAATAGCGTTTACAGTGATTTATTCTATATCAACATTTATTATAAGGTAGGTAATACTTCCACAATTAATATTATAAACTCCAAAGTCACTCTATTACGCTTTCACGGTGGTCCTTCGAGCCGGATAAAGGAATGCAAGCTGCATGACAGGCAGAGATGCTGAGGCCAATGCCAATGGGTGCTGATCCTTTTAAATTATTGTGATAGTGATCAGCGTTACAACGAGAAGTGCCTGAGCATCAGAAACTCCGGTGCCTGGCTAAGTCAAAACAAAACTACGTACATCCTCTCCTTTATCTTAAAGTCTGGCAATCGGCCAGACCAGACGGAGAACCTACTAAATGATTGTGTAATTCTGTACCAATTACTGTGCTAAATATTACAATCTAGCCTATAGAGACTAATGAGTAATTTCATTTCATTTGTAAAGGCACGCTTGGCTGTTCATCAAGAGGTGTTGATGCCAACACTAATGTATGGCAGTGAAAGTACGATAAATGCAGTTGATATGAAAGCTTTGAGAAGCATATGTGAGGTAGGGATGAATGGTATGATGAAGAATAATGTTGTGGATTATAAAATGATTTTTAATAGCAAGAGTTGAAAAGGTTTTATCCGTGCAGGAACGCAGAAAGACAATACAATTTCCTCCGGCCATGCGGTCTGTCGTAAGAGGCGAAGAAATAACCCACAGCCAGGTGGGTTTGCCCGTTCGGAAGGTTACCACCCTAGTCTATAGAGTATGCCGTCATAACAACACTGAGTTGTGTTTCAGCATTAGTTGCCGGGCCTCAATCTCCCTTTAAAGAACAATAGCGCATTTGTAAAAGTTTTAATACTAACGCGAACGAAGTATGGTTAGCAGAGATGGTTTTACTTTAAATTCATTGTCACTATCATCTACACCAGTGTTCAGCAAACTTTTTGTGTTCAAGGTACATCTACGAAAACGAAATTTTTTGGCGGTACACCACAAATCAAAACCATTTTTAAATAATATTAATCAACATTTATTTATTAGTCATCGAAATAATATTTAGTATTAATCAACAAACCTAAAGTTTAAATAGTAGCATTACCTTATTTTTCAATTGCACACATTAATTGTAATGACCACAGTAACCGCGGTACATACTTTGCGGAACACTGCTCTACCCTATTTTGAATTCAAAAACCTAAAAAAATATTGGATTAATTTCAGTTAAACTATTCAAAGGTGGTAAAAGGAAAATCAAATCCGCTCGTAATCCGTCACATTCATATTCATTTTTGCAAGCGCGTGTTCTAATACAGATTGGGCCACATTTCCATAAACAAACGCCGAGGCACCCACTGCAAATACAACGGTGCGATACTCTTGTACTTTTTAATCCTGCCTCAGCCCGACAATTTGTCAATCTGTTTCTATATGCTATAAGCGACTGTTATAAATAAATAAATGTTATAAATGTTATAACAAATCAAGACACACAAAGAGCCTAAAAATAATAACCCAGACACAGAAAGGAAAAAACAACACACATGGCACTAGATAGGAATATAATATACCTATATATATAGGTATAGATATAAGGCGCACAATGCACATGCACTTCCTCACAACACCAGCATGTAACATATATACTCTACATTAATATAAGTTTAGTATTAAAATTAGAGTAAATTAATATAATAAGTTATTCGTAAGGTATACCACAACACAAAAATCACTAAATTAATGTCACACACAATGTAGCATTCGATTGCCCTGCGAAGGCGATCGGATACTACTCTGGGTCAATTTTAGATTGATTCGACGCTCAAGGTCCTAGATCCAGCAGTAACGGTATAAGCACTGTACTCACCTGAGTCTGCAGCTAGCACCTTTTCTACCCGATGGCGAGATTTGGTTGATATTCACTTAAGTTTAAGCGCGCGCGTTTTTTGGTCGTGCGTATCGGTCGGGTCTCGTAATTGCACTGGTGTTGCCACTCTCCGCTTTGATCAGTTCGTTAGTGCTGACAGTCAAAAAATTGATGTCTCAATATTGCTCGAGAGCCACAACACATGAACATCGATACAACCAAAAATCGTTACGTTATGGTGACGATACACACAAGAACCAAAATAACCAATAAGCGTGTTTAAACTCTAAAAATTTAATTAGAAATTAAGTTGTAAACAAGAGTACGGAATTAGAGTCCGGAGAGGTGCCAAAAAAAATCAACTTTTTAATATCAGCTTAAACACACAAACACTACAAGGCATCTGCAATGTTCAAAGAGTAAGTTAACCTATGTTTCAATTACACAATATCCCCCCACATTAAGAGTATATGCCTAGCAAACCTCGCCTACATTTCTCTACCGCTCTGTAGTGTTGTTTACCGTGGGCAATTGTTAGAGTTCCTAATTCCATTAACATCGGAAATCAATTAGACTGGCTGGTTCAGTGCGAGTCTTAATTACTTCTACTTAGTTGTTCCATTACTTTGTTGCATATTAGAAGTTAAAGTGCGTTTGTTATAGGAACTTTATGGTCCAAATATATTATATGAGTCAACATCAGTTTTGAACTATCTACCAACATACTCAAAAGTCAAATTTTCAACAATAAAGGTGCTACAAATGCGCTGCTGCTCTCTTGAGGGAGACTGGAACCGGGTCACAAATGCAGAAACACACTCAAGGTTGTTATGGCAACATACTTTAGACCAGGGGTGGTAGCCATCCAGTCCGGCAAATGCCCTAGTACGGCTGTGGGTTGTTTAGTCGTCCCTTAGGACAGGCCGACTGGCCGCAGGAAATTGTATTTTTTTCTCCGTTCCTGCACGGATAATACGGATATAGACCTATATAAGATAAATTTACAAAATATAAAAATCACTATTAGTTAAAAACGTTCCCAGAACGATAGCAGCGTTACCACGTTGTATGGCAACGCTTATACTTTGTCCAAATATAGGCCATCACGAGACATTTGCTGTATTCGAAACAAATCATGCTTTTTTATTTTTTATTGCAGGAGTTCAGCAGACAGGCAGACGGCCAACCTTCGCCTATGTACATTTGCAACACCAAAGGTGCTACAAATGCGCTGCTGCTCTTAAGGGAGACTGAGACCTGGTCACTAATGCCGGAACACCAATCAAGGTTGTTATGGCGACATACTCTAGATGCTATATATTTGACATTTAGGATTGCTTGCATAGCGATCGCCTTTAAATAAAATTAGGTAATCATATTAAGCTGCCTAAATACGTTTTACACAACATGTATTGACACTTCTTTAAACATATTTAGCGACTTTTGCGATGTGCAAGAAGCTAATCGTATTTAAGGGTGTTAAATGCGTTTAGTGTTTCTTAAATAAATTTAAGGAATGTTATGTAAGCGGCCCTTAGAATCCTATTATAGAGGTTTCAAACTTCAATATGGAAAATCAAACAAGGAAGATTGTCGTGTTTGTAATTTCAAAACACATCCTCAAAAGTGAAGAACATTCTCGAACCAATCGAATATCACTGTGAAACAGTAAGCTGAATACAGAAATCACGTATCACCACTAGAGATATCTCAGACAATTCGTTTGTATACTAGATTGAGTCAATGAACGCTGCCAACTTTATTCTGCAACAATCATAACTCTTAACTCCAGGGGATAAAGTCTTAATTTGCGTGATGGTAGGTGTAGAGAATTTGGTAATTCATGGCGCCCTATAGGCTGGTTTATACCGTACACACGATCTGACGACAACCCTGCCACGTAACACCGTGCAAACAGTCAAATTGGTAAACATAAAAATACATATTTGCATTTTGGTCCTGTGGATTTGTTTTCGATATGAAATCTGGTTTACTATGATATGATGCTCCTATTCAAATATATCTCTAAAATATTTATTTCTTTTTTCACAAACATCGCTATCCGGGTAAACAAGTACAATAACAATAGGCTATTGTCTAATTGCAAATATTAAACACGAAGTAAACAAGAGAACTCCGAAGGAAGAAAATGTTAAAAAGAAATATTAGTATCATTATTTAATCAAATTACCGAAATACTGCGACGGCCTCTGTGGTTGAGCGGGCTAAGCCTTTGCCGGGCTACCTCACTGCAACCCAGAGACTCCGGGTTCGATTCCCGGTATAGTAAATTTCGGAAAACGTATTTTCTCCGTTATTTACCATGGTCTGGGTGTCTGGGATCGGCCCCAGAGTGGTCCGTTGTATATTACCCATAACACAAGCGTAACTTGCTTAATTTGGGGATATACAATGTGTGTGTTTGTCTGCCGATTATTATTATTATTATTATTACTGCTAGCGTTCTGGGTTAGAGTGAGAAAGAAGGTGCTTGCCTACCGCTGCCGCATGCGTGAGAGCAAGGGAAGCCAGACAGACTAGCGTCGTAACGCGTTACGTAACGAAGCGGTTTACCCTCCGAAGTTATAATTTCAAAAACATAATTGGATTCATATTGAACGAAAACTGTATTATAGTAGTATGCAAAGTCCCCGAATGCATTGCAATTCAGAGTTTTAAATACAAAGTTATTATAAAGCGCAATGTTCAGAATAATGGCGCAGTTAAAGCGAGCTGTATTTTGAATTGAGCGTAGTTTTAAAACCAAGTACGTCGGTAAAGTTTGAATGAGTTATAATGGACATATACAAAGTTAAATTAAACTTTCCTACATTTAACTCTTGTTTTTAAATTTATTACATTACTAGACAGACTACAGAAGTCGTGGTAGCGTAATGGTTAGCGCACGCGCCCCTAAATCAAAAGGCGCGGGTTCGATCCTGACCGGAACGCATGCATCTCTTAGTCAGTTTTCTGATCTAATATGCATATTGTTACAATTACCACGTGCTAAGAACGGTGAAGGAAAACATCGTGATGCAACCTGCACATCGAGATAACCGATGTGTCAAACCTGCCAAGCCGCCTTGGACAAGCGTGGCGGGTATACTGTCCGTTGCCCTATAATGGGAGGCCCGAGCCCAGCAGTGGGACATTTATGGGCTGACATTATATATATATACATTATTAGAGTTTAACCGACGGCTGTGCACGGGTCAACCTCTGTCTGATCAACTGGACCGAGTGGACCGAGGGGATTAAGTTAACCGAGGCGACTGAGTGGACCAAGGGCACCAAAGGAACGAATCAGACCAAACCTATTCCAGTCTCCGGGACAAATAAATAATTCAATCTCATTATCTGTCCATAGGCGATGGTAACCGCATTACATCAAGTGGGCCGTTTGCCTGTCTGCTGAGCTCCTGCAATAAAAAAATAAAAGAAAAATCGGGTTGAAAATTATCCCTCGACCACCCCCGGTATGAAAATTACATATAAACGGCATTTCAGCTAAACCAATGGAATATTCTTTTCATAAAAGGATAACAAACAGGGAGACAAATATATTTTTATCGCGGAAACTATCACATTTTTCGGGATAAAAAGTATCCTGTCCTCAGCTGACAGACAGAGTTACTTTCGCACTATTTGGCTAATAAGGTACTGCTGTAGAAAGATTAATCCAATAAAAATTAAGAGCTATTGTACAGACTTTAAATCTAATGCTTCGTTTTTGTTTGAGCTTCTAGGATACACAGAGATCATAGGTGCTACTGGAGAATTAGCTTCAGCTGCAAACCAGTTGACGATGTCAAGTATTAAAATATTGAAGTCGCCATCACGTTTTCTATTGCATGTATGATGAAAAGCGGCTACCATCGCCTATGGACATTTGTAACAACAAATGTAACTACCCTTGCGCTGCCGCTCTCTTGAACTTGAATAATGTAACACAAAGTATATTTTTTTCAGGGCAGGACAACGTCTGCCAGGACCAATGGTTATCAAATCTCTATTCGCTAAGTTGAAGTAAAATTATGACTCCGTTTTCTGTGAAATTCTATACTACATTTAACAAACGAAAAGCTTTCGAATTCAACTATCTAACAAAGCGCCGATCTCGAGGTATTCTATATAAGACATTCCACAAAATAGTATCGTACAGAACATTCGCGTAGAACAACAAATGAAATGATAACGTCGAAAATTAATTCAATAATTAATTAAAACTAATTTATATAACTATAGCTTCATAACATCTCCTATAAATATATATTAGCTGCCATAAATGTATAATTCCAACAGCAATTGGATATGTAATTTATTATAAGGATGATCTGTTAAAATTTGAGCTTATTGTTAGGTCCTTAGTATTAAGCATATTAAGTCCTGGCGTTGTCTGTCACAGCGTAGAGGTGCGTTCCTCGGGTGGCGGATGGGGGAGTGGTCGATAGTACAGCCTAGCTACACTTGCAGCTAAGTCCGATGGACTCGCTGACCAAGACACGTGTGGTCCTCCAGCAATGTGAGGGTTATTCAGAGGGTTAACAACCCACTCACGGAAAAACAAATTTACGAAATTGAAAACGAGGTATAAACGATCCGATCTCAATGAGCAGTTGGCGTGTTCTCGTTTCGGAGGCCAAGACACATTTTGGGTCACCGAGCAAACGGAGTTAGTTAGTTATTAAGTCTAACAAATTGGTTATCCAAAGATTCTGCAGCTTGCTCTTCTGTGTCATTGGCGAGTAACAACCCATCGAAACAGCCTGCGGGTGACAATACGCAATCAATCTTCCTCAAAGGCAAACTCTGTTAACGGACGAACGAATCGCGAGACATTAACAACTATCGAGACTGCTTTGATTCGGGTTCCCTCTGATGTGTACTTGAATGGAGGAGAAAACATACACATCGTTGATTTCGATTTTCTATTAAGGGGACTCTAGTTTACTTGTACTAGTCTAGTCTAGTTTCTAATAAAATATTAGTACCTAGTGTTTTTGAAAGTGTGATCAAAATGTAAGTTGTAAAATAAGTATTATTTTTTATCAGAAATTCTTTAAATTGTACAATACACAATCGCGTGGGCTGGGTTCTTCCAAGAAAATGCAATTTGCACACCTGAGGACGGCCAACAAAGTCGAAAACAATAACGATAAGGATTAGTTCGACACTAAAACAGACAGCCATAAAACAAGTAGAAAGACAATAATATGTTATTCTTAATTACAAATTCTAAACACAAAGTAAAAAATTTAAATTCGGGGAGGCAATAAACTGCGCTTTACGACAGGCAGCTGTGCGTTTATCTTTGGCATGTAACATTATGTGCGGGAGATTCGCAAGTGTATGACGGTGGTGTGCAAATTCAATACGTATATAAATAGGATATATAAATATCCATGTGTGTATTCATAATAGTTATAAAGTAAAGGTATGTTTTTGGAGAAAATACTGCTGCGCTTCTTCTCCTTTAGCAGTGACTAAAATTGCTTTGGAAGCAATGCTAGATTTATGACATTCAATAAGTAATTTGTAAAATTCCAGTATAAAATGAATACATTAATTTTCATTGTTGATGTTTTGACCTTCTTTACTAATGAAGAAAGTTAACTCATTTAAAAGTAAAATATTTGTATGTAGCAACTATTGAGAATAAATATTAAATTAATTTTAGCTGTAATTAATTTCGCGATATATAATTAAGTTCTCTCAAATACACAGTACTTATTCAGCTGTAAATTTTCAATTTTATATTTAATTTTCATATCCAATTATAGTTGTTTTTAAAGGTAAGTTAATATGTGAAAAATGCTTGTTTAGTGAGAGAAATAAAATAGAAAATTAAATTTAATATATTTTATATATTTCTAATACCTCTGCTAAGCCTGGTATAATGTTCTTGTTAGTAACTTATGGCCTTATTCATATTGAGTTAGAGAAAGTTTGTAGGAAGGAGCCTATGGTTCTTAAAGAACCCTACAAACTTACTCTAACGCAATATGAATACGATTATTTGTCATGAATATGTACCCAAGGGTAAAATTGCGTTATTGTTAATAAGGTTAAAAATTAACAGATTACTCAGGTATTGAGACGATGTATATGTGTATGATGTACATCAAGAGTATACATTATTATTTATTTATTTCAGACACAAAGATCCATAATCACAACAAATGTTAAACAATGTTATTATTAAATTAAAACTGAAAATTATCAAATTAATAAATATCCCCGGTTTTCCCAGAGCGCTGCAATATGGGAATCTTTAAAGAGGGCGTAAATAGATTCTTAAAGTCTCAACGGAGTAGGCAACGCATCGACTCCCTTGGTGTTACAGATTTCCATGGGCGACGGTAGCCACTTGCCATCAAGTGGACCCGTCTGTCAGTTTGCCCACAAGCAACCATAAATAAAAAAAATATCCATCCAGTCGGTCAGTCCTTTATTGAAGCATTTTATTATTATATATTTTACATAAAATAAATTATCCTATGCAGCAATCTGCAACCAGTCCCAGTATTTTAGTTTGGTGTAGCCAGCTAGCAATAACCGCGATTATACTATTTCTACACCTTTCAACCCTGGTCCAGAGATTTGCAATGCGAGTTTTCCGGATAGCACAAAACGTCTTCAATCTAGCCTCAAGAAACATACTCAAGGCACTAGAGTATCTTTTAAAACCTGTTAATCGAAATATGTTATTACATTGAACACATATGCTATATACGCCCTGTGCATTCCGTCTAAAGCTGGCAGGTGCAAAATATCTGCAAAACGTCCTGAACAGATATATTTTGAAAAATCATCTATCCCACATGTTGCTACACTATGAGAGCTATCTTCTTTGTCTTTCTACGTTGTGGTTATCCTTTATATCAGAAGGAAGAATATGACCAAGGTATTTGAAAGTGCTGACAATTTTTGCAAGCTGTCCAGCGATATACACATCAGGCACATAAGATGTTCGCCTTCCAGACCTAATAATACTAAGTCATCATAATCCGAGCTTTAAATCCCGGTCGCGTTCGGAGCGATTACTTCGATGTTCAGGGTCAGCTTACCTAATAATACTAAGTATATGAATGTAATGATATTGGAAAATAAATTAATAAAAAAGGATTTTTTTAAAAACTGAATACACATTTTTAAAGTTTCTTCTTTATGCATCTTGTTTACTACTGTTTTATTTATTTAGTTGGTATAGTGATTCAACAATAAAACTGTCTTTTATTGCCAAACTTTGTGATGGAGTGCATATACGAATATATTTTATGTATGTTTCTTCACCAGTATGTTCAACGCTATTCCTGGTGGTGCCAGGGTAAAATTTCTGGTCCTTCCCCACCTCCCCTATAGCACACCACGTGGCGGCGGTTGTAATATATATTGCCCTACCTCCTGGACTGGTGCGGCCTTCGATAATATAGCTCAATAGCAGTGGACGGCAGGACAGTCAAGCCACTAACCTTAACCTCTCGAAACTGCACTTCTCCCAATTCGGCAAGCCTGGAGACGTCTAACAGCGGTCGTCGAGGTTCAATTTTGTTTGCACAACGATGGTTTTATAAAGTATTTTTTGTGACACACAAATTCACACAATGGTGGTTAAATATTAAAATAGGTAGTTCATATGACTACGGCGCGGGTCGTTATACGCGCGCGGTCAGGTAGAAGATTTTCGACTTATTGAGGCGGTGGTGCGGATTTGTCCCTCCATTCACATTACGTGACGACACAATGTCGCTGGCCAATGAGCCTCATTAGCAGGGCACAGATCGGAAGATGTTGGCGCGACTGACTTCATTCCGATCATTTAATCAAGGAGATGAACCAATCGAAATAATTGGCCTAAACATTCCAGTTACTAGTGAACAACTTCTTTCCAGTAGTACTATTACTTGGTATAACGCTGATATTAAGACCTTGTGAAAGCAAGAAAGTCCCATAATCTATTGCAATAAATAGAAAAATCATTAATGTTATTATTAAATTACAATTTTTCAGTACCTCCCTCTACAAGCTCTCTACACGCCTATGCAGTGAAAAACAAAAATCAACCAAAACTCGGCTAAACAAGACCTTAACGCATTAATACTTGACATATTTGTTTTTCGTGATCACGGCTACTTAAATGTAGACGAAACGTCGGAATAATAAAAACAAAATACCACGCTTAAAACCGTAAAAACGTAGTTTTAAAATGCGATATTCTAAAAATCATTCTGCTTCAAGGTACGAACGGAGGACGAACAAACCCAAACACTCTGAAATGTATATATATGTGAAGTAAGGATTACTTTCCTAAATAAGGCCATTGTGTGATGTCCAAGCACTTCTATTTTATAAGCAAATACAGCGAAACGGTATCTTCAAGATGGCCGCCAGTAAAGCACGTAAGAAGCTGTTTATTGATGCTTAAACTATCACCAGCTTCCAGGTTACATTGGTTTAAATATTTGGGATTCATCATTGTGCTTTCGCATACATGCTAATGGTTGGTTGGTTATGGTTAGTATTGTTACGAATGCGGGACTCCAATTAAAATGCCGTTGGAATTACTATAGAATTTATTAGAACTATACAAACACGTATAACACGAATATAACTGGACATAATCAGTACAAATTGTACGATTCAATAACACGTGCAAAGTCTGTCACTATATCGCTTATCGAATGTACTACACACTTCTCGTTAGTATCGTAATCGTCGTCGACTGCTGATCTCTCCATGGGGCCGTTGCTGCACCGATAAAAAATGGCTGCCAGCCCGCATAGATCCGATTTCAAAGAATCAGCTCGACACACCTGCCTAATGACTGCCATAAAACAAGTACAATGACAATAGAATGTTATTCTTAATTACAAATTTTAAACACAAAGTAAACAAAAGAAGTTCAAATTGCGGCAAAGGTAATAAACCAGGTTTATGACAGACAGGTGTTAATTCACTTTGTGTCGGCATGTAACAGTATTTACCATCTCATCAAATTTACTACAAAAGAATTATGGATTTTATAATCAGAAAAATATCACCTAAATTTCTTGTACAGAAACGTGAAGTTGCTAATTATTTAAGCTTGTCTTGGTACCTTAAACAGTTTACTAAGACATACTTATATTCTATGAAATATATAATTCGAAAAATATAAATTTAAATCAAAATATATAAAAATAAATAATTTACTGCTGCAATGGTAATAATGAAGATAATAATGATAAATTTAATTATATAACCATTACGATACGAATGTAAACACAATGTAATCTTCCATTTAATAATTATTATAAAATTAATTAAATAATTTAGTCGGATTCCAATTGTATAGGGTAGTCTGGAGGATATCGCCTTTGGCGACAAGACCGCCCATTGTACTATAATTTTACGTGCAATAAAGTTATTCATTCATTCATTCATTCATTCAATACATATAAATACGGAAGATAGTAATAAAGATTTTAGGCGCTACTGTTATTTATTACACGTAACGTATAAAGCACTTAAATTTACAATAATACCAAACAACAGGTTTTTATAACCCTATTAGGCAATTAGTTCTACAATTGGATTGGATTGAAGTGTTTAACCAATTCTCGCCTCGCATAATATTAGTGAAAAATTGTTAATAAAATGGTCATTCTAAAAACTAACCTAAATGAAATATCCAAGCACCAAATTATAAATCCCTTTATATCCTATAATATAATACATTTGTAAAGGGTTGAAGTTTCTACGTGCATTTAAATGAGATTAAACAAATTCAGAGGCACTAAACATGAATTCGAAGACCACTAGATTCCGAAAATTTTCGGTCTCGATAAGTAACGTTATTCTGGTGGTACTTTTTTTATTTTTTATTACTGAGTTCAGCAGACAGGCAGACGGCAAACCTGATGGAAAGCGGTTACCATTGCCTATAGACATTTGTAACACCAAAGGTGCTATAAATGCGCTGTTGTTCTCTTAAGGGAGACTGGAACCTGGGCAGTGATGTCGAAACACAAGCCGAGGCTGTTTTGAGGGTATACTCTAGAGTAGTCTAGACCAGAGGTGGTAGCCATCCAGTTAGGCAAATACCCTCCCATCTGACTGTTGTTTGTTTTTTCGCCTCTTAAAATAGTCCGCCCGGCCACAGGAAATTGTATTCTTTCTCCGTTCCAGCACTGGTAAAAAGAGAGAGACGAATATAGCATAAAAAGTGGGGCTACAGTCGCGTTTTTTACAACGTAAGTCGTATGCTGGTGTTTAATAAATGTTTAGGGTATTACAACATAGCGAATCCGTATCACAAAACGGCTGGCCAGGATCAGCCCGCCCGCGGTTAGGACGGCAGGCTGCTAGGCACCGACAGACAGACACAGACGGGGGTGTCTCAGACGCCGCCAATCACGATCTCTCCTTATCCCCGCGAAGGACGCCAGGAGACAAAGCCTCCCCACAGGATACACTAGGCGTGTTATTGGGAAGCTTCTCCTTTCCCAGCCTTAACACGTTGCGAAACGGCAGTAAGGTAGCGTAGGCCACACCGACGATCCCGATCCATCGGGATCCTTCCCCTCGGGCTTTATATTAACTGTCTTTCATAGTAACAGACCAGCCGAGGTACAGTCCCCTATAGCAAGGCGGGCTCAAGAAACCCCGGTAAAGTTGTGAGGTCTTCAGATTAACAACGTAAGTCGAGTCCAATAAAAACAATAGCGAATCCGTTCCGTGTTATTCTATGTTAAGTACCGCACGTCATAGAATAAGATTGCCCGTTTTATACCCACCCTAATGCGGTTGTAAATCTGAACAATAGCACTTTTATTTACGCATAAAGCATATGCCGTGGATAGATTTTTAGCAAGGAATATTTTAACAAGTATTTCCGGGATCCATTCTGAAGTGATAATAGTATCTGATTACAGCTTTAGAGGCGGCTTCTTCGACGGAGACAAGAAACAAAGAAAACCGGTGCTTTTGGTTCCAAAAAACGTAATGAGTTCAGTTGAGGTTAAAAACGATTACATTTTTCTATTACGAAATGCCCTAAATTCTATCCGGATCTTAAAAATTAGATAACAAATAAATAAGCTATTTTACACAGACTCTGGCTGAATGCACAAACCGTGCCAAGCCATTATTGAACAAAGAAGAAGAAGAAATAAGCCATTGATTACTATAGTCGATTTATGGTCGCTCAGTGGCCGAAATTCGACCATAATTAATTTAAATTATAAGTTAACATTATCAAGGTTCTGTTGTTAAACTACACTGTTAATTTGAATTTAAGAATAAACAAAAGAGTAAATATGCGTGTGTGTGTATGTGTGACACGCATGGTGGAGTGTGTAATATTTTTCATTTATTTAATGTATTTTTATTGCATAATTAAAAAAAAAAATATTAGCATGCTGCACTCCTTCTCTATATAGACTATAAGTGTGCGAAATTCATACTCCTCCATCCGTGCAATTATCGTAAAAAGGGGGTACAAAGTATTAAAGACTATGTGTTTGTAGATTTCTTACTTAGAACTAGATGGCGCCACTAGAAAGTTACATCGCGGTATGGTGTGCATTTTGTACGTGTATAACACGGGTGTATTTTTTTTTTTTTTTTTAGTTGTTGCCAGTTCACCGCTGTCGTTCGACGCGCGCGCACGTCTCCCGTTCCGCCTCGGCAGTCCGTTATTCGTGTTCGTTGTGTTCGTTCGTTTACCCGGTCGACTTGTGTTTTTTCTGTTACAGTGCAGTGAAACGTGCGTCATCAGGTGGTTTATCCACCAAATCGTTCGTCCCCCTCAGGGACAATGGACGGCATGGAGCCCTATCTATCGCCGTTAGAGGGTTTGTTGTCGTTTTTACGACAGCAATTCCCTCAAGCGCTCGACCAATTTTTGAGGACTCCGGAGTCCCAATCAATGGCGTCCGTTATCTCGGAACTTAATTCCGAGAAACCCGTGTCCCGTAATTTGCACGTGCAAGGGGCCCCCGGGCAGGTACCTGCCGCGAGCGTCGCACCCCCCGCAACCCCCGCCACCGCACTTGCCGCGGCCCCCGCGCCCCACGCGTCTGTACTTGCCACGTCACCGATACGCCCGCTACCTGCACCCCCGCTCAACGATGCCCACCGTGTGACATCAAAGTCGCGCGCCTCGTTGTCTCGTGGTTCCGCGTCGGGACAACCGCGTTCGAGCTCCGCGAGTTCGACAACATCGCGTTCGCGATCGCCCATCCACCGCGTAATCGACTCTCGTCGAGTAATCGATTTGACCCCTGAGGTTCCGCAATACCCCAGGGATGCCCCTCTTTCAACAGCCGATGAAATTACCCCCATGGATGTCGCGCCTACCGCGAACATTCCGTTAAACCGCGAAGACGATGACGGATTCATAACCGTCAATCGAACAAAAAAACGAAAGACCCAGAGAGAGGTCCCCTCCAACCCCACCTCCACTGCCGGCACTCAGCCGACAGCGACACCGTCCAGCCGCCCTGGACCACCTTCACAACGCCCGCCGCCACCCCTGATCATACGCGAGAAAGCCCATTGGCTTCAACTCGCCAAGGAATTGCCAGGTAAGGCAATCTCCATTAAAGAAGCCCGTGATACCCAGCACGGCATCAAAGTTATGGTCACGTCTTCAAGCGACCACCGCGCCCTAACGACTTTATTATGTGACCGTAAAATCGGTTACTACACTTACGCTCTGCCGGAAGAAAAACGCCTTCGGGCTGTAATCCGCGGCTTACCTCAGGAAATTGAAAGTTCCTTCATCCTAGAGGACCTTAAGTCCCAAGCCCTGCCGGTGCACGAAGTACACCGTATGCACAGAGGCGACTCCACAAAGTCACCTCTAAACCTAGTATTGGTTGTCCTCGACCTCTCCCCAGAGGGGAAAAAGATCTTCGAACTTGAGAAGGTCTGTGGCCTCTCTGGCCTTCGTGTGGAACGTCCACACGAAAAACATACACTGCGGCAGTGTCATCGCTGCCAACTTTATGGGCACTCTGCCCTTCATTGTCAATCACGCCCCAGGTGCGTCAAGTGCTTGGGCGATCACGGGACCTCGGAGTGCACTCGCACCCGGGACTCCCCAGAGCCACCAAGCTGCATCCTCTGCGGCCAAGCGGGCCACCCCGCTAACTACAGAGGCTGCCCTGCTGCTCCCCGACCCAAACGCAAGGTCGGAAAGGACAATGCCCAAAAAGGCACTAGAAAAGTGCCGAACAAACCCGCATTCGTGGCCGCCCCTCCTCCAGTAGTAAACCACTGGACGGGTCTTCCCACGACGGAAGCGTTCCCTCTGCTAAGGACGCGTGCCCCAGTTATGGCCAGCCTTCCCCCGACCACCCTCGCCCCCGCCCCTATTTCTAAGGTATCTTCTGGGCCATCGGCCCACCACTCTATAGCGGAGGACTTAGCTTTAGCGACTAAATTCGCCAAAAACTTGCCCTTCGACCTAGAAGAGGTCCAACTTTTGGCTAGGAAACTGAGACAAGTTTCAGAGTCAAGTCAACCCTCTCTCCGGGACCAACTCGTGATCGAAATGGATCACGCGTACCTCCTCCAAATACTTAGATCGTTGTAATTAATCAATAACATCAAATTATTGTTACCGGTAACAAATGGCACATGTAGGAAGAAATAAACCACGCTCATTGACTCTGGCGACTTATAACGCCAACGGCCTTCGAAACCAGCGCGATTTGGTCCATGACTTCCTGGTTACCAATCAAGTAGATATACTACTAGTACAGGAGACCTTCCTGAAACCGAGTAACAGAGATCCAAAGATCTCTAACTATCGGATCACTAGACATGACAGGGTAGGCCGTGGTGGCGGCACCCTGATCTATTTTAGAAGATCCTTACACTGTATGCCTCTAATCACCCCCCCACTAGAAGGTTTGGAGGTATCAGCTTGCAGACTAGCAATGACTGGCCACCAACCTCTAGTCATAGTCTCAGCATATCTCGCATGCCAAAAAACACTTATTAAGAAAGACTTAGAAGCCCTATTCAACTTAGGCCCAGCTGTCATAATAGCCGGAGATCTGAATTGCAAACACGAGCAGTGGAATTGCAATACCACTAACCCCAATGGCAGAGCTCTAATAAATATATCAGACGATCTTTTGTTTGATATACTTACTCCCATGACCCCCACAAGATACCCCCCCAACCGTGACTGGGGGACCCCAAACACTCTCGACTTAGCATTACTGAGGGGCGTAACCCTTCAGTTCCATTCGATCGAAACGATGGACGATATAGATTCGGACCATCGCCCGGTTATCCTCAGATTAGGACCACAGACAGACCCGACATCTGAAACTAGGACGTCTGTGGACTGGTTGAGACTTGGGAACCTCCTCAAGGCAACAAGCTCACAAGACCTGGACCGCATCCCGGACCACATTGAGTCCCGCCAAGACACGGAGACGGCGATTGAGGCCCTTACTAGCCACCTTCAATCCGCAGTGCGGAACTCGTCCAGGCAGGTGCCGGTGGAGGATGACCGCCACTTATGCCTGCCGGACGAGGTGAGGGTACTGTTGAGGGAAAAGAGAGCCGCCTCCAGAGCTCACGATAGATATCCCACCGAGGAAAACAGAGTCCGACTTCGCGAATTAGAGCGCGAGGTCAAACTACGTATCCGGGAAGTCAGGGAACAACGTTGGGACAGAACGTTGAGAGATATCGAACCAACTCACCAGGCATACTGGAAGCTGGCTAGAGCTCTCAAATCAGACACCCTTACTGTCATACCCGCGCTAGAAAGAGCCGACAACACCGAGGCGTTCGATGACGAGGAGAAGGCCGAATGCCTTGCTCAGAGTCTAGAGTTTCAATGCTCCCCCACTACGCAAAACGTCGACCAGTCACACCTGTCGGAGGTGGACTCCGAGGTCGAGCGTAGATCCTCCTTACCAGCGGAAACCACACTCGACCCGGTCACGGTCGAAGAAGTGCAAGATCTGATCAAGTCCCTCAAACCGCGAAAGGCCCCAGGGACCGATGGCATTAACAATCGCGTCTTAAAACTCCTCCCCGGCCACCTAATTATAATATTGGTGAGCATCTTCAATGCCGCCATAACAAACTGCTCCTTTCCCGCGATTTGGAAGGAGGCAGATGTCATCGGTATTCACAAGCCTGGAAAACCGGCTAATAAACCGTCCAGCTACCGTCCGATCAGCCTACTGAGTGCACTCAGCAAGCTTTACGAGAGGGTCATCCTCTCTAGACTTAGAGATTTTGCCATCAGCAAACATCTACTACCCGACGAGCAGTTTGGCTTCCGTGCCAGACACTCGTGCGTGCAACAGGTGCACCGCATCACGGAGCACATACTATCTCACTTTGCCCATCGCCCCCGCTCTATAGGAACAGCCGCCCTGTTTCTAGACGTAGCTAAGGCCTTCGACAAGATCTGGCACAACGGCTTGATTTACAAGCTGTATCAGTTCGGTGTGCCAGACAGACTCGTGCTCATCTTGCGAGACTTCCTCCTAGGTCGTAGCTTCCGTTTTCGAGTGGAGGGAACGCGCTCGTCTCCTCATCCACTCACAGCCGGTGTACCACAGGGCTCGGCCTTGTCCCCACTACTCTTCACGTTGTTTACCAGCGACATCCCAAAAACTCCAGATGTGGAGCTGGCCCTCTTCGCGGATGACACCGCACTCTATACATCAGATAAAAACAGACAAATGGCCTGCGTCCGGCTGCAGGTAGCTGTCACAGAGCTAGGCAAATGGTTTCGTAAATGGAGGATAGAGGTGAACCCGGAAAGAGTGCAGCAATGTTCTTTTCCCCGGGCACGCTTCGCTCCCCCAAACGCGCTTCCCTTCGCCTAAAAGCCATTTCGCTCTATGACCAAGAAATTCCCTGGGCAAAGCACACCAAATACCTGGGTGTCACCCTAGATCAGAACTTGCGCTTCAACGAGCATATCACTATAGTCCGAAATAGAGCGCGATTTGTGATGGGTCGTCTAGCACCCATGATAGATAACCGAAGCAAAATGTCCCTCAGACACAAGCTTACTCTATATAAAACATGCATCCGCCCGATCATGACATACGCGAGTGTGGTATTCGGCCATGCCAAGCCTACCCACTTAAAGAAACTGCAAATCGTGCAGAATAAATTCATGCGCAGAGCCGTCGGTGCTCCCCTCTATATGCGTAACGTCGACCTCCACCGCGATCTGGAGCTTCCCTCTATCAAAAACTACATTACGTCGCTCTCGCGTAAGTATTTCGATCTCGCGCCGCACCATCGAAATCCGCTCGTCGTATCCGCGTCCGATTACAAGCCTCGGCGAAAGACTCTCGTGCGACGACCGCGTAATGTCCTTACGGACAAGGTCGACGCTATCACAAAACGGCTGGCCCGGATCAGCCCGCCCGCGGTTAGGACGGCAGGCTGGCAGGCACCGACAGACAGACATAGACGGCGGCGTCGCAGACAACGCCAATCACGATCTCTCCACGTCCTCGCGAGGGACGCCAGGAGACATAGCCCCCACACAGGATAGACTAGGCGTGTTGCTGGGAAGTTTTTTTCGCCGTTTCTTCTTTCCCAGCCATAACACGTTGCGAAACGGCAGTAAGTTAGCGTAGGCCGCCGCGAACCGCCGATCCCGGTCCCCCGGGATCCTTCTTCTCGGGCTTTATATTACCCGTCGCCCGTTCCCAATTAGTTCATTGTGTCGCCCATTGGCGGGCATCATCAGATTCATCCCCCTCTCATGGCAACAGTCCAGCCGAGGTAAAACTCCCTAGGGAGCTCCCTCAAGCAAGTTGCCCCCGGGCTCGAGCGCCTTGCGAAGGCGCTCGCCCCAAAAACCCCGGTAAAGTTGTGAGGTCTTCGGACCAACAACATAAAGTCAAGTCAAATAAAATTAAAAAAAAAAAAAATTTAGTTGTTGCTGACACTCACTGTAATAAATTTTTCTTTGAGATTTGTATGTATTATCATTTTGATATCGTATAGAGAATCCCCTCTCGCCCAGGACTGATTATATACTATGACTTACATGAAGTGTAAGGTGTGTAAGAATAAGCCTAAATGGCGCTCTGTTGTTCGTGCCTACCCCGCAAGGGACCTGGCGTGAAGTTATGTATGTATTTACATGAACGCGATGCTATGTAAGTACAGATAGATGACATCGCTGTTAGAGTTGCCGAAGATTAGGCATCTGTCTGTATCAGTAAAAATGCCCAATCTCATTTGATATTTAATATTGATAAGAATATTGGTGTGCACATCACGTAAACTATAAGGTTTCTGTATATATAATCTTAAGTTAGGAACAATGGAGAAATTAATAACGTGGTGAGTGATGGTAGAATAATCTGGTTAGTTTCAGACTTTTAGAAAAAGGTAGAAAACTCTGGAAAGAAAACACAAAGACGGATAAATTTTAGAAAGGGATAAACGAAAGTTCCCGAATAGAAGATTTGGGAAAGAAAAGACAGAGATACTACCGGGCAGTTTAGAGTTGAGTTCAGTCCAAGACATCGAAGCGACGAGTGCGATACGGAAGAGTTGGAAGAGAAGTTTAGATATAAGACAGTGAAGAGATAAGTGGTGATCTTAGTGACATGCTTAGTGGACAGTTATGTACAGGAGGAGTGTAGCGTAGTTCGAGAGACGAACCAGAAGCGAGCTACACGTGTTAATATCGGAGGTGAGCACTACAGCCGCAAGAGGAGGTCTACGCAATATCGCCGACGGTATTGTGAGTGAAACACCTTAACGTCGGGACAGTGCATCGTTAGTCGTGCGTATAGAGGCAACCCTGTGGAGAGGCATTGCGTTGCGTGTGTAAGTCAATAAAAGCGTTTGGTTAAAAACTGGTGCTTTCTTCCAATCAACCACTCTTCTTATTTTGTACTCGCGTTTCGGGCGATTGAGCTATGGGCTCTCGCCAGTGGTGCGTCACTATCCAACGGGGTGACCATCATCGACGCACAACACATTTATTTTAACTGCCACAAAACCTTTTTACAAGCTTTTATTTAACTTGCAATGGATGTATGTAAGTTCGGATGGAATCTTGCAAGTTAAATTTGACCAACTTCCCGGTGTCCGATTGAGCTGAAATTTTGCGCGCATATGTGTATCGCGTAAGGACGGATTAATATGGTACCATGGAGCTAATCTAATGATGGAGTAGGAAGGTAGCCTATATATCACAGGATAGACCTGTCTTGTTTGGGCTCGTTTTACTTGTCTTGGCTAGCACTTTGCTGCTACTAAACTTGTAAACTTGTATTTAAAAACCGTTTGAAATAACAAATTTCTAACAATTAAAATCATTATTTTATTTTTTATTTCTATTCAAATTGAAATATCCGATTTCAGCTTATTGTAACTTTTTAATTAAATAAATATAATAATAACATGTATAATATGACTCTCAGAGCATTCCCGTTAATGAAATCTTTTAATCTCGCGTAGCATATTCCGGACTTTCGGACTAATTGGGCAGAAAATGAAACTCACTCTATGTTGGATTTACACTAATTAGCACTAAGAATAAATATGCTTCTTCTTTAGACGCAGCCATAACTGAAAATATGCAGTAATGTAAAATCAGTTTTAAAATATTATTTTTTGTTTTAAGGGCTATTTACATGGAGAGAGTTTATCGCACGATTTAGAGTGAGAAATCGTGTAATATTTTTGTAGGCGATACTCGTTAGACAATAATCACATTGACACGTTTACATTCAACCAAAAAATAAAAGTCGTCTACCAGTATATCATACGATAATCGGAAGGTAATTATCACCACGAGTTTTGATTATACCATACTAGCGACCCGCCCCGGCTTCGCACGGGTGCAATGCTGATACAAAATTAAATACACTACAGAAAAACTATGAACGTTGTATATAAAAACATAGCGGCCCGCTCCGACTTTGCACGGGCATCACTACATAGAAACCTCTAAAATTAGCAATGTTGCCTTAGTATATGATGCATGTATTATACATATAAACCTTCCTCTTGAATCACTCTATCTATTGGAAAAAACCACATCAAAATTCGTTGGGTAGTTTTAAAGATTTAAGCGCACATAGGGATATAGGGACAGAAAAGGCGACTTGTTTTATACTATGTAGTGATTACTCTACTTTCTTGCGAGTATCGTACAAATCAGTTTGTACGGATTCGAATGCTAGACTTGCGATTCGAGCTCGGCGATGAGCAGTATTTTGTATTTTATTTACACAGACACGTTAGTATTTAATGATCATGGTATGTTTAGTTTACATGATCATATTTCTTTCTTTCGACAATCGTATTTTCAAGGCAAGAAACTTTCTCCGTGTAAATTACTCTTTGATCTCATATGAACTAAAAATATGAACGACGCCTAAGTGAACAAAAGAGTTAGTAAAGTGAAGCATTTTTTAAATGTGCATCTTAGTAAACTTATATAATATACCAAGCAGTTATCCAACAATCTTCGCGCGAATACTGACATTCTCACTCTTCTTTATAGTAGGTTTTTTCTACCGACTCCTCCTCGTTACCTTACTCCAGGGAAGGGTACCCTCATCACCAACGGGCGAGGGAAGTCCACAGGATTCCGAACTGGTCCGCGTGGCCTCCTGTGATGGAATTACGGGAGGAGTTGCGAGTAGCGGCACCTACGATCCCTAGGCCGCTTTCTGCGGATTGGTTGTGGATGCGCACTCTCCTCCTCTTCTCTTTCTGTTGTCTCCTTCTGACCCATAACTGACTCACAGAAGGAGGCTACGGCTAACCACCTTTATTTTCTCCGGTTTCCACCAGGAGTTGATCGGACGCCTTATAGATAGCTGGTATTGACGCTAAACGAATAGAATGATAATGTTAGCGTAACGATATTATGTCATCATCATACATCTTCTTTTCTAATAAATTCTATTCGTTTTGAGCTAATGCCACTTGTCTACAGGTTCTGGCTATCTAGCTAAGCTAAGCTAAGTAATATTGGGTAATTTTCTAAAAGAATGATATCCAAAAGGCTAGTACTTTTAAAATATTTCATACGTGTTCCAGAATCTACATATACGATACATATATCAAGTTCTTGGCATAAGGATGTGCATAAATCGAGTGCACACAAGTTATCCCTGGAAATGGGTCAATTAATCCCGCATCCTGTGAGCACGACGGGATGGGAGCCGGCCCACAAAATAATAACGCGCAGAAGGTCTAGTCTTGAATCAAAGTTATTTGTCGCACGTTACTCGGCGGATGGGTGCTAGACGTGAAAAAGTGTTAACTGCAATTAATAATGCTAACCGCTGTATAATGTATAGCTCTTTACGCCATCTGTAGTTTTTTTTTAAGCTATTACATAGCTTTTATCGTGGGCTTTGAGCGCGGTGACCGAATCGAGAAATTTACGAAAACCTAACACCACCCACCACCCACTCCGCCTACCATGTAGCTCGCACGAATCGAGACGAGCTGCTCTGAAATCGGACGAATACGTAAGCAGCTGTTTGTGAGAAAGTATATAGGTGTATAGATGTCTATCATGTCTTTATAATGCCACTCACCGCATGTGCGCCCCGTAAGTATACATGTGGGTATATGTGTATACAAAGGTGTACCTATGTACAACAGTGAACAGCAGTTGCTGATGAATAGTACGCATAAAATTTTTGTATAATTGTTTTTAAATATGAATAAACAAAGTGCATTTATTAATGAAGAAAGTGATGAAAAAATAGTTGAAGAAAATGAGTGACACTTTAAAAATATTGCATAAATAAAAAAAATGAAAAATTATAATTGCATAAGTTGATAAAAAATGCTATGCAACAGTTTTACCGCGGCAGTCCCCGAGTGCCATGAGGAGTTTTATTTATTTATTGATGCTCATAACAAATTACAACCAAAGAGATTAAAACATTAAATTAATAACGTTAATTTAATAAAATAATAATTGTTCGTGCCTATCCCGCATGGGACCTGGCGTGAAGTTATGTATGTATGTAAATTAATAACATAACAATCTGGATTGCAATTCAAAACATGCAAAAAACACATAAAATTGAACAGGTGTAAACGCTTATGTGTATACTAGTATATACATACACACGCCAACGCACACACATACACCCACACACACGCTACGATATAATTAAATCTATCATTAACTGTAAAACATTATTAAAGGTTTACAATATTTAGAGAAGCTGTTTTCAAATATACCAAGATCAGTGTATTTGCTTGCCAACTTATTATTACAAGTTGGACCACCTAAATAACTATTGTTACATATCGGCAAAGAAATGCTGCGCACCTGGTTTATTGCCGAATTATTTTGTTTACTTCGTATTTAAAATTTGCAATTAAATATTTGTTATTGTTTTCGACTTTGTTGGCCGGTCGCAGGAATAATCAGTCAGGTGTGCAAATTACTGTTTCTCGGAAACCCCAGTGCACGCGGTCGATTTTTTAGTACTGTATAGTTAGTATAAAACAATGCCCGAACGGAGAGGTGGGGCACTCACGCGACGATTACGATACTAGCAAGACGTATGTAGTACTTTCGATTAGCGATATAGTGACGGACTTTGCATGTGTTACTGAATCTTGCATTTGTACTGGCTGTGACCAAATATTTGTGCCTGTTTTATACATGTCTATACAGTTCTAATAAACTCTGTAGTAAATCTAGCGGCATTTTAATTCGAGTCCTGTGTAGCTCGTAACATAATACCTTACCAATCTGCGCAATACTAGTACTTTGATGTTAGTGGTATACTAATCCATATTAACATTATAAATGCGAAAAAAACTCTGTCTCTTTGTCTATTACGCTATCACGGCAAAACTACTAGACCGATTTGGATAAAACTCAGTATTTATGTATTTTCGATACCGATGATAACTTTTTGGTCTTTCAGACTTATTGATACTTTCGATGGTCTTCGAAACTTCGCTCAACTCAGGTGTCTGTAGTTATTATTATAACCTAATACATTGATGCAATCTGTATATGTCAAATTCATTAAGGAATTCGTTTCTTGAGCCTTTTTTAACAAGATAACGGTAATGTTGACTTTAACGATTTCAGCGTTTTATATTGAATGCATCTTCTGTTGTTTAGTATTTGTGGCCGGACAACCGGCGGAAGGGCAATGGAGTCAGTTTTGTTTTTTAAATGAAGCACTGAATTTACATCAAATTATGGCGTGCAATTTCGGACGCGTTTCTCGAGATTACGTTATAATTCTTTTAAGTGTTGTTTTTAAGAGTTAGTAGAAAATATAACCAGGAATTGTTGTGTAAGGAACAAGAATTTCTAGTTAGTCGGTTAAAAACAAGTATTGAATAATACTTGTAAAAGAGACACTGCTTCAAACAGGGTTTGCAATAAAAACAAAGCCTGGAACTAATGATCGTCTGCTTGCTATTGTCTGTTAAATGGTTTTTATCTCTTTCTGACAGAAACGAATGCTTTTTATCTTTCATTACTTCATTAAATTTAAAATAAATTAAAAAGACATTTTAGAATGATTTTAAATCAATACGCTTTAAATTAAATTAACGCTCTTTTACAGTACAGGTTGTTAAATTATCTACATTTCGGAACTCCCTTCGAAAGTAATAACTGTCTTTAAATAAATGTCTAATATACATTAACTTATTTATCTATTGTAATATTATGTTAATTAATATAAAGTGCTTGTCACATATAATGCTAACAAATATATTTGTCTAGATTGTTTTGTATATACGTATATATATTATTATATTTATATATATGTCGCAGAACGGCCTCGTTCTCACGACATCTCCTTTAGTTATTGCAGGTTTAGTGGGCGTCATCAGGATAAAATGCGAGCATAAAACACGATAGCCACGGTTTATACACTTTTAATTTAGATTTGAAAGACATTTTAACATAGTTTAGATCGAGCAGCGGGTTCAGGGCACCGCTCATACTTCTAACTTGAAACACTTTCTTTAAAATACTCTATGGTCCAACTCGACCTGCTGCCATCAACCGAATGTGTCACAAAAACTCCTCCGTCTACCCAAGTAGATATTACTCAAAGTATAGAGGGCGCTGACCCCGCTCTAGACATGCTCTGCTCTCATTGGTCGTTTATTAAATTACATTACTTTTATTAGGTTAGAACGATCTTTAAGTTATAGAAACATTTAACAAATCGAATTAAATTAAATTAAGAATTTTAGAATTAATTAAAATGTTAACAAATGATATTGTGCGTTATACATCCAGTCAACAATACATCCAATAATTATAGGTTCCCTCCAACACACATATATATATATATATTAAATTTATAAAATAGTGTAAGAATGTATATTTAAATTGTACAGTCCTATCATTATCTGTTCCACCTACATCGCCAGATTAGTTAAGAATTTCTTTTAAGCTACGTTGCCTGGAAGAGCTCGCTTTTAGCGATAAGGACGCCTGTTGTTTTGCCAAGAAGTATTGTAATTATGCATTTTGTTTTTGTATTGGTTTTTTTGGTGAGCAATAAAGTGTTATCTATCTAAATTTCTTTGTTTAATTTCTGTATAAGATCATGTTATTATATTAACCTTTTAATACGGAGCCGCAACTTTGTTGCCGAACTGTCACACACGGCTAATTGGGAAGCACCATAAATTTGTGGTCACATACAGATAATTTAAACGAACGTTGAACTGATACTGTTTCCCTCTAACTATATAGAATTTGTATTAGAATAAAAGAGACGATATAATTCCCTTGGTTTTGGCGCGGCAATTTTGATGGCAGCTGGCAGCCTGTGGAAAAAATTATATTAAATTTGGCCCTTATAAAAGGTTAAGTACATTGTTAAATGTGCGGGTTTTGAATTAAAATGAATGGAGTATTACATAGACACAAATATACAATATAACTCTTTATACACACAAAAGAACTTAAGAACATAAAACGTATCTCCATTTGATTATGAAATATTTCGAAACAAAAATGAAAAGCTTTTATAAATTCAAAGAGAATATTTTTCTAAAACACATATTACACGTCCGCCGTCCTTGACGTTATCTTGGCTGAGCTATCTACCCTCGTGTTCAGTGCAATTGGCGTACGTCCAGATTCCATTATGCAGTTCGCACTTTTTGCCCTAACCAGCTGCTGGTCAAAGCTGGCCTCGTTCAAAAGACAACAGTTAAATAAATTAAACCTTTTATGCAAATATTTGATATTTAGTTTCTTTAATTTTTTATGTAGGTACCAGCTTCTGCCCGCGACTTCGTCCGCGTGGTGCTGTTTTTGAACTATCCCACGGGAACTCTTTAATTTTTCGGGACCAGAAGTATCCTATATGTTGACTAGGGATATAAGCTACCACCATACAAAATTTCATACAAATCGGTCAAGTCGTTTCGGAGATTAGCCGGCACAGACAGACAGAGAAACAATAAATTTGAAAAAATCTAAATTAGTTCTATTTTTTAAATTTATTACTTTGTAACGTTGCACTTACATCATTTAAAAAAATACCAGACGTAGCCAATGTCAATCAATGTCACTGTCAAGGGAGTGACAAATAAAAAAACTGTGACGGCGGTTAATTTTAAAAACTCGCTCGAACTTCAAATATAGCAACTGCTAAAAATCTATTATAAATATTACTCCACACTGTTAAAAACTTCTTTTAAAGTTAATTAAATAACTACGTGTTCCCGCTGGGGACCGAAGTTACCCTTACCTACCTAGGAAAACCCTAAAAACGAAGTCAACACATACCCGACGTGGACAATTACCAGTCGAGCTAAAACAAGAGCGGTGGAACATCTGGAATTGAAGAGCAATAAAGGCTTCAACAGGCCAGTGTACTTTTTGTGTAGGGAAGTCCACCGGCTGTTACGGAACCGATTGAATAATAATTGTCTTATAGTGTTCATTGACCCACCTAAACTTATTCTGTGGCTAAGGAGGAAGACCTGACTAATTCCCTTACGTCACAGTGGCGCCCAACGTGGGGCCACTGTGACGTAAGGGAAATCGTCAGGTTTATAGTTAAATTTGACCTCTACGATTTTATAATAGGTGTAGATTAGCAGGTTCACCGAAGCTACTTCTGACGTTATGCAATTTATCACTTCCACCCCTGGAGCTTGAGTCTTAGCTAGCGATCTCCACTCCGTGCCGGCTGACGAAGGCAATCACGGAGGCAGGAACCTTACCTTGGCCCCCGGAGTCAGGTCCCAGGTCTTATTATTATATTTTGTAATTTTACTATTGTGTGTGTCGATATTAGAAATTAATATTTTACTTTCTTCTTCCTTTTCTTAAACGAATCAGTCCAAGTGCAAAACAAATTACAAATAAATAAATTGAATTACAAGTTCAATTGAAAAGGGAACGTTCCAGACACTGCATATGACGGGAAAGCCTACTGGATTTATTCCCAATAATAAGATGAAATAAACTTTCCTCGACAAGAAAGTTACATCCATATTGAAATCCAATTTATTCATTCGCTTTTACTCGATCGCAACTCAATTTGATTGCAATGACGAAGTTTTTCAAAGTTTATACGTCAGCTGTTATAATAATGCATGTGAAAGCAATTTCGGTTATAGCATCCATACTGAAAGAAAGAAAAAACATTTATTTAGAACAACAACACAAATGAAAATACAATATACAAGAATAAATAAATAAATGTGCAATGTAATAAAATGCAATAAAAAAACAAAGAAAGTGTAGCTCTAAATTGGTCTTACCTCAGCATAATACTGCTGATAAAATATTTCCTAAGTTGTACCATCAATTATTGTTCCGTGCAGGAACGGAGAAAGAACATGAGTTCCTATGGCCAGGTGGCCTGTCATATGAAGCATCTCAAAGGTGAGAGGAGTATTTCATACATGCTCGTGCTTCGTCTTCTTTCTACCACAGTACTTCTCGCTATTGGCTGTTTATCCTCACTTCTTTGTGCCACTTTGCTCAAGCACGAAGCGTTTCTCAAGAATGTTCGCCATACATTGGGGACTTGGAATGAGATCTCAGTTGAAGTTGTCACACAGCGCTACGATATGGTTTTCTTGAAGTGATAACTTCTTATGGGAGAGTAAACCGCTTCGTTACGTAACGCGTTATGGCGCCAGTCTGTCAGGCTTCCGGCACTGGTAGGCAGGCTCCTCAAATTAAACAATCTCCATATGAAATAGTTTAACTTAGATTGGTTTAAGTTATCACTGCTGTCGGGTGTCCCGAGACGTACACTTTTTTTAACAAGGTTGTCATAAGCTTCCTTGGAGGCCAGCAGTGCTTTGGTGACATCTCTGGTGTTGCAAACTTCTATAGAGGATGGTAACCAGTTTCTATCTGATGGATCTTCAGCGTATCTACTGTACTCTAACTAGTGTTACATGTCGACAAAGTGAATGCACACCTGGTTTGTTATCTTTAACGCATTTGGACTTCTTTTGTTACTTTGTGTTTAAAATTTGCAATTAGATAATAGCCTATTGTTATTATATTTTTTTATGGCTTCAATTGTGCAAATTACGGTTTCTCGGAAACTTCAGTCCACGCGGTCCTTTGTTGTGTTGTACTGTTTAGTTTAAAACGAAACTCGAACGGAGGGGTGAGGCAGTCAAGCAAATATTACTATACGAGAAAAACGTACATTTGATAAGCTATTTAGTGACGGACCCTGCCTGTGTTATTGAATCGCTCAGTTCTTACTGGTTGTGTCCAGTTATATTTGTACCTGTGTTTTACGTGTCTGTATAGTTCTAATAAATTCTATAATAATTCCAACGGAATGGTAATTCGAGTCCCGCACTCGTAACACTATTACAATCTCTAGGGAATTTTAAAATGTTCTATTAAAATATAACATTTTAAAATTCAATATAATTTTTTGGATATTTTTTTCATATTCCTAACGTGAATTTATGTGAATTTTAGCCAACCATTCTTTCCAAAGAAGCCGCAAAGGAAAATAATATCCGGAATTACTCATTATTTCATACCATACAAATGATATTCATTTAATAACATTATCTTCCCTTTATTCGATGTAGGTAATGGATTAAAATCTCTTTGTGAGCCACAAAAGCATGGCTTGTATAACTGAATTGTTTACTCGTATTATGTAGACTCTAGAAGATTCTATTTGTTATCTTTATAAATGTTATAAATGCGAAAGTTTGTAAGAAAGTGTGTATGAATGTATAGATGTATGGAAGTATGTCTGTTACACTTTCACGCAAAAACTACTGAATAGGTTTTGATGAAACTACAGTAATATAGTGTTACACGCCGACAAAAGTGAATGCACACCTACAGTTTATTACCTATCTCGCATTTGGACTTCTTTTATATACTTTGTGTTTTTAATTTGTAATTAGAAAAACATCCTATTGTTATTGTACTGGTTTATGGCCGCAGGTGTGTGGATTACGTTTTCTGGGAAATTGCGTCGACGCTTGCCAGGTAAACATATGGTATCGGTGCGTTATAAAGCAATGGCCCAATGCAGATATAGCAGTCAAACGACAATTACGATACGAGCAAAATGTGTGTACACTCGATAAGCTATATAGTGATAAACTTTGCGCGTGTTATTAAATCGTGCATCACGTTTGGACTGGTTGTGTACAGTCATATTTGTACCTGTGTTGTACGTGTTTGTACAGTTCTAATAAATTCTATAATAATTCCAACGACATTTTAACTCGAGTCCTGCAACTCTTAACACGTTGAACGCCGTATAAAAAATAGAGATTTTCCGTACAAGCCACAGGGCTCACCGGTGAGCCTTTCGTTACTGTACCGTTCAAGCCATGTGGGTCACCTGTGAGCCGCACGACGGGTCCAACAAAAACGATTCCTACAAGCCACAGATTGCAGCAATCAAACAAAACGTACATAGAAATGAGCCGCGTGGCCCTGTAGCGTAGCCGGACGGCGTGGTTTTCAAATCCTACAGAAACTTGTAAAAAAAATTGAGTTTATTGTAAGTTGCTAGGGTTGTCTTAAGATTCAGTAGAAATTGTTATTTTGATTATATAGTGTAAATCAAACCAATAAATAATTATGAATATTTATTTATTAGAATACAAAAGAACATAACATTTTCTTCTTCACCATATAAAAATCTCGCATTGAACGTTTACAAAGTTTCATATTAAAATATTTATAAAGTCTTAACAATCACAATTATGGCACTTCTTTCTATTATCACATTAACAATTCTTCAACTAGCCAGTCATAATACATAAAAAAATCAATGATGAATTTTGTTAAAACAAGGTAAACAAAAGTAAGGTTTAGTTGGACAGTTCTGGCAATAAGTAGATTCGTTTTTCGTCTTTGTTTTAGCCTGTTTGCTGCCCATGACTGGTACGTTTTCTGCGTAACATTGGCGACATGTTCTTCTAACTTTTCTAGCTAATCCCTCTTTCTTTTTCAGGACGTGTTTGATTCTCTTCGGTCTTTCTACAGCCGCAGTATTTTGTTGCACTATACAGAGATTCATCATTATAAATCTTCTCAAATCTACCATGTGCATGTATTTTTTACTTACTGATTTGTACAGAGTCAGACCATTTACCATCGCCATATTAAGTAGTAAGTCAATAGCTAACTTTTCGTACCACTTTACGGATTTCCGCAACGGCGACGAGTATGCAGACATCTGATCTGATAAATCGACTGCTCCTTTGGCTTTGTTGTAGTCGACAATAATCTGCGGTTTCATGACTACATTACCCTGACGCTTTCTTATTTTTGCTAATAGGTCTGTGTGTTTGGTTGACAAAACCAACACTTCTCTTTTGTCCCTCCATTTCATTACAGTAATACCATTACGACATTCTCTAGCAATGTATTCTCTCTTTTTGAGTTTAGTACTTACGACAGTTTTTGGCAGGTGCCTCCTGTTTTTTCGGTTTGTTCCCACCAAATGGGTTTCATTATCAAGTAAAGTACTTGCTAATCCGAGGATGAGGATGAGGAGTGATACTTAGACGCGCAATACTGACCGTCCGAAGTTCATCGCTGCGGACGAAGCACGCGCGGGTGGGCCACGGCGTGACCCTGCGGCCCCCGCCAACGGATAATCGGCATTCCTTTGTAGGAGGCCATAGGGTCCACCGGTGAGCCTTTTGCTATATTACTAAAACTAGACGGTAAAAGTCGCTAAATTTTATTTTCTATCCATATTACCGCATTTTATAAACTTTGGGATGAAAATCTGAAGTTAATAAAAAATTGCGATTTCATGGATTTGGCATGGCTCAAACGGAATAGTACGCTAGGCTCACCGGTGGGCCGTAAAGCGTTCAACGTGTTAACAATAATATTAAACTACTTAGAGCTAAGACTCAAGCTCCAAGGGTGGAAGTGATTCCCCCAGGGGGTGCCGCCCTGGACTTCTCCCCCCCGTCCAGGTAGCGGCACAAGGGGATGCGTCCCCGGGGCCCCGAGCGGCCACTGTCACATTCCCCTTTTCACTCCGTGATAGTGGTGTCCCACCTTTCCGCCTCCAAATCCCAATGCCTGCCCTTCCTTACCAAACCTCCTCCCCAAATACCCCTCCTTTCCGATGCGACCGCCAGCGTCGAGGTGTTCTCCGCTGGCTGTCAAGGACGGCGGTGGTGATGTCCACCCCACCACCGCCCTCCTGACAGGCGACCTATCCTCCCCGACCCCGTCTGCCAACGCTGCTGTGTGCGCGAGGCGACGGGAAAAGGGGAGGAAGGAGAGGGGGGAGGGGTGTTGGCGCAGGAGCAATCCTTCGCAGCCTCCCCCTCCCCCCATCGCGAAGCCCCCCCCCCGCCGCTGACGCTGCCTAGAGCGCGAGGCGGCGGAGGGGGAGAAAGGAGAGGGAGGGGTGATGGCGCAGGAGAAATCCTTCGCGGCCTCCCCCTCCCTCCTATCGCGAGGCCCCCCCCCGCCGCTGACGCTGCCGATTACGCGAGGCGGTGGGGGGGGCGGGGTGGAAGAAGAGGGGGAGGGGTGTTGGCGCAGGAGCAATCCTTCGCAGCCTCCCCCTCCCCCCACCGCGAAGCCCCCCCCCGCCGCTGACGCTGCTACGAGCGCGAGGCGGCGGAGGGGGAGAAAGGAGAGGGAGGGGTGATGGCGCAGGAGAAATCCTCCGCAGCCTCCCCCTCCCCCCCCATCGCGAAGACACTCCCCCCCGCCGCTGACGCTGCTGAGTGCGCGAGGCGGCGGGGGGAGGAGGAAGGAGAGGGAGGGGTGATGGCGCAGGAGTATTCCTTGCAGCCTCCCCCTCCCGGCGGCAGCGGGCGTCGAGGTCTGGGGGATCAACATAGACCTCCGCCCGCACTAATGCCGCGAGAGGGCGCGAGAGGTAGCCGCGCGTCCCTCTCAGGGCCGGGGACCACCATCTCCCCCGGCCCGCACACAGGAGAGGCCGCCTCTGTTTACGAGGCGGCCGGCCGCTGCCGGGGTTGCGGGTTAAGCTCACGCATGTACCGCGACCCCGGCGCTAGGCGGAAGGAAGGCTCCCATGGGGTTTTAGTGGGTATACCGGCAGCCGGTCGTATTGAACCGGCGTCGGGGAGCCCCACACACCGGCCGCGCATGATCCCCCGCGCGGCTGACGGTGCGGCAACGCATTTCCCCATGTAAAAAAAAAAAAAAAAAAGGGTGGAAGTGATAAAAGGCATCACGTCGGAAGTAGCTTCGGTGAACCAGCAGCCCACCTCTCTACACCCATTAATTAGCCACTCACACCCATGTTGCCCCTGTCTTTTATAGGATTTTTAGGGGCCCATGCAGGGATTACGAGTCACCGTCTACCCATTTTTCCATGTTCCCTGAACATTGCGACGGGCAGACGCCATAGTCCCCATATTCCCAGAGTCCTATTACCATTAAAAGTTCACCCCAATAGAACGGTACTTTCTCTTCTCATTTCCCACGATAGTCCAACACTGGCCGGGGCTTGTCCTGGGGTGCAATATTGTATGGTGTAGACAGGGATAATCGCCAGTGCCACACCACATTTAGATTAAATTTGTCTAGGGGCCTCTACCTGTTGGCCTCCCCATGGCCCCACGTAAGCCCTCCAAAAGTCCGGGTCATTTTTATGGCCCGTGGTCTTAAAGGACATTCAGTTATTAAATTACTTACACTTAAGTAACCATACTATGTTTCAGTGAAAGTAATTGCGAAGGTACTTGAAAAATCTAAAATGGTGGACATTTTGAGTAATATATTTTTCTACTTTCCCGTTACAATGGACCATTCAATACTTCTAAGGTACAAAGGTAGTTTCCGTAGTCGCATAAATCATGTCGTACCCCAAGAATCTTTTGTTCGTTACGGACTTCATTTTGAAGGGCTAGGTACCGAGTTTCACAGGATCCCTATCCTTGTGTTTTATTATAAAAGATAGAGTTATACTTCGTTATTTTCAGCCGTGATTTGTCCAGTTTCTAGTACATAAGACTAGTCGCACCGTTGGTAGAAGAAAGTCGCAAGTGAAATTACTTCAATTTTTTTTATATCACTATTCGATAAAAGACATTATGACACATATTTTATGCTCAACAACTTTGAAAAATAGAGAGAGAGAGAGAGAGATAACTCTTTATTGCACACCAAAACATACAATTACAAAACAGACAATATTTACAATAGTTTCTAGGCGATACAATAGGCGGCCTTATCGCTCAAAGCGATCTCTTCCAGGCAACCTAAATGAAAAACAAATTTGAATCAGGCGATGTAGGTGGTGCAGGAAAAAGGCAATGGACACATAAATACTCAAACTAATTTAACAAATAAATATACAAATACGTACATATATACATAGTTATAAATATAATATACAATAATATACGTATACAATATTATATTACAAAACACATATGTTATTATAATAAATGTATTAGCATGATTATATTGTGTTAATCAGACATAGCTATTTATGGATAAATAGTGTTTTCTGAGTAAATGTCTAAATGTTGGTAAGGATTTGGCCTCTCTGACAGTAAGAGGCAGCATATTCCAAAGTTTGACAGCCTGCACTGTAAAAGAATTATCATAATAAGATGAAGTGTGTGCAGGTGTCATAAGTTTTCGATACGTATCAGAGCGCAAATTGTGGGCAATGGATAGGCGAAGGAATTTAAAACGTTCCTCAAGGTACTGGGGACTATTAGGAGTTAATAATATATTATACAGGAGAGTGAGAATGTGAGTATTCCGGCGAAAATGAATAGGAAGCCACTTGAGTCTTTTACGATATTCGGAAACATGGTCATATTTTTGCAAGCCAAATATGAACCTGATACAAAAGTTCTGAAGCCGCTCAAGCTTATTCAGCTGTTCTTGGGTTAAATCCAGATAGCAGGCGTCAGCGTAATCAAGTATGGGAAGTAAGTGAGACTCAGCAAGCGTAATCTTGGTAGCAGTAGGCAAAAATATCCCAATAAATGACGGAGATATCGCAAATTTAGCGAAATGCTAAGATTTTTTTAATATTCGCTATACAAATTACGTAAGTTTTGTTTATACTAGGTAATTTATGAAATTTTCGCTATCAATAACAGCTTATTATTACTTACGTGCATTAACTAATTTACATACTTTTGTCACGATGTTTGTTAAAAAGATTAACGCGCAAGTCTATTTACGTAGTTCTTCTACTAAGTTGTTATCTTTATTTTTTTTAAGTAAACACATAATTGTGTTTACTTAATTAATTAATCTGGTCGGCAAGAATACGTGAGTAAAATTACGATGCTGTGATCCGTGTGAACACCGGAGCAACAAAGTGGTTACTTTACTTATTCTTAAAAGCCATAATATAATGACGGGAATTAAAGACGTAACGCATTAATTTTAAATTATCTCGAAAGCTACTCAATTTTATTTAAAATCAAATAGACAGGTAACTGCAGATTAATTTTGTCTATGAAGTCTCCTAAGAACACATTTGTCTATGATTTACCATTTCTCCACAAAACAGTTGTTTTACGTTCCTGTAAAGTTCATGTTTTTCACTGCGTCCTTTTTCTACGAATGATCCGTAGTTAAGTCAAAATACAACCAAATTACTGGTGCAGGACTTTATTATATCTTGACATAAAATAATAGTCTGATTTGATTTAATTTTGCTAGGTAACGTCAATAATATTTTTATTTTGTCACATGTCTTAAGGAATGTTTCAACTTTCTTCATACGCCACATACACTCAATTTGCGCTGCACTAATAATCTCCTGTTAATGGCACCTGCACACTCTTCAACATTTTTTTCCAACTCCTTCGCCATGCAAGTTTTACTTTTGGTGGTATAGATGTTGGATGGAATTAATACGATTTGTTTGTACAGAGAGAATATATTAATTTTAGTTTTTTTTTTTTTTTTTCGTGGCTGCAATGCTCGTAGCACTGATTTTGCCAATAACAGGGTCTGAAGAGGCAGGTGAAAAAAATAATAAAAAAATAATAGTGAATCTTAAAATTTGGCCGGTAATTTATACTAGTTTTCTGCAAATCTGGAGATAAATGAATATAATATACATGGATTATAATAGAATACAATATCTATACATGCAAATATATAATTTTAGTTATTTACTATACAATTGCACTGACACAGTCGGTTGTAAACAGACAGTTGTATATTTAACAGAAGCCAGCCTGTTACGAACCAAAAAGTTCTCAACACTTACTTTGGATTTCTTTGCCCACTGACGTCAAAAAGGCTAAATCTTTCGTCATATTAAAAAATTCACTTCGGAATCAGTATTACTTCATTCGTCTTACACAAAAATTGTATGTGTTACTTTATTATACTTTTGACTGTAATCTGCTGTCCATGTATGTCATTTTTTTTCTTATATCGCATTAAATAATAATTATAGACAACTAGAGTTTACCCCGCGGCTGCGCCGCGGGTTAACCTCTAGTGCGTCTCTTGTTTAAAGAGCAATTGCTACAGCTCATATTATATCACAATGTTTTTTATGTATTTGCCCACGGAAGATTCACTTCATTCTATATCGCTAATTATATATACTATCCCCCGTCTATCTGTCAACAAAATAAATTACAAAACTTGACCAAAAAGGCCAAAATGGTCTAAATGACCAAAATACCACAGTGACCGACATGGCTAAAATGACGGAATAGGAAAAAACGACCAAAAAGGCCAAAATAATCAAAATGGTCAAAATGACCAAAGAGGCCAAAATGACCAAAGAGGCCAAAATGACCAAAAAGGCCAAAATCACCAAATAGGCCAAAATGACCAAATAGGCCAAAATGACCAAAGAGGCCAAAATGACCAAAGAGGCCAAAATGACCAAATAGGCCAAAATGACCAAACAGGCCAAAATGACACAAATAGGCCAAAATTACCATATAGGCCAAAATGACCAAATAGGCCAAAATGACCAAAGAGGCCAAAATGACCAAAGAGGCCAAAATGACCAAAGAGGCCAAAATAACCATATAGGCCAAAATGACCAAATAGGCCAAAATGACCAAATAGGCCAAAATGACCAAAGAGGCCAAAATGACCAAAGAGGCCAAAATGACCAAAGAGGCCAAAATGACCAAAGAGGCCAAAATGACCAAAGAGGCCAAAATGACCAAATAGGCCAAAATGACCAAATAGGCCAAAATGACCAGAGGCCAAAATGACCAAATAGGCCAAAATGACCAAAGAGGCCAAAATGACAAAAGAGGCCAAAATGACAAAAGAGGCCAAAATAACCATATAGGCCAAAATGACCAAATAGGCCAAAATGACCAAAGAGGCCAAAATGACCAAAGAGGCCAAAATGACCAAATAGGCCAAAATGACCAAAGAGGCCAAAATGACCAAAGAGGCCAAAATAACCATATAGGCCAAAATGACCAAATAGGCCAAAATGACCAAATAGGCCAAAATGACCAGAGGCCAAAATTACCAAATAGGCCAAAATGACCAAAGAGGCCAAAATGACCAAATAGGCCAAAATGACCAAAGAGGCCAAAATGACCAAAGAGGCCAAAATGACCATATAGGCCAAAATGACCAAAGAGGCCAAAATGACCAAAGAGGCCAAAATGACCAGAGGCCAAAATAACCATAAAGGCCAAAATGACCAAATAGGCCAAAATGACCAAAGAGGCCAAAATGACCAAAGAGGCCAAAATGACCATATAGGCCAAAATGACCAAAGAGGCCAAAATGACCAAAGAGGCCAAAATGACCAGAGGCCAAAATAACCATAAAGGCCAAAATGACCAAATAGGCCAAAATGACCAAATAGGCCAAAATGACCAAATAGGCCAAAATGACCAAATAGGCCAAAATGACCAAAGAGGCCAAAATGACAAAAGAGGCCAAAATGATAAAAGAGGCCAAAATGACCATATAGGCCAAAATGACCAAATAGGCCAAAATGACCAAAGAGGCCAAAATGACCAAAGAGGCCAAAATGACCAAAGAGGCCAAAATGACCATATAGGCCAAAATGACCAAATAGGCCAAAATGACCAAAGAGGCCAAAATGACCAAAAAGGTCAAAATGACCAAATAGGCCAAAATGACCAATAGGCCAAAATGAAGCCAAATGACCAAATAGGCCAAAATGACACAAATAGGCCAAAATGACCAAATAGGCCAAAATGACCAAAGAGGCCAAAATGACCAAAGAGGCCAAAATGACCAAAGAGGCCAAAATGACCAAAGAGGCCAAAATGACCAAATAGGCCAAAATGACCAAAAAGGCCAAAATGACCAAATAGGCCAAAATGACCAAATAGGCCAAAATGACCAGAGGCCATGTTGAAAATATGACAATGTTTGTGAACGCAAGCCCAAGTGTCAAACTCAAGTGACATTATCTGTCAATTCATGTACACTCACTTCTATTCAATAAATGCAGTCGATAGCTCTCATATCGTTTTTATTTTCAATATCTAGGCTGTATTTAGTTACTTACTTTAAAATAAAGTTAACAGGTTATGGGCCCAGACGCCCGGTTAGATTAGATTATAAAAGTAAACGGGAATACGTAAAGTTCACGCAGATTGCGAAAGATAAAAGTACCACGTACCGGCGGTATCGGCACGCGCCATATTTTATTTTTCAGCCTTTTATTTTTAGTATTCACGAAGATGTCTAGCAATAATATAGCGCAAATCGAGCGCCTTAAAGGCCGTGAAAATTACCCAACATGGAGTTTTGCCGTACAAACGTACCTCGAACACGAGGACTTGTGGAAATGTGTGGATAACGAAAATAACACGCCAATAACAAAAAGCGACGATACAAAGGCAAGATCGAAAATAATTTTACTTGTGGATCCCATTATATACGTCCATGTGCAGGACGCTAAAACTGCAAAACAGGTATGGTGCAATTTGCGCAAGGCATTTGATGACTCGGGCTTGACAAGGAAGGTAGGTTTACTTCGTGAATTAATAACAACTAACCTAGACGGATGTGAAAACGTTGAGAGCTATGTAAATAAAATAATTACTTGTGCACACAAGCTCAGGAATATTGGATTTTTAGTCGATGATGAGTGGCTGGGAACGCTACTACTCTCCGGACTGCCAGACTCATACAAACCTATGATTATGGCAATGGAAAGCTCGGGTGTGGCAATAAGTACCGATTTAGTTAAGACAAAGATACTGCAAGAAGTCAAAGACACAGATAGTTTTTCAGCCTTTTACTCTAATAAATCTAGACATATTTCAAGAAATAAGTACCATAATAATTTTAATAATAATAAATTTAATGTCAAAGGTCCCAGATGTTATAAATGTAATAATTATGGTCATATTTCAAAATACTGTCAGCGCTCAAGTCAAAAAGAAGATGTGAAACATGCTAATAAATCTAACAATGTTTCCAGCTATGTAGCGGCATTCCCTGCTTCTCCAGACCTCGAGAAGGAATGTTGGTATATTGACTCCGGAGCGGCGTTGCATATGACATACAAAAGAGAATGGATGTATGATTTTCAACCTTCAACAGTGACAACTATAAAGGTTGCAGATAACAAAACTTTAAGTGTAAAAGGCTGCGGTAAGATTAATATAACTGCTTATAATGGTCTGAACAGACAACAAATTGGAACCATACAAGTGAAAAATGTCTTATATGTCCCTGACCTATCAGTAAACTTGCTCTCAGTTCGACAAATGACTGAAAATAACTGCCAGGTTGAATTTGATAAAAATCTGTGCAAAGTATATAAAGATTCAAAGTTAATTATGACTGGACATATCCAAAATGATTTGTATGTAGTACACAATGAAAAATTTGCTCTGTTAACCTCCGTTTATTTATGGCACCAGAGGTTAGGTCATATTAATTATAAAGATTTGCAGAAATTGAATAAATGTGTCGATGGAGTAGATATGGAAATAAAGAAGGATGAGAATGTGATCTGTAACACATGCCTGCAAGGAAAACAAACTCGGCAGCCGTTTAAGCATGTGGGCACAAGGGCTTCCGGTCTTCTGGAGCTAATACACTCGGATGTATGCGGGCCCATGGAAGAAAAGTCCCTCGGAGGTGCCAGGTATTATGTCACATTCATAGATGATTTCTCCAGAAAAGTGTCGGTTTATTTTATGAAGGCTAAGTCAGAAGTATTTGAAAAATTTCAACAGTTTAAGACACTTGTAGAAAATCAGTTAAATGCTAAGATAAAAATCTTACGCTCCGATAACGGAAAGGAATATGTGAATGAAATGTTTGATAAATTCTGTGTAGAATACGGTATCAAACGGGAATTTACTATACCATTCAATCCTGAACAGAATGGTATGAGTGAGCGAATGAATCGCACACTGGTTGAGCGAGCAAAGTGTATGCTTATTAATGCTAAACTTCCAAAGAAGTTCTGGGCAGAGGCCGTTGCTACAGCTGCTTATGTGATCAACCGCTCTCCGACAAAGTCTATCAACTATAAAACTCCTGAAGAAATATGGACTGGTGTTTTGCCAAACCTCAGTAATATGAAAGTTTTTGGTTGCAGAGCTATGACACATGTACCTAAGCAGAAACGGTTAAAATGGGACAAGAAATCTGAAGAATTAATCTTTGTTGGATATTGTCTAGAATCAAAGGGTTATAGATTATATGATGAAAAGCAAAATAAAATAATAAGGAGCAGAGATGTTGTATTTATAGAAGAAAATGTAAGTCAGGACTTTACATTAATGTCATTAACTGACAATAAAGAAAATAAAAATACAGAGGTTTCTTGTGAACTGTCTGATAAAACTAAGAACACAGTTATGTATGAAGAGAGCTTTTCTAGCTGTGAAGAAAACGATATTAGTAATGAGTATGTGCCAAATAGTCCGTTTAGTTCAGATAATTCAAATAACTTGAGCACTCCGCCACCTAGACCTCCAAGAACAAGAAGAAACTTAAAAGCACCTTCTTTCTTTTGCCAAAATGAGTCAAATATGAGCCTATCAATGCAAGAACCAGATCCTGTAACTGTCGAACAAGCTCTGTCAAGTGAACATGCACAGAAGTGGATTGAAGCCATGGACTGTGAATATGAGTCATTACTGGAAAATAATACATGGAATCTTTGTGAGTTGCCATCGGGAAAGAATGCAATTCCATGTAAATGGGTTTTCAAAACCAAAGAAGATGCTGATGGAAACATTAAGAAGTATAAAGCAAGATTAGTCATCAAAGGTTATAAACAGATATCTGGTATTGACTATACTATGGTATATGCGCCTGTAGTGCGCCTGACATCCCTCAGATATCTACTAGCGATTGCATCCAGATATAACCTGCAAATAGAGCAATTAGATGCAATAACAGCATTTTTACAAGGGGATTTAGATGTAGAATTATATATGACACAACCGCCTCACTATGATGATCAAACAAGCCAAGTCTGTAAACTCAACAAGTCAATATATGGACTGAAACAAGCAAGTAGAACTTGGAATATAAAGATGGATTCATTCTTGCATAAAATAGGATTTATAAAGTCACAGATGGACCCTTGTGTTTATTATATAAGAAAAGACAAAAATAAAATTATGTACTTAACTATATATGTAGATGATATTTTAATATTTTATAATTGTGATGTACTTGCACAAAATGTTAAATGTAAATTGAAGACAAATTTCAAAATTAAGGAAATGGGAAAAGCTGAATGCTATATAGGTATAAGAATATCATACTATTGTAATGGAATTGCAATTGATCAATGTAAATATATAGATAGTGTTCTACAGAGGTTCAACATGATTGACTGTAAACAAATAGGTACACCATTAGAATGCAACAAGAAGTTTACAGAGAATTCAGAACAAAAGCGATCCCATGAACCCTATCTGGAAGCCATTGGATGTTTGTTATATATATCACAGGGAACTAGACCTGACATAGCATTCACAGTACAGACATTGAGTCGTTACAGTAAAGCTCCTACAAGAGAGCATTGGATTGCCATCAAAAGAGTGTTCCGGTATCTGCAGGGAACCAAAAGTTTACAGTTGATGTTTAAAAATACTGTAAATGAAGAAATCACTGGATATTGTGACGCTGATTGGGCATCATGTACAGAAGATAGAAGATCTTGTACTGGATATATTTTTATATTTCAGAATGCTGCCATATCCTGGAACTCTAAACGGCAGCAAACAATAGCCTTATCCACTACAGAAGCAGAATACATGTCTCTTTCAGCTGCTATCCAAGAAGCAATGTGGCTTAAGCAGCTGCATAATGAGTTGTGGCCATCCTCCATGGCTACCGCTATAGTAATGTTTTGTGATAATCAAAGTGCAATTAAACTTTCAGGTAGTACAGCATATCACCCTAGAAGCAAACACATAGATGTCCGGCATCACTATATAAGGGATGTAACATCAAAAGGGGATGTCCAGGTCCAATACATCTCTTCAGAATTGATGGTCGCTGACTGCCTGACGAAGGCCCTGCCCCGGCCAAGACATCTTAAGCTCCAAATGAGCATGGGCTTACGTTCAAGGGAGGATGTTGAAAATATGACAATGTTTGTGAACGCAAGCCCAAGTGTCAAACTCAAGTGACATTATCTGTCAATTCATGTACACTCACTTCTATTCAATAAATGCAGTCGATAGCTCTCATATCGTTTTTATTTTCAATATCTAGGCTGTATTTAGTTACTTACTTTAAAATAAAGTTAACAGGCCAAAATGACCAAATAGGCCAAAATGACCAAAGAGGCCAAAATGACAAAAGAGGCCAAAATGACAAAAGAGGCCAAAATAACCATATAGGCCAAAATGACCAAATAGGCCAAAATGACCAAAGAGGCCAAAATGACCAAAGAGGCCAAAATGACCAAATAGGCCAAAATGACCAAAGAGGCCAAAATGACCAAAGAGGCCAAAATAACCATATAGGCCAAAATGACCAAATAGGCCAAAATGACCAAATAGGCCAAAATGACCAGAGGCCAAAATTACCAAATAGGCCAAAATGACCAAAGAGGCCAAAATGACCAAATAGGCCAAAATGACCAAAGAGGCCAAAATGACCAAAGAGGCCAAAATGACCATATAGGCCAAAATGACCAAAGAGGCCAAAATGACCAAAGAGGCCAAAATGACCAGAGGCCAAAATAACCATAAAGGCCAAAATGACCAAATAGGCCAAAATGACCAAAGAGGCCAAAATGACCAAAGAGGCCAAAATGACCATATAGGCCAAAATGACCAAAGAGGCCAAAATGACCAAAGAGGCCAAAATGACCAGAGGCCAAAATAACCATAAAGGCCAAAATGACCAAATAGGCCAAAATGACCAAATAGGCCAAAATGACCAAATAGGCCAAAATGACCAAATAGGCCAAAATGACCAAAGAGGCCAAAATGACAAAAGAGGCCAAAATGATAAAAGAGGCCAAAATGACCATATAGGCCAAAATGACCAAATAGGCCAAAATGACCAAAGAGGCCAAAATGACCAAAGAGGCCAAAATGACCAAAGAGGCCAAAATGACCATATAGGCCAAAATGACCAAATAGGCCAAAATGACCAAAGAGGCCAAAATGACCAAAAAGGTCAAAATGACCAAATAGGCCAAAATGACCGAATAGGCCAAAATGACCGAATAAGCCAAAATGACCAAATAGGCCAAAATGACACAAATAGGCCAAAATTACCAAAAAGGCCAAAATGAAAATTATCCCTTGTCCATCCTCAGTATTTAATTTACATACGTGCCGAATTTCAGCCAAATCGGTCCAGTAGTTTTTCCGTAAAAGCATAACAAACAAACAGACAAATATCATTTTATCCCGGAAACTATCCCATTTTTCGGGATAAAAAGTATCCTATGTTCATCCTCGGTATCGAAAATATATATATACTGAGTTTCAGCCAAATCGGTCTAGTAGTTTTTACGTGAAAACGGAACAGACAGACAGACAGACAGACAGACAGACAGACAGACAGACAGACAGACAGACAGACAGAGTTACTTTCGCATTTATAATATTAATAGGGATTTAAGAATTTCTTTTAAGTCAGGTTGCCTGGAAGAGATCGCTTTTAGCGATAAGGCCGCCTTTTGTTTTATCAAGTAACTATTGTCTTGTTGTGCAATTTTTTGTAATTTTTGTATTGGTGAACAATAAAGTGTTTTCTGTCTCTATGTCTATGACGTTATTGTACACTGTTACAGAAAACACAGAATAACTTATAGCCTAATTAGATAATATATATTAAAATAAGATATTATAATTATAAACAGCTTTAGAAATAAGTTATTTTATAGTTTTTAGTTTCTGAAATCGGTTTTTTTAAACGAAGTTTCTTTTTATTTCTTACTTTTTGTGTCTAGCTATGGGTAGGTCTACTACTATTACTGGGCCAAGGGCCTATTCTGCATCAAAATAAAGAAGAAACACATAAATCGGATTATAAATCTCAGCGTAATCAGTGTACACACAGAACGGAACAGAAAAAGTCATAAAAAATGTTCATAAAATGAAAACTACTGAACCAAACTATATAAAAATTTTAGGGGATCAAAATGGCAACTATTCCTTATCGAACTAAAAAATAATCACGTAAATCGGATCATAAATCTCAGAGTAATCGGCGTACATACATAAAAAACATACCGATCAAGTTGAGAACATCCTTTTGGAAGTCGGTTAAAAATATTTGCACAATGGGCGGTCTTATCGCTAAGAAGCGATCTCTTCCAGACAACCCAAAAAACTATGTATGTGTAACTATGTATGTATGTGTGTATAATGAAGAAAAATCGACAATTCAAAACCCAAATGAACTATTATTCGGTGAATATCTTATGTTTTCTGGACAGTTTCCAAGAAGCATACGACTAGGAGTCTGAAGCGAAGCCAAACATGAATCTAAATTGTTATGAAATTACATTCTAAAGTCAGTCTTAGACTGTAAAACTTTACAACAGTTTCGTAGCACTTTAAAATGGTGGTCAAGAAAGTATTTAATGGTCTTTAACGACTCCTCAGACATTTAAAGTACGTGCTTCTTAATTAGTACTGTAATTAGTCTGCAACTGCATTTTCATACACAATTTAAGAATAAAAAATAAATAAAATAATTTCCTGACTCAAAACTGCAGAGAAATTCAAAATAAGTTCCACTGGAGAGCACTTTTTCAAGGCCATACATATAAGTTAAAATTTAATTTTACTGCCTAGTCTATGCATCGCTTCGAAAAGTGTTATTGCTGTTAAGGAGAAGAACCGGCAAGAAACTTCCTAGCAACACGTTTAGTTAAGAATTGATTAATTATATAAATAAATATAAATATTTTTATCCGTGCAGGAACGGAGAAACAATACAATTTCCTGCGGCCGGGCGGTCTGTCGTAAGAGGCGACATAACAACCCACAGCCAGATGGTAGGGTATTTGCCCGACTGGATGGCTACCACCCCTGGTCTAGAGTATGTCGCCATAACAACCTTGAGTTGTGTTCCTGCATTAGTGACCAGGTTCCAATCTCCCTTAAGAGAGCAGCAGCGCATTTGTAGCACCTTTGGTGTTGCAAATGTCTATAGGCGATGGTAACCGCTTTCCATCAAGTGGACCGTCTGTCTGTCTGCTGAACTCCTGCAATAAAAAAAAACATAAAAAAATAAAACTTTTTTGGAAATATGTTAAACAGTTACTTTTCGAAGAATTAATGGAGTTGTAGCAAACAGGGCATACTCATTAAGACAAAGACGCAATAAAAGAAAAGAAACATATTATTATAGTTACAATAATGATATGAAAAAAGCTGCTGAAAAGCTAATGTAAAGCCTTGCAGAGATTTGGGTAAGAAAGTACCAAATATACCAAATATTAACTATTTAGGCAGGGTTTCCCCTTTGTTGTGACTATTCACACCGCATAGTAAGCAATGAAAACCGTCTACAGGCCACACCGCCTTTTATACGAAAATACTACCCTATAAAACAATAATATTGCATCATTGCTAAAAATAGCAATTACATCATAGTGTTGCCAGGATCATAAAAACAATTATAATAATTAGTTACTGATGCACTAAATTATCTAGACGATATTTTAGTGGGCTTTTAAAATTAAGTAGCCGATAGATATAGTAATTTCATTATAAATTGAACTATCTGATAAATCGACTAAAAATATTATTATCTATGACGATTGTCTATGTGATATTAATATACTTTATGGTTCTCATGACTGCTGTGATGGACATCGCGTACCACTAACTAAACAAGTTGGTGTGGCTAGGGATGTAGGATTTACTGGTTATGTTTGAGAGTCCTGCTTGTGTTTTGGCAACCGTTGTTGATTGGTGAGGTTTAACACTGCACTTGGTATAGTTATTTGTTGTGGGAACCTGCGCGTGCGTACACTTCGTCGCGGTAACTTTTACACACTGGGTTCTTTATATTATGTTCTATGTACTCTTTGCACTGGGTGTTATTTATTAATTTAAGTTTATGGTTTGGCAGCGAGGCCTTTAAGCCAGATCTTAGTTTACAATATAGTTTCTTAATTTTCTTAGCCTATGTGCAGCGCAGCTGAACTGTAGGTAATCAGCTAGCGCCATTCAACGGAGTTCTTGTGACAACTCAAAACGCCACATTTGACTATACAGTTCACATTTCTCTCAAAACATATATTTACTACTCAAAAACTATCAATATCCTACAACTATCTTTTATTTTAGAGTAATTTTACACATTTTTAGAAAATAAAACTGCACAGCAGAACATCTCCCTTCAGTTCCCGCCAAAAACTCTTACACTGGGTGGTTTACAGTACGGGCGTAGGGATGTGACACTAGTAATGTTACACGTAGTGTTGTACTTAACGTCGTGGCGCTGGCACGAACTCAAGTAAGTATTGGCGATGGTAGGCGTCCTGTCGGAATGACTATAATTCCCTGACGACGTGGCTAGCCTTTAGTATGGAATGCGACCTGAGTAGACATGTTGGACAGACAGACGGCCACTTGATGGAAAGCGGTTACCATCGCCTATAGATATTTGCAATACCAAAGGTGCTACTGATGCGCTGCTACTCTCTTAAGGGAGACTGGAGCCTGGCAAGTAATACCGAAACATAACTCAAGGTTGTTATGGCGGCATACTCTAGACGAGGGGTGGTAGCCATCCAGACGGGCAATACCCTACCACTTGGCTGTGGATTGTTTTCTCGCCTCTTACGACAGGCCGCAGGAAATTGTATTCTTTCTCCGTCGAATATTAAAGAAAAATTAATTTTCTAAGAAACCGAGAGCGATGTTTTTGTTTGTCCTTTTAAAAATTGGGTTTCGTAAATACTTACAAGTGGGTATAACCCTTCTCTTTTATAGGCAATTAAAGTACAGAAATACCTTCCTTGTTTTCCCCTAAAGCCGTTTTGGTAATTGAAAAAGTTTTATATTCAACCGACGTGGGTTTTCTTTGCTTGCGTACATTTTATTTACTTGTTTTTGATTGTTTACTTTGTATTGTTTTACATATTTTGATTTGTAATATCAGCCTGTTGCCTGTTACAAGGATGACGTCCACTGATGTGGGACTGAGTTCACACACACAGCTGTAACTCAGTACTAATATTTGTCTTTATTACATACATACATACATAACTTCACGTCAGGTCCCTTGCGGGGTAGGCACGAACAACAGAGTGCCATACAGGCTTATTCTTACACACCTCACTTGCTTCTTTGACATTCATAGCTCTTTTCATGCACGCTCGTCTATTCTTAAGGCTCCTGACATCACCTTCTGCTAATACACGATCAATTTGATCATGGAAGGTGTGTCGTGGCCTTCCGCGACTTCTGCATCCATCCACTTTTGCATTGTATATCTGTTTAGTCATTCTTTCATCATACATTCTTTCCACATGCCCGAACCACCGGAGCATTCCTTTCCTTACCTTTACGCCGACACTCGCTTTTAGACCAACTCTCTTTCTTACTTCGGTATTACGAACGCGGTCCGCGAGCGTCACTCCGCAGATTTTGCGCAGTGCTCGCATCTCGACTGCGTTTACTTTATTACTTTATTCTTTATTACAACAATGATATAACTATTTATGAATAATATAATGTGTAGTTTGCCCTGACGTCGCTCTAGGGTCAAGCGGAAGATCAGCGTTGGTCTAACAGATCAACATTTTGCTGAGCTTGATTCAATTTTTAGGACTTAATATGTATATCTTCAGATACTTTGTGGTTGTATTATCTTTTTTATTGTGCTTTATTTACCAATTTTAATGTGTTTGTGCCACTTGTATATGTCCTAAAAATAAAACCTGTTTTCTTTCTTTCTTTCTGATGTCAAGATATGATATGATATGATGATCAAGATATTGGGACGTAATACAAATCTAAATTCATTCTGACAGCCTCTGTGTTTCAGCTGGAAGCCTTTGCCGATCGATATCCAGAATAAAATATAGCGCTGATTTGAAGTCTATATATATATATATATATATATATATATATATATATATATATATATATATATATATATATGTGTGTGTGTGTGTTGTGGAAAAAATGCATTAAAACATTTTCAGAAAAATTTCACAGTGAGTTCAACACTTTAATAAGTGTAATAAGATACGATAGAAAGAAGGTCAACCTTGTATTCCTTCATTTAATGCTTTCTATAATGAACTTTAAAAGAAATCGCCTAGCTTTGAATTTAAAATTTCTAATAATTGTGTCATACCCGCTTCATGATATACCTATCGTTTTGAATTCGACAAATTATATCGAATATTCCAACACAAAATTTTATTTCCTCATTTCCGTTCCTTAGGGATATCTTTCAGTGCACTGACAAATCCGTCTCGGGCACAGACCATAAATCAAGTTCCCGGAGTGCCGTCCGTCTGTGGAAGCACTTCGCTCCTTTGAAAAACCCTAAGAGCTTTGTGTTCGCCGGCGCATTTACTATATACCTTTGTGTTTCCGAGTGAAATATTCAAATTTATATTTTCGTACTTGGTGACAGGGTGGAAGGCGCATACAGTTATACTATCTTACGAAATTATACTTTTAAGTATCGAAATTAATTGAAATTTATATTGTAAGTATGTACTACAGAGTACATATAATATGACTGAAATGCAGAGAATATGTACAAATGGCGTTCCAAAGGAATTTCTGTTTCTCGCGCTAGGTCTCCTTAGAGGCTGTGTGGTGGGCCACAATAGGATTCAACATATAATTCTTACCATTGCTGATAGTACATTAATGCAACGTCTTTGTATAATGAAAAGTTATATGTATAAATCATATTTTCTATTGTTAAATTAAGAATTGTAATGAGGTAATTAAATTTATTATGATATCAACAATTTAGCGCAAGACAACTAAATAACAAAGTGCTGAGACAGTCCACGAAGTGGCAGTTTGAATTGCTCGATGTTCGAGTTTGCTGTCAGCACTGATTGGGGCGCCTAGTTGTGCGAAATCACTTCCCTTTTCTGGTGAGCGGAGGGTGCTTTATATGGACTTAAATTTATGCTGTTGGTCCGAAGACCTTACAGCTTTAGCGGGGGTTTTAGGGCGAGCCTGGGGTTCGATGTGAGTCCCCATGAGAGGAGTAATAGAAGCCGGACGGCGAAGCGGTTAAACTCTGGTACGTACCTCTTGTTTAAAGAGCAGGTGTTAATGCAGGTGACATTGTATTTTTGAAGTGAAACTTCTATATTTATAAGGAGCTTTGAACCTTTTCCGTTATATCAGACCTATCGTACCTTCTCTTCATTTATTATAGCTTATTAGAGAGAGAGAGAGATAGAGTTAACACTTTATGGCACACCAAAAGATACAGTTACAAAAACAGACCATATTTACAATATTTTCAAAACTTTTGAAATTTGAAATTTTAATCATGTGCAGGAAAAAGGCAATATATACATACATAGACACTCAAACTAATATAAGGGTTAAATATAGACAAACATACAAATATGCATAGTAATATACATAGTCATATATATATACATATACAATAATATATTTCAAAATACATAAGATGTTATAATAAACATACTATTGGCAATAGCTTATTGCATTAAACTAACATAATGTATATATGAAACTTACTTAATGCGTCTGTGACAATGTTTCGTATGAGTTCTCCGAGCTCGTCACAAACTTGTGCACTGTTCTAGCTTCTTGAGAGACAGGAAAGGCTAAAATAGCAAATATTGTAGACGAGTATTATTTCTACACACTTAACTCATGCGAGGAGTTAAGTGTGGAGAAATTAACTTAATTCTAGAGAAATTAACTTAATAATTAAATAATTTAATTCTGGCTGCTTTGTTCCGAACACGCATTCCATGAGATTGTTTTTTTTTCTCCTTCTCCTGACGCACACGCTTGTCAGGTAATTATTTTCTTACTCTCTACTTTATATAATACTATAACGCTCTATTGTACTCTTATTTTTAATATTTCTTTTTTTATTTTTTATTGCAGGAGTTCAGCAGACAGGCGGATGGCCCACTTGATACTCAATACTCAATACTCAATCATTTATTGCACAATTATAAACAGTTTTACATGTTCACAATAACCCTAGCAGGGTATATCAATAGATACTGTGCGGAGCGGATCAGTCTATTTCACGTACTGAAAAATGTCATTATATCTATTTTATATCATCTTTAAAAAAATCGTTTATATTGTAGTAGCATTTTATTATTAATATATTTTTAAGTTCTTTTAAAAAGATGTCGTCTTTAGTGTTTTTTAATTTAGCAGGCAATTTATTATATATTTTAATGGCCATTGCGTTCGGGCCACAGCTGTGCATATTAAGTTTGGAGTTTAGTAGAATTAAATTATTTTAATAGGTAGGTCTAATTGCATAGTCGCGCATGTCATTTAATTTGATAAAATATTGATGATATTTTCTAATGAATTTACACTGTTCTAGTATGTATATAGACGTTATTGTTAGTATTTTATGTTTGATAAAGTAGGGCCTGTGAAAATGTGGTATCGTTATGTCAGGAAGTTTTATATTTTCAAGTATGCGGATACATTTTTTTTGAGCGATAAACAGATCTCCAACATCTACGCTGTTTCCCCAAAGTATGATGCCGTAGCTGAGCCACGAGAACGCGTATGCGTAATATGCTATTAAGGCCGTGTCTAGATTGGTTGCTCGTCGTAGTTCTCTAAGTGCATATGTGAAACTAGATAATTTAGTTTTTACTTTTTTTACGTGGCTTTTCCAATTTACATGCGTATCGATATCTATGCCTAATAAGGTTGTCACGTCAATATTATCCAATGATGGAAAGCGGTAACCATCGCCTATGGACATTTGCAACACCAAAGGTGCTACAAATGCGCTGCTGTACTCTTAAGGGAGTCTGCAACCTGGTCACCTGGCTGTGGGTTGTTTTGTCGCCTCTTACGACAGGCCGCCGGAAATTTTATTCTTTCTCCGTTCCTGCACGGATAAAAATTTCTACTGTGTTATCTCATTTCTTATACTATAATTATTTATCTTAATTGTGTTTTCTATTTCTCTTTTATATTAAAAGATAGTGGTACTTTTGGCAATAATGCCTCATTAGAATGTGTTAGAGTAAATAACTTGTTATTGTCTAACGAAGCAATGATGATAATTACACGTAGTGTATATAAGTATAATAACAATATATATATATATAATATATATATATATATATATATATATATGTCGGAGAAGGCCTCGTTCTCACGACATCTCCTTTAGTTATTGCGGGTTTAGTGGGCGTCACCAGGATAAAATGCGAGCATAAAACACAAGGCCAACGGTTTATACACTTTTAATTTAGATTTAAAAGACATTTAAACATAGTTTAGACCGAGCAGCGGGTTCAGGGCACCGCCCACACTTCCAACTTCAATACTTTCTTTAAAATACTCCATGGTCCAACTCGACCTATTGCCATCAACCGAATGTGTCACAAAAACTCCTCCGTCTACCCAAGTAGATACTACTCAAAGTATAGAGGGCGTCTGACCCCACTCCGCCATATGATCTGCTCTGATTGGTCGTTTATTAAATTACAATATTCATAACTTTTATTAGATTAGAACGATCTTTTAGTTATAGGAACATTTAAGACATCAAACCAAATTAAATCAACAATTTTAGACGCAATTAAAATGTAAACAAATAATATTGTGCGTTATACATCCATCCAATTATAGCTTCCCTCCGACATATACATATCTATGTATACAAACACGTATAGCAATATACACACAAATATAATTATATAACAGACTGTGCAATGGTCTTCTTCCTCTTAGCCTTTTGAGGCGGCGAGGAGGTTGGGGCCTCGAGGAAAACCTCTTTACCCCGGCTTCTACTCGACGGACAACTACCCGTCGGTGGCGGGGCTTGGAGCCATTGGAGCCTTCCTGACGGCGGTCTCTCAACGGCTCTCATTGGCCAGTCTGCGGCATCCGATGGCCTTCGCGGCTTTGCGTTGGCTTCGTCTGCGGCTTAGTTGGCCATTCGTTGGCGTTCGGTGGCCATCTCGGGCTTTAGGTGGCCATCTGTGGCTTCTGGTGGCCTGTCAGCGGCTTTATGATCTTCGCGACCTCGTAGCCCCATCCTGATCAAGCGAGCGTATGAGATCTCGGGGGTCGGCAGCCAAGTACGTTGATAGTCCGGTGGCCGCGCGTGTAGGGGAGCGATCCCATGGAGCGATGTGTGGCCGCCGTTGTCAGCACGGTCAAACATTTTCCGCGCCAACATCGTCACAAATTGCTCAACACTAGGGATGCCTACATCGCGGGCGATGACATCATTTCTGACGTACCGACCCGCTCCTACACACACTCGCAGAGCAATGTTTTGCCGTGCTTGAATTTTAGATTTTCGTGTGGCTGAGCACAGTGCATACCACGCTGGAGCCGCATAGGTGAGCCTCGAGCGGAGGTAGGTCTTATAGACCCCGATCTTCGTCCTCAGAGGCAGCTTGGAATCGAAGACAGGTCGAAGCAGAGCGCCTGCGGCTCGCGTTTCGTTTATAACGCGTTCTGCCTGCAGGCTCATGCTCAACGACCTGTCTATATGCACTCCGAGGTATTTGACCGAGGTCTGCCACTCGATCTCCTATAACAGACTAGCTGACCCGGCAAACTGATGACTGACTGACTGACGGAACAAACATCAAACGTTTGATGAATATCAATTCAAAACAAAAAAAGTAAAGAAAACTTCACTTTTTATATTTAATTTGATTTCTGAACGACTTTTAAAATTAATTGATTTCTAAACGACGGGACGAACATCAAATGTTTATAGTTTCTAAGGGAAAGCGAAATTGTTGTTTTTACTGTATTCCAAGCTTTTTTTCATATTTACTCACCTTTTAAACCTTCCCTGGACTTCCACAAATAATACAAAACCAAAATTAGCCAAATCAGTCCAGCCTTTCTCGACTTTTAGCGACACTAACGAACAGCAATTGATTTTTATATATTAGGAATTTGGATTACTATACTAGACTAGTATGGTATTACAAATTCCGTTTGTCCGAATTGTTATGGCGGCATAGTAGAGTATGCCGCCATAACCTTGAGTTCAAATTTCAAATTCAAATTCAAAAGTTTTTATTCAAAATAAGTTCCACTGGAGAACACTTTGTGAAGGTCATACATATAGGTTAAAATTTAATTTTACTTCCTAGTCTATGTAGACCACTTCGCAACGTGTTATTGCTGTTAAGGAGAAGAAGCGGCAAGAAACTCCCCAGTAACACGTCTAGCTAAAAACTGTTTTTCTTTATATTTGTTGTTCTATTTTTTACATTTAAGTACTTTTTTTTTAAAAGATTTTATACAGAATTATGTTACAGAATAACTTTTGAAGAATAAGTTGTGTTCCAATAGTGGCCAGGCTTCAGTCTCCGTTTAGAGAGCTGCAGCACATTGGTGTTACAAATTTCCGTAGGCGATGGTAATCGCTTTCCATCAGCATGCAATAAAAAAAGCAACATAATCCAGCTAAATAGCATCTGAATCCAAACTACCCTCTTTGTGAAAACACGTGTCATTGAACGTACGAGACACAAAGAACCTCATTCAAGTCGGTTTTCAATGGACATAGTAGCCGGCGCTCTCTGAACCAATCGCCCAAGGGGGACGGGTTCACGGCGCCTTTCTTTGCAGGCCTCCGGTACCTTATTTGCGTATGCTTGAACGGAAATTCCGGGTGAAATGAAGAAGATGAAGAAGAAAATCTTGTCAGTATGATTGAATTATTGGTATGTATTCATATACTAAGATTACGACATTATCTGTGGTTAAGCGGGCTATGCCTTTACTAGCCTACATACCTATGGAAAACATTTTACTGTTCACCAAATAAATAATTACAGAATAAATAATTACAATAATTAAAGGCAAAACAAAAGGCGGCCTTATCACTTAAAGCTATCTGTTCCAGGCAACTGAGAGGACTGAAGGCTGACTGAGAGGATACTTTTAACAACTTATGTCTAGGTATAATTACATTAAAAAGAAGTAAAATAAAAAAGGAAGAACAGTACAATGTAGACAGTAAACAGCTTAGTTAAGAAGAATAGAAAAATATTGTTACGAGTTACGGGACTCAAATTAAAATGCCATTGGAATTATTATAGAATTTAATAGAACTATACAAACACGTATAACACAGGTACAAATATAACTGTACACAACCAGTCCAAACGTAATGCACGATTCAAACACATGCACAAAGTCCGTCAATAACGTCTTGCTTCACTTGTGACTATCGGAAGACTCCCTCATCTCTCCATTTGCGAATTGCTTTGTACTGTACAAATACAATAAATCTGTTCGACCGCGTGGTCTGAATTTCCTAGAATCACACCTGTCTAATTAGGCTACCATAAAAGATTACAATACACAATAGGCTGTTTTTCTAATTACAAATTTTAAACACAAAGTAAACAAAAGAAGTCCAAATGCCGAAAAGGTAATAAACTGCAGTTGTGAATTGTTCTTTGTCGGTGGTAACAATATATATTTTGTTATAAACTAAGGTAACGGTTTTTGACAGAGATTTTAAATATGGAAAGTTATTTAGCTTTTCTGATATCTAAAGTTAAAGACTTCCAAAGGCAAACAGCCTGCACAGCGAAGGATTTGGAGTAACATGTTGAATAATGTTTTTGTTAGAGCAACACGTTAAAACTACTAAACAGATTTGAAGAATGTGTTTTGTTTATGTCATGTATCGAATTTCAATATTTCTACAAATTGATACCGGGGGCTTCATAACAAATGGGCGTACAGACAAAAGTGCAGTTTCTACACAAGGGACAAAATTGTGAATGAAACAAACTGGTTGATTGTATGAGGCTGAAATTTGGATTAATCTTCTATTTAGGTACACTTGCATACTGGTAAGACTTTCTAAATTGTAAATTATATATATTTTAATAAACAACAAAAAAAAAACGTATATGCCCATTTGTTATAACCTCGATATAATTTCGAGTGTTCTCTTATGGAACATTTTATTTTTCACTTCCACAAAAAATTAATAAATTTGACAATACACACAAGAAGAGAGTACAATTTAAGAATACTACCAAAGTCTTACCTCTTAACAAATTACTTCTTGAACCGAACCTGCAGTACATCTGATACAATATGTACGGCAGTGGAAACCTCTGGCGCTTTCGAAGCAAACTTACGACCCTGCATTCACCTAATTAGGAGAATGCGTCGGAGAGAAACGGCGTCTATATTGACACTTGGTTCAGGTGCTGCAAAAACAAGTTTATTTATCTTCAAAAGGGATATATTACATTGAATGTAGGAAAAACTAGGTACAATATATTTGGAACAAAGGGCGGCGTCATCAGTGGTATTTACGTAATTTCGGACAAACATATAAAAATTGAAGTCTACAACCATTCCTAACAAAAAAGGAACCGATTACAAATAAAACCAAAATTTTTTGAAAAAAATGAGTGATAGCTTAAAAATATTGCATAAATAAATAATTGAAGACATGAGTGGATGAAGGTGATAAGTCGCATAATTCCAATTCTGAGTAAATCGAGATGAAAGTTTTAATTTTATTTAAAACTAAACTGAACTTAACACCTTTGCAACTCTTTATTTTTTTAAATATGCCTTATATCTATGGTCTAAGGTCTGTAATCATTTGGCATCGACATATCACCTTCATCCACTCACGTCTTCAATTATAATTACATAAGTTGATAAAAAATGCCAAGCAATAGCTTTTTTATAGCTTCACGGTATATTTAGAATTTTATAATATTATATATAGATAAAAGTGTAATTTGAAGAATATCTTGTTATCCGTCACAAAAGCATAATTTGAAAAAGTTTAAAACTAACGAAATTGTTTTATGTCTGCTTACCAAGTAAAAGAAAATTTTAGTTGGAAAATTTTCCTTTCCTATGGAATAGTCCTAATTATCTCAAGTGCATCTAAGTGCACCTAACGGAGCTTGCGAATACGTCGTTCCCACCAAGCGTCGTCTTTTGCACTATTTACACTTATTCTGAGAAACAAAGTACAATCACTTGAAATGAATATTGTGTGATATTTATGAAGTATTACGAAATAATATGAAAAATTCCTTTTTTTTTACCTCCCACTTTAGGGGACCGGATAGTATACCCGCCACGCTTATCCAACGCGGCTTGACACTGTTATCTCGATGTGCAGGTTGTATCACTATGTTTCCTTCACCTTTGTTAGCACGTGGTAATTGTAACAATATCCACATTAGGTTAGAAAACTTCCGGCCAGAATCGAACCCGCGCCCTTTGAGTTTGGGACGCGTGCCCCAGCCATTATGCTACCACGGTCAATAAAAAAATAATTCATTATATATGTGGCAAAATATAGCTTATTACTTAAGCTACACTTAAAAACTAACTACGACATTATGTCAAGTGAAGATATTTCCAAGAGCATTTCCATTATATTTCATGGTGAAATTTAATTTATTTCATACCACCATTTCTTCTGTAGAGCAACTAAACCCAAAAGTATTATTATACGTAATCCGCAATACTTAATCTGAACGAAGAAGCTGCGACTCAAAGCAGCCTAATCACAGAGTCTGTAAAGTAGATGTTCAACTATGTTCCAACAAGTTTCGTGACTTGGCTCTCCAATTTCAGAATCAACATTTGAGTAGTTACGAATATATTTATCACATTACTAAATACAAAATAAAACTACGTTTTAACGGTTTTAAGCGCGGTAATTTATTTGATTTTGGTTTATCCGACGTTTAAACTGTTACGGCTGCAGCCAGCCACCACACCGGTTGGCGCGGGGCGGTAGCCGCGGCGGGGGCAACGCGGCGCCTCGGCCGGTGTCACACCACACACGCTTACGAGCCTCTTTCATTAACGCGCGCGCGCACCACATTTAAATTTATTGTAATAACCATCCAAGCAATAAAATCATTATTATCAATATACACGTTCATCATTCTTCCAATCATCAAGTACAGTCCACGACACAACCGGAGTCTCAATACGCGTTAGACAAGTGTCATCTCTGTCGTCCGTGACCACGGCCACTGAAAAGCGGCCGAAACGTGGGATAAACCAAAATCAAATAAATTACCGCGCTTAATACCGTTAAAACGTAGTTTTATTATGCATACAAGTCGCGAAAACTTAAGAAAATATTACTAAATACATCGAATTCCTAAATCAATACATATAATAAAACTGTAGAGAACGTAGTGTAGCGGATGCACTTACCACGTTTAGTTGTAGATATATTTATATTATACTAGCTGTCCCGGCAGACGTCGTCCTGCCCGGTAAAAAATAGGGGTTGGTCGTAGAGGGTTGAAAATCTAGGGTTGTATGTATTTTTGTATGTTGTATCATAAAAAAATAGAAATTAAAAATTTTGTCTAAAAAATAAAAAATAAAATTTAGAGGTTGACTACCCCCTAACATTTAGGGGGATGAAAAATAGATGTTGGCCGATTCTCATAGATACCGGATAAGCACAAAAAATTTCATCAAAATCGGTCAAGCCGTTTCGGAGGAGTATGGCAACGAAAACTGTGACACGAGAATTTTATTTATATTATATTTGCTTAAAATATACCACAATCCTGGTTACCACACGCTCGGGTTTCCAATTCAATTATTTGCTTTCATTTATTCCATGTACGTGACGTAACATATTGTTACGAGTCGCGAGACTCGAATTAAAATGCCGTTAGAATTACTATAGAGCTAATTAGAACTACACAAACACGTATAACACAGTTACAAAGATAACCGAAGACAATAAGTCCAAACGTAACGCAGAAGATCGTATTTTAATAAAACCGTCCGTCACTCATTAGATTCCCGATTGTACACAAGTCTCGCTTCGATCGTGGTTCTCGCTCGACTGCCTCCCCCTCCATCAGATCGTCGTTTTATACTGCGCAACTGCAATGTCCCCGTATCTAAATCGACTTAGCCCGACACACCTGGCTAATGAGTGCCATCAACGATTACAATACAACAATGTGCTGTTTTCTAATCACAAATTTTAAACACAAAGTAAACAAAAGAAAACAACCATAAAATAATTTAAATATTATTAGTTCAAATGCCGACGGGTAATAAATGTGCTTTGTTTCAGATATGCAGTTGGATTTTCTTTTTGTCGGGACCAGATTTATAACAATATATCTATCTAATTTAAGAATTTGATAAATAAAGTCAGGAATTAAAGGCCTTACTTATAATCGCTTATTAAAATTTAAGAAACTGCTCTGCAACTTATTAACGTAAATCTTACCCATAAGCTCCTCTTAAGGACAAGAGGTGGTGGTAAAGTATCTCATAAATAACTTTAAAAAATAACCAACATCGAGAGGTAGTTTAAGTGATTGCTAAGAGGCAAGATGGCAAGTTACATTTGAAACAGCCACTGGTGAGGGGCTTAAGAGTCTCTTATTTAAGAGATGGCTTATCCTTTCTTAACGAGATTATTATAAGTAAGGCTATAAATCTTTACCTTTAATGGCCTTACTTATAATCGTTTGTCAAATTTTAAGAAACTGCTCAGGAACTGATTAACGAAAATCTTACCCATAAACTCCTCTTAAGCATAGGAGGTGGTGGTAAAGTAACTTATATATAACTGTAAAAAATAACCAACATCGAGAGGTAGTTTAAGTGACTGCTAAGAGGCAAGATGGCAAGTTTTATTTGAAACAGCCACTGGTGAGGGGCTTAAGAGTTCCTTACTTAAGAGATGGCTAATCCTTTCTTATCGAGGTGACTATAAGGCCGTTAATGTTTCAAAATAATGGTTGCATTAAAAATTGTATGTTCTCGATAATATTTCATACTGTGTCTTAATAGAGCTTGCTACAGGCAAAGAAAGCGCTGTAAGCGGTGAAAATCTCTTCGCTCCGTTGAATTGAATTAATGTTGTGCCACCTTGCTTCTGGCAATTATTAAGGGTGTTTACTTTTTATTTTGTTTCTGGAATCACAGGCTGAGCAAATACGATTACTTAAAATTACATTGAAAGCCATAGGACTATCTGTTTGTAACGTTAACGCGTAGCAGTGAGAGAAGAAAGAAAAGAGTATACAAGAAAAGACTTTTTTAATATATTGTAGGAGATCAGCAGACAGGCAGACGGCCCACTTGATGGAAAGCGGTCATCATCACCTATGGATATATTTGCAACACCAAAAGTTCTTCAAAGGCGCTGCTGCTCTCTTAAGGGAGACTGAGACCTGGATACTAATGCTGGAACACAATTCAAGGCTTTATGGCGGTGTACTATGGAGCAGGGGTGGTAGCCATCCAGTCGGGCAAATACCCTACCACCTGGCTGTGAGTTCTTTTGTCGCCTCTTACGACAGGCCGCCCGGCCGCAGGAATTGTATTTTTTCTCTGTTCCTGCATAGATGACAGTGAAAATAGTGTACAAGTCGTCTTATTTTGAACTCTAAGTGTAATTGTTGCTTAATTAATTTTAAATGAAAATTAAGACATGTTGTAGTTTATTCATGTAATAGCTTAAGGTTACCTAAATACTTGGTGGTTGCGCCGAGGAACACCTCCTTGTAAATTCTTCCTCCCCACCCTCGCCATCAAGAAAAGAATAATACTTTAAATGAAGAATGCGCATAACAAGACACATAGACAGAACTGTCACTGCTGTCAACGCTATAAACTGCGTAACATATATAAAATATTGGAACACAAATCAATAAATAAACTGTTAAACTACATTTAACTAGCAAAGTCATATCCTAGTGAGTGTGAACCCCCGGGGGACGAGTGCAGTGTGGCGGCGGACTGGTGGCGAGGTGAGTTTCCCTTGCTTCTTCTTCCCGTCCCTTTGCCTTCTCCCGGCCATCGCATCGCGCCCGCATTTGGGATCTTGTGAAATATTATGTGATTTTGAAGGTGGGCACAGAAAACCAGTGCTGAGTCGGACCATGTTTCGGCACAGCAAAATACTGGGTGTCAACTTTGTTTCTAAACTCACGGCATTCAATTTTTGTGTATTTTATTTTGTTTTACAATTTTTAGATGACTATCAGCTATTCATCATTACCATGTCCTCCGAACATTGTGACGTGCAGACGGCATTGGCCCCATATTCGGTCGAAAGCGGTTACCATCGCCTATGGACATTTGCAACTCCAAAGGTGCTACACATGCGCTGCTGCTCTCTTAAGGGAGACTGGAACCTGGTCACTAATGCTGGACAACTCAGGGTTGTTATGGCGACATACTTTAGAACAGGGGTGGTAGCTATGCAGTCGGGCAAATGCCCTACCACCTGGCTGTGGGTTGTTTTTTCGTCTCTTGCGACAGGCCGCCCGGCCTTTCTCCGTTTCTGCACGGACAATTTTTGTAAGAATATATTTTCACTTTCACTGTAACAACGTGTTGATTTACGATCAAAATAAATAAAATTTATGACAAGTATATAAAAAATATACACCGTATCAAGAGCCACCCGTGGAGAGGGGCCCATTGGTAAATAATGGACCCATAAATTAGGGGGACCGGGCCAATCGACAACAGCCTTCAAATCTAGAATAGACCTACGTGTACATTAAAAACTATATATGGAGTGGTGGCTGGCGAGAAAAACAACACTACGAGTTCTGATTGTCAACGATGTGCGTGCCTTTTTAGATTTTTTAAATATTGTTACATGCCGTCAAAGATCAACGCACAGCTGCCTGTCGTAAAGCGCAGTTTATTGCCTTCCCGAATTCAGGAATTATTTTGTTAACTTTGTCTTTAGAATTTGTAACTAAGAAAACATCCTATTGTTATCGTACTTGTTTTATCGCCGTCATTAGTGTCGAAGTAATCCTTGTTGTTATTGAATTGCGTCGAAGCTTGCCAGGTGTGCGGATTAAATCAGTGAACGCGGTCCTTTGTTGTATAATACAGTTTAGTATAAAACAATGCCCGAACGGAGGAGTGGGGCAGTCGAGTGATATTACGATACGAGTAAGACGTACATTCGACAAGCGATATAGTGACGGACTTTGCGCGTGTTATTTAATTGTGCAGTTTTGTACTAGCTGTGCCCAGTTATATTTGTACCTGTTTTATACGTGTTTGTATAGTTCTAACAAAGTCTATAATAATTCTAACGGCATTTTAATTCGAGACCCGCAAACTCATAACAATATTAATACGCATGAAAACGGTGAACGACCGCTATAAGAGCGTAGCGTAAAAGGCAATTATCATTTCATACACATTACATGACGCGAGTAATTCAAAAAATATAAGAGCTGTTACACGAGATGTTCACAGCCATCGGAGAATTTGCAAATTGGTATCCGCATGCGAGAGATTCAAAGTCATCCAACTTTTGACTGCAGTAACATTTATGACAAGTGAAGGACACAAATCAAGTTTTCCACATCTAAGTGGAAATATATATCTCGGCTGTGAAAAAAACGCACTAGATCATACTACTTGTGCCCGTGACTTCGTGTGGATTTTTATTTCTCGCGGATCGCTGGAAAATAAGTAACCTAAGTTAGTTCTTATAACAGTCCGTCAAAATCAGTCCAGCCTTTTCAGAGATTAGCCGGAACATCCATACAGACAGGCAATTTTTAAAATATTTAATTTGCGTGACTGAATTTCCTAGAATCAGTTTGTACTTTAAATCCGACACACCTGGCTAATTACTGCTATAAAATATTACAAAACACAATGGGCTGTTTTCTAATCACACATTTTGAACACAAAGTAAACAAAAGAAGTTCATATGCCGAGAGGTAATAAAATGTGTTTCTACAGGTATGCAGGTGTGAATTTGTCTTTGTCGGCGTCTATATCGTAACAATATAACAGATATTTAGATACAAATTCATTAAAAAATATGGTTGTATATACGGGCTAGCTATTCAAATACTGGTTTAACATTTCATTTAGATTGTATGCTCTGTTGCATCACTTTCTGTCCGATCAAGCTGCATCAGTGATCGTTTCATGCCCTGTTGGTTTTGAATAACGAGCCTATACGTGCATCGTTTGATCCCAGGCCTTTATCAAGACAAAGGAAGCAGCTCTGCCTGTGTATTAACTGCCTGTTACACAAAGTCGATAACTATAGTTGCACTGAATAATACCATAGTATAGTAGATTCTCTTATTAGAACTAGTGGTCCGTGCTCGAAATTCGACCATTATAATCAATGTAAAAGACTCATCATCATCATCCGAGCGTTAAATCCCGGTTGCGTTCGGAGCGTTCACTCCGACGCCCAGGGCCCGCTTTCCTACTTTTTCTACTCCACTTCGCGCGTCTTCGGCATCTCCCGTTTTGAGACCATTGGCACATGTCATCCTTCACGACGTCAAGCCAAAATTTCTTGGGCCTTCCCCTTCGACCGGGACCTAGCGGAGGTGGCATGGCTAGACATTTGTTCCACACATAATTAGCCGGTCTCCGTAAAACGCGGCCGTACCAACGTAAGCGACACTCTTGCAATTTGTTTGCTATGTAAAAGACTATACTTCTATAATCATAATCACACATTTCACCAAGGCTACACTGTAAATTTGACTTGAATAATAAACAGAAGAGTATATATGCGTGTGTGTGTCCCATACATGGTAGTGTGTGTAATTTTTTTTATTGATTTAATGTATATTTATGCATAATTTAAAAAAAATTGCATTCGTCGCTTCTTCCCTATATAAACTACTAGCTGTCCCGGCAGACGTCGTCCTGCCCGGTAAAAATAGGGGTTGATCGTAGAGGGTTGAAAATCTAGGGTTGTATGTATTTTTGTATGTTGTATCATAAAAAAATAGAAATTAAAAATTTTGTCTAAAAAATAAAATAAAAAATTAGGGGTGGACTACCCCTAACATTTAGGGGGATGAAAAATAGATGTTGGCCGATTCTCATAGATACCGGATAAGCACAAAAAATTTCATCAAAATCGGTCAAGCCGTTTCGGAGGAGTATGGCAACGAAAACTGTGACACGAGAATTTTATATATAAACTATAAGTGTGCGAAATTTTCTACTTTTCCGGCCGCGCAATTTTTTCTTTTTCCGCGCAGATTTTTCCAAGGTGTATAATTTAAAGAAGATTAAAGTGTTTATTCGATGTGGTTTAGTCTAACGAGCCAATTTTTATCAACCACCACCCCGACCTCACATATATTCTTGATTATTATGGGCTCCAATTTTTTCAAAATAACTAAAGGATCCCATGAAAGTAACGTGTTGAAGACACTGACTGACTGAACATTTCCTAAGTAAACACAATAAAAATATTCGAAAATCCATCTTAAGGAAGAAAATTGGTCAGAAATTTGCAAACGTTTCATACGATGGAGCGGAGCACTCAGAGCTTTACAGAAATTGCTTTTGGCAAAATAAGCCGAGCGGTTGCACTTGACAGCGGTAAGTGCAGCACAGAGGCTCAGTATTTGACATCTCTAGAGACCACAGAAGCTAGAGGTTAGGAATTTATAAATACATTTAAGACCGATATAATATATTTAACGTGTATTAATTTAATATTTACTTAAGTTTTCGCGACTTGTACACATAATAAAACTACGTTTTAACGGTATTAAGCGCGGTAATTTATTTTATTTAGGTTTATCCGACGTTTCGGTAAGAATCGTTTCATACCAAGAATGATGCGTGAGGCTATTGAAATCAAAAAACACCCAAATTTCAATAGAGAAGATGGTTGGCAGGTACCAACTGTTTGGGATCCAATCATCAAAACTATTAAGACCCAAACCCAGCAAAAACCAACTGCCAGACCTCAAGACACTGTGAGCTCTTTCTGCGTGCAACGAAACAAACCAACTTGACTGATAATTTCTTTTATTTTTTCCTTCCACTCATTTTAATATTATATAAAAAAAATTTAGAACTAGGCATGTTTGCTGAAGAGTTTCTTGCGCCGCTTCTTCTCTTCAAGCCACAACATGTTGTGAAGCTGTGGTAAATTAGATTAGGCTCCCATAGAGTAAATAATATCCATAAACAAAATTAAAACTAAATAATTAAAATGAACAAGTTGGCGGTAGGCTGAATAAAAACTTCGACAATACACGTTTGACAAATGTCATCTTTGTCTTCCGTGACCACGGCCACTGAAAAGCGGCCGGAACGTCGGATAAACCTAAATAAAATAAATTACCGCGCATAAAACCGTTAAAACGTAGTTTTATTATGTGTATTAATTTCTGATGGTTATTTGAGACTCATATATAATGTATAATTATCATTATTTATTATTATATCTTTATCTTAAGCTAGATTAGTTTTCTTTACTATGCTCTCTGATATTGAAAAAGTATTGTTAAATGTTAAGATTGTTGATTTCTAACATGTGATATGTTAATGAATATTCGCGTACTAAAGTACAGAGAATCTAATTTACAACATGAAAATGGATAGCTTGTGGGTTATACAAACAAACAATAGCACAAAAGATTAAAGTGAAAATATAATTTATATTATAACCGTTACTAGGTCATTGAGAAACAAAAATTCAAATTCGATTCAAACCGACGTCCAGCTCGCTCGGATGTTAAGCAAAAACTGTAAGTACCAGTATATATAAAGTACTCTGTGACTGTAAGTACCATAGATAATACACTAAATATAAAATAGATGCGCCTCTCTGGCATTAAATATTAAAATATCATTTACCCGGACCAATAGATGGCGCTACAATCGATCATTCTATAAATTCCACTAGATGGTTCTTATAAGTTATAACTTGTTCTAAATTCATAAACACAAAATAAATAAACACTTTATAATTTATGCCAAAAGAAAATATATGGTTCTCACTAAGACTTCGCTTGAAAGCATACGAGGTTCATCAAATTTGACCATAACTTGTGGTTTGGTTTGTTCTGAAGATCTCGTCAGTGCGATGTATTTATTCAATGACTAGCTGACCCGGCAAAATTCGTACCGCCATATTTTCTGAATTCCCAAAAGATTTTGTTTCATGACACAAAAACAAAATCACCAGAATCGCTCCCGGTGATTAGGAGGGTTCTAGATACCAGTATGTATAAAGTACTCTGTGATTCCAGAACCCGATCTCAGCGCCACCAACCGGTTCTAATTGCAAATCTAAACCACCCGGGAACCCACTTAAACACACATTTGTGGGGGCAATGATATAATTATGTTTAAGTACCCACCTCACATTTATTAGTGCGCCGGCTTGTTGACGCACGGTCAAGAACGAAACAACCGTTCAGAATCACTGCTATATTTTCCTTATACAATATTCAGGTTTTCACAACAATTTGGTACTATTAAAACATTGGAAAAGCGTAAAGTTTTTTAGCGTAGTCGTTGGCATTTTTTGTTTACACTATTATCACCTCGCAGCGAACTACTAACTTCATTAGATATAACGTTTTGCGTGCGAGCCACTCGCGGCGCTAGTGCGCCTGCGCAGTTGTTCTGCGCATGCGCGGGCAGAGATTGTTGCCGCCTTTATACGACACGACCGCTGACGCCTTACGACCAACGATATTGATCATAAGGTTGGGTCGTGTCGATATATACTTATATTTAATATTGATAGAATTACATATATAATATAATTGTGTGTATGTGTATGTTGTAAAATAAATTTAATAATATATATATGATATATGTGTGAGTACTGTGCATGAAAATGTGTTATGTTATATACCCATACATTCATTAATTGGTGCTCCGCTCCTATTGCTCTTAGCGTGATAGTATATAGCCTTTAACCTTCCTCGATAACTGGGCTATCTAATACAGAAAAAAAAATCAAATCAGACCAGTAGTTTCTGAGATAAGCGCGTTCAAGCAAACAAACAAAGAAACAAACTTATCAGCTTTATACATTAATATACATAAGATAAAACTATCTCACCGACACCACACACTGTCAAAATCTCTACTTCTATTATGTTACGTTGCAGAAAAATTACATTCAGTTTGTTATAAGCTGTTTAAGAAATTAAAGGTTTTTTAATTATCCCACGGGAACTCTTTAATTTTTCGGGATCAAAAGTATCCTATATGTTGACCAGGGATATAAGCTATCACCATACAAAATTTAATGTAAATCGGTCCAGTCGTTTCGGAGATTAGCCGGTACAAACAGACAGACAAACAGAGAAACAAAAAAATCTAAATTAGTTCTATTTCACTTCTTACATCCCCCTGACTGGGTTTTTAGCATTTTTTTCACTGTACAGAAATTTGACCTCTACAATTTTATTATATGTATAGATATTGCACCACGCCATTTTAAGTAAAGTTAATTGCACTAAATGGAAACTAATTATAGTTTTTGATATACCTGAACCACTTGATGGCGCTACTTTCTGTACATTCTTTTATTTTTGTTTCACTGGGATAGAAAGTAGAGCGCCGTACCGTTTTATAGTGAGTGCACTGCTACCACTACCGTCATATACATACATAACTTCACGCCAGGTCCTTTGCGGGGTAGGCGCGAACAACAGAGCGCCACAGGCCCATTCTTACACACCTCACTTGCTTCTTTGACATTCATAGCTCTTGTCATGCACGCTCGTCTGTTCTTAAGGCTCCTAACATCACCTTCTGCTAATACATGATCAATTTGATCATGGAAGGTGTGTCGTGGTTCCGCGACTTCTGCATCCATCCACTTTTGCATTGTATGTCTGTTTAGTCAGTCTTTCATCATACATTCTTTTATTTTTCTTTTTTCATCTACATTCACTACCGTCACCTCACAAGAATCGTCACCGCTAGACTACATTCTTTCTTTGGTTAATTATTTGTAACCTATAATAGATTCTGAGAAAAATTACTGTGTCATACAAAAATAGGAAGGCTAGTGGACACGACAATTTACAAGGTTATCAAACTGGCTACGAAACCCTTAACATATTATCTGTGCAGGAACGGAGAAAGAATATAATTTCCTGCGGCCGGGCGGCCTGTCGTAAGAGGCGACAAAACAACCCACAGCCAGGTGGTAGGGCATTTGCCCGACTGGATGGCTACCACCCCTGGTCTAGAGTATGTCGCCATAACAACCTTGTGTTGTGTTCCGGCATTAGTGACCAGGTTCCAGTCTCCCTTAAGAGAGCAGCAGCGCATTTGTAGCACCTTTGGTGTTGCAAATGTCCATAAGCGATGGTAACCACTTTCCATTACGTGGGCCGTCTGCCTGTCTGCAGTTCTCCCGCCATAAAAAAAAAAAAACATAAGTCCGAAAAAATTATAGACCATAAATTATCATGTGATTTGATGAAAACCCTCTTCAATTGTGAACCTTAATATAAAACGTTGACGACTCTTGGAATTGTAATGACGTAGTAAGCATTCAGTTTGAAACCGTTAAATTATGTGAACTACCCTTTATATTATACAAAAATAAACTTTACGTAGTAAGAACAAAGTTGAAATTTCATTGCTTTCAATTAAAATATGATGAACAAGGAATCTGTTATTGTTAAGAAAAAACTCCTTTTAAAATACTGCTTCGTGGAATAACGAGTGTTTAAAAAAGTAAAGTATTAAAAAAGTTTAACCAAGATTGAATAAGTGGGTAGATAACGATGGTTCTGTATGTTTTTGGACCAGATACTACAAAACATTTCCACTAATATCTTGTTTCACCTTACGAGATAAATTGTTGATTGCGCACCAATCACCAATGCATTCCATAGTCAAGCAGCAACGATTGTGAATGCTTTGGCATAACATGTAGACTTGGGCGGAGTCTTAAGAATCCTAGTCACAACGGTCGAGATTCTCAAAACGTTCTTTAGCAGACGCATTCTTAAAGCGGCCGGACTATAGTAAGAGTCAAAGATATGACGTCATTACTTGCTACGCTCATATAAAATATGTGAGGATGTGTGACGTTTAGTAAGATGGAAGAAGTCTCTCGTCGTTATGACTCTCAATTACCCCTTTTAATAAAGTATTAAAAAAATTACTAACAAAATAATGGATCCCTAAGATTATGAGGCGGGTTTGTTTGATATTATGAATCAGTTGCTTTATTACTGAATGCTTTTTAAAAGAAAAACTAAAACTATCTAAACGACTGAACTGAAGTAAGAGTTCTCTTGTTATCGCTTTTTGAATTTCATCGTTTTGTGAAGAGATGAACGTTCAACGTTAATAGTTCCTAATAGCGTTATTGACTTTTTTATTGTCGGAGTAAACAGGCTAATATAATTCACTTGATGGAAAGTGATTATCGCTTATGGACACTAGGATACAGTTGCTGCTGAGACCTTCGATCTGATTCTACCGTCTCTTTTCCATTATCAGATAACCAGACGCACCCAGTTCCATATATACCGCTCCAAAATATGGTGGACCAGTTAGTCGTGATGGCGTAATAGCTAGCACACGCGTCCCAAACTCAGAGGGCGCGGGTTTCATCCTGGCCGGAACGCACGCACAACTTAGTCAGTGTTCTGATGTAATTGTGGATATTGTTACAATTACCACGTGCTGTCGTCGGTGAAGGAATTGTGTTGAAACCTGCACATCGAGATAACCGATGTGTCAAACCACCTCGGACAAGCGTGGCGGGTGTACTCACCGTTCGCCCTATAATGGGAAGCTCGAGCCTTTATGGGTTGATATTATTCTATCTGTACGAATGAAGCACATTGCATCCACGTTCTATTCTAGATCTGTCTACATCTGTCTGATCTATTCTACAGATCTATTTAAAAAACTTCACGGACAAGTGGAAAAACGAATGGCAACGGATAAGTGGAAAAATAAATCGCAACGGACAAGTGGAAAAACGAATCGCAACGGACAAGTGGAAAAACGAATCGCAACGGACAAGTGGAAAAACGAATCGCAACGGACAAGTGGAAAAACAAATCGCAACGGACAAGCGGAAAACGAATTGCAACGGAAAAGTGGAAAAACGAATCGCAAGGACAAGTGGAAAAACGAATCGTAACGGACAAGTGGAAAAACGAATCGCAACGGAAAAGTGGAAAAACGAATCGCAACGGACAAGTGGAAAAACGAATCGCAACGGACAAGTGGAAAAACGAATCGCAACGGACAAGTGGAAAAACAAATCGCAACGGACAAGTGGAAAAACGAATCGCAACGGACAAGTGGAAAAACGAATCGCAACGGACAAGTGGAAAAACGAATCGCAACGGACAAGTGGAAAAACGAATCGCAACGGACAAGTGGAAAAACGAATCGCAACGGACAAGTGGAAAAACGAATCGCAACGGAAAAGTGGAAAAACGAATCGCAACGGACAAGTGGAAAAACGAATCGCAACGGACAAGTGGAAAAACGAATCGCAACGGACAAGTGGAAAAACAAATCGCAACGGACAAGTGGAAAAACGAATCGCAACGGACAAGTCGAACATCTTCAACTGACAAGTGACAAAATGAATCGCAACAAATTTTTAACTTAAAGTGTTATTTCGTCTCCTTATTTTGGTTATTAAAACAATTCAATTAAAGGAAACAACTCGAACTACAATAATACAATTTGTGGGTACAATCTAAAATTTATTGCGTCAAGTTCCGGGCCACCCATCGCGACAAAACTAGCGCTTAACCGAAATTAACATTAATTGCAAGGTTTTAGTTTATAATGCGAACCGCTGAAAGCGTTCTTGAGTTTAAATTAAAGGGCTTAGTTAATGGGTATATGGGTTCACATTAAAAATTATAAATGAGAGTTTATTTCTGTGTTGGATTCCGTACTCATTATGACAAAAACATAACAGTTATACAGTTATTATGATTGAAGAACACATTAGTGGCCAGGTTCAAGTCTCCCTTTAGATAGCGGATGATAGTAACCGCTTTCCATCAAGTGGACTGTCTGCCAGTCTGCTGAACTTAGGCAATAAAAACTCCTTGTGGCACCCAGGGAATGCCACGGTAAATCTATTGCATAGAATTTTTTATCAACTTATGCAATTATAATCATTTCTTTATTTTTTATTTATGCAGTATTTTTAAGCTATCACTCATTTTCTTTCACCATTTTTTCATCACTTTCTTCATTAATAAATTCACTATGTTTATTTATATTTAAAACACTTTATAGACAAATTTTACGCGTACAGCTAGCTATTCACCAGCAACTGCTATTCACTGTTGAACATAGAAACACCTATGTTTACATATGTATATACATGTATACTTACGGGGCGCATGTGCGGTGAGTGTGGCATTATAAAGATATGATAGATACCTATACATCTATATACTTTCTCACAAACAGCTGCTGACGTATTCGTCCTATTTCGGAGCAGCTCCTCTCGATCCGTGCGAGCTTCGTACAGTCGTACCATATACATACACGTTAAGCGATCGCTCGGCCGAGCTACATGCTATGCGGAGTGGGGGGTGATAGGTTTTATTTTCGTTACGGAATTTCTTGATTCGGTCGCCGCGCTCAAAGCCCGCGATAAAAGCTATGCAAAAGCTTAAAAATTCTAACATTAAATTCAATTCAGTCTTACCACTGAGACACTTTCACGTGATACATAAACTCACTGACCTTAAACAACTCTTGCAAACAAGCTTAAACAATATTTGCAATGCAATCAATCATGTTAAGTTCTCCACTTATTACTTACACGTTGCAAACAAACACGGCGTGTTTGTTGTGTCACGCTCCCCGTTCATGGTACAACGTAAATAAATTAATATGCTGGAAGTTTACACTGTAGTGCTGAGAGCCTCGTGTGATAGTGGAAATTGTTTTGGGCGTATAAATATTTAAGGAAGTTCCCTTATCCTAATTAATATTATAAACGCAAGTGTGAGTTTATCTATGAAGCTTTCACGTCTTAACTACGTAACAAATGATCATGAAATTTGTAGCAGCGAAGGTAGTGATTAAATAATACTTCAGATAGCAGAGAGTATTATTCACTGTTGATGTGAACCGAAGTGAACCGATTTATTTTGAAAACGGTAACCTTAAGTACAAATGTTAACAAGTCGTGCTGCTAGAATGTATAGCACAGTGTGTGAGCGGGACGGATGATGGACGAGCGAGATAGAGCAACTATTAATATCAGCGCTCCCGCGCTGCGCTAGACAGTAGTTCCTTGTCCGCTGCGATGACAAGACGTATGCAGCTCTCATAAATTTATCATACATGTTGTCACGGGTATATATAAAGAAATCTAGAAAAAATATCTTTATTATACATCTTTAGGCAATCTATTTTTATTTAAAACTAGCTGTCAGACGTCTTGCCCTTCAAACATATAAATCTAGAAAACGATTGCAGCGCCATCTACCGGGTCCAATCGTGAATGTAAACCATTCTGGAATCTAGTTGAGAAAACAAAAAATATCAAAATTGGTCCCACCGTTGAAGAGGTGCTCAGCAGCGCCATCTACCGGGTCCAATCGTGAATCCAAACCATCCTGGGACCCACTTGAACACACAAAAGTAATCGCTTAAATCAGAGAAATAAAAATGAGTTTATACGCAATCACCATTGCCGAAATCGGCCGGGAAAGATCATAACAAATGAATGGATAGACTGGTGTTCCTTTATTGATGAATATATTTTAATACTTAACCCATTTCGGACTAGAACAATTGAAGACGTGAGTGGATGAAGGTGATAAGTCACATATTCGGTTTTTTGCTTTTTTTTGCGTAGATGAATGTTATAAGTCGATACCAAATGACTACAGACCTTAGACCATAGATATAAGGCATATTTAAGAACTAAAACGTTGCTAGAGGTGTTAAGTTCAGTTCAGTTTCAAATAAAAGTAAAACTTTTATCTCGATTTACTCAGAATTGGAATTATGCGACTTATCACCTTCATCCACTCATGTCTTCAATTCAAAAACACAAAAATCATAAAAACTAGTCCAGCCGGTCTTCACTACATAGTATAAAACAAAGTCGCCTTTTCTGTCCCTATATCCCTATGTGCGCTTAAATCTTTAAAACTACCCAACGAATTTTGATGTGGTTTTTTCCAATAGATAGAGTGATTCAAGAGGAAGGTTTATATGTATAATACATGCATCATATTAGAGGTATCAATTTTAGAGGTTTCTATGTAGTGATGCCCGTGCAAAGTCGGAGCGGGCCACTATGTTTTTATATACAACGTTCATAGTTTTTCTGTAGTATATTTAATTTTGTATCAGCATTGCACCCGTGCGAAGCCGGGGCGGGTCGCTAGTTACTTATAAATGGTGTAACTAACACGACTTTTTTCAGTATATATAGATAAATTTTAATGTAAATATTGAGCCAGTTGGTTTTTGCTTTTAGTAATGTTTTATCTTTTACTGTTTAATGGTAAAGAATCTAGTAATGAACTCTTCCCGACCATCTATCTCTATGATCTATATTGGATTAGTAAACATGCGCCTGCGGGCGACTAGCTGAGTAAGCTTCCTCCAGCGGAAGGCCCACAGATGCATGTTAGCATTTATTAGCTTTTTGTCTCTTAGATTATTCATTAGTAAATGAGGGACCTGCATTTAGGTCGTGTATTTTGTGTTTTTTTAAAAATCCTTTTGGCCCGAGCCAAGACTTGACTATTTCAACTGGTACTCCAGAGAGCAGAAAATAGGTCGTGGAAGGCCTGTTATAAAATGGGGTTAATATTTTCAACTTTTATATATATATAACGAAGCTATATTAATTTAGCTTCTTTGCCTCAATACAATGAACTTGATTCACGTGGTGCCACATCACTCAAAATTTTCCGTCCTTACTTAACCTACAAATTAAGAAATGTTGAGTGGTATATGTAATTACTTTTATCTATTATGTATACAGCAATCAATACAATTGTATAAATATTTTGAAATAATTAGTATAACCAGGTAAGTAAAATATTTTTAATTACAGATCCCGCAAAAAATATTAATTAAAGTATATACCTAACAATAATTAAAATTAACCCGGAGCTTTGTGGCGAAGCCGTAGGTGAGTAGCGACACCTCGTATCTGACTCCGAGGGCCAAGGCAAGGCTGAGTGGAGATCGCTAGAGCTAAAACTCAAGTTCCAGGGGTGCAAGTGATAAATAGCATTACATCAGAAGTAGCTTCAGTGAAACTGCAACCCACCTTTCTACATCCCTTAGCCACTCACACCCATGTTGCCCCTGTCTTCTATGGCATTTTTAGGGGCCCATGTAGGGAGTGGCGAGTAACCGTCTGCTCATTTTTCCATGTTCCCTGAACATTGCGACGGGCAGACGCCAGTCTCAATATTCCTAGACCCCTAGTGCCACTAGCAATTCACTCCAGTAGCCCGGTACTTTTTGTCCTCATTTCCCACAATAGTCCTACACTGCCCGGGGCTTATCCTTGGGTGCATTATTATATGGTGTAGACAGGGACAATCGCCGGTCAGTGTCACGCCACATTTACATTAAATTTGTCAAGGGGCCTCTACGTGTTGGCTTTCCCATGCAAGCCCTTCAAAAGTCCGGGACATTTTTATGGCCCTCGGTCTTCGAATTATAAAACAAACCTACAGGTTTTACAGTTAATTAAAATGCAGTAAGCTGAAAACCGTCAAAACGTAGTTTTATTAAGTGTAATAACTTTTTCTTTCGGGTACAAATTTAAAAGCAATCTAGTATATACTATGAACGCGAAAGGGCGTCGGGCAACAACCTGCGCGTAACAACCGTGATTTATTCTGTTACGTTTTAATTTCAGCGAGATATCTCATCAGTTGGCGACCGAGCAATATATTGGGGTAGCGACGTTGTGAAAAATTGAAAATACACACGCGTTTTACTGACAAGCCCTCGGGTCGCCAAATGTAATTTTTTATTTTATTTATGCGAATTATTTATTAATATTGTTACAACCTAGGCGCTGACAAAGACAAATTCCCGTACAGACTGTAAAAACACATTTTATTACCTGTCGGCATTTGAACTAATTGTAATCCTTTTATGATCGTCTTCTTTTTTTACTTATTTATTGGCAAACGTTTCTAAGTTAGTGTGGAGAACAGCCTATTATCCTATTGTACTCGGTCATTAGCATCATTAGCCAGGTGTAACAAGCTAATTCTAGGAAACTGTATCGACGTTGCCGGGCGGGCACACTTGCATTTGTGAAGTATAAAACGACAGCCTGATGGAGAGAGGAGTTGAGCGACAACTACGATACGGGCGTGACGTGTGTACATTCAGGTATATATTAATGACGGACTTTGCGCGTTTTATTGAATTACGACCTTCTGCATTACGTTTAGATTTGTTTTGTTCGGTTACATGTGCACCTGTGTTATAAGTGTTTGTATAGTTGTAATAAACTCTATAATAATTCTAACGGCATTTTAATTCGAGTCCCGTAAACTCGTAACAATACATTATAATTGAATTTAAAATCTTTATGCATACAGATATATTAGGCTAAGTATTTTGTTTGGCGCCCCCTAATATTTCCTCCTATTTACATGGAAAACAATTCCATTCTTTTTTAGACACCATTTCCTTTTGTTCTAACATTGTTTTTCAGATAAACAAAAAAATACAGCCTAGTAAGACAAATTCGAACCAACTGCGTACGCACGCAAGAAACGTACGACGTGTAAGGAATATTTAGGTATTGTATAGAATCACTTAAGCTTTTATACGAATTTGCCTAGAATTATATTAAATACTGGCATCTGCCCGCGAATTCATCCGCGTAAAAAAAAGTAATAAAAAAAAAACCCCGGTTTTGAAACAATAATTGGTGCTGCGCTCCTATTGATCTTAGCGTGATGATATATATCCTTTAGTCTTCCTTGATACATGGCTGTTTAAAACTGAAAGAACTTTCAAAAGTTTTCAAATTGGACAAGTACATGAATAAATAATCTTCTCGAAAAACTTAGTTGAAATTTTGTTGCGATTCATTTTGTCCCTTGTCAGTTGAAGATTTTCTTCTTGTCCGTTGCGATTCGTTTTTCCACTTGTCCGTTGCGATTTGTTTTTCCACTTGTCCGTTGCGATTCGTTTTTCCACCTGTCCGTTGAAGTTTCACTTCTAGTATGTGTCCCAGCACACATTTTTTTATGACGATTACTTTAATGTAAGAAAACGTGTGATATTTTTATCACGGGAATCCCGCGGGAATTTTTCTGGAAGTGGTTTGAAGATGTTCGGATGCATAAAAATTAACTTATTTCGAAACAGTTTACACTAAAACAGTAGCTTATTTTCTTTCTTTAAACACTACGGAATATTGTGTTCTGGGAATCCCGCGGGAATTGCAAGTGAAGCGTGGATGAAATCTCAGGCATGTCCTAGCCATTAATATTTTGTATATACCGACAAAGCAATGCGCACACCTGCCTGTAGTAAAGCGCAGTTTATTACCTCCCTGCATTTAGGAATTCTTTTGTTTACGTTGTGTTTGAAATTTGTAATTAATAAAACATCCTATCGTACTTGTTTTGTGGCCGTCGTTAGTGTTGATCTAATCCTTATTGTTATTGCATTGCGTCGAAGCTTACCAGGTGTGCAGATTAGCTCAGTGAACACGGTCCTTTGTGGTATTATACAGTTTACTATAAAAAAAATCCCGAATGGAGGGGTCGGGCAGTCAAGTGAGGATTAAGATACGAATAAGACTTACAGTCAATGAGCGATATAGTGACGGAATTTTCACGTGTTATAGAATCGTGCACTATGCACTGGTTGTATCCAGCTATATTTGTACCAGTTTAATACGTGTTTGTATATTGTTCTAATAAACTCTATGGTAATTCCAACGGCATTTTTATTCGAGCAATGTGTAGCTCGTAACAATATATTTTCAGAATAAATTCGCCTAGACTACATCCATAAAAATTTAACAGGTAAAATGATAACTTCGTTTACTATTCAATTTTGTGGTCTGGCCTATGGATTTCCCTTGGGCACGCTGCGTCAAATGAACGGTAATGTGACAGGGCCTCGGAAGGGGGTGAACCGTGAGCCAAAGGGGGGTGTAGTTGGAGGTGTTAGTTTTCTTAGTCCGAGTTCACACTGAAACCACACGCTACACGAAACAAGCACGTACATATGTACGATAAATACCAAGATCACATCATCATCATCATGTGTTACATACCATTTACGTGCATTTTTTTTTATAACTAACTTCGGCCAGCGACTTCGTTCGCGTGGAATAGTTTTTAAAAAAGTAAGTTAAAAATACCCCTCGATTTCGAAACAGTCTTCATTGGTGCTCCGCTCCTATTGCTCTTAGCGTGATGGTATATAGTCTATAACCTTTCTCGATACATGGACTATCTAAAACTGAAAAAAAAAACATTCAAATCAGACCAGTAGTTCCTGAGATAAGCGCGTTCAAGCAAACAAACAAAGAAACAAAATTATTAGCTTTATATATAAAATTCTCGTGTCACAGTTTTCGTTGCCATACTCCTCCGAAACGGCTTGACCGATTCTCATGAAATTTTGTATGCATATTGGGTAGGTCTGAGAATCGGCCAACATCTATTTTTCATCCCCCTAAATGTTAGGGGTAGTCCACCCCTAAATTTTTATTTTTTAGACAATTTAATTTCTATTTTTTTATGATACAGCATTAAAAGATACATACAACCCTAAATTTTCAACCCTCTACGATCAACCCCTATTTTTACCGGGCAGGACGACGTCTGCCGGGACAGCTAGTATTATATATAATATATAAAGAGTTTTACAAAATATATAAAACTCTCTCACCGACACCACACTGACAAAATCTCCGCTTCTATTTATGTTACTTTGCAGAGAAATTACATTCAGTCTGTTATAAGCTGTTTAAGAAATTAAGGGTTTTTTTATCCCACGGGAACTCTTTAATTTTTCGGGATCGGATCGGAACCAAAGCCTAAACGCGTTGCTGAAATTAGCGCGTTCAATCAATCAAACAAACTCTTTAGCGTTATATATTAGTATAAGATTACTAGAAACAAGCTAACAGGGACTTACTCTAAGCTTGAGGGCAAACAGCTATCTGTCAGCCCTGTTATATGTGAAAACTGTTATATTGTTTCCACCTTTGATACCTCCTACTTGAAAAACGGCCCCGCTTTCAGCTTAGCGGGTATCCATTCCATTCTTAGTCTATGTTAAACTATCGTCATTACCGATTCTAAACATTTCATGTTTCCTAAAAATCAAGTAAGTCTCGGGTGACTGGGATCTTAAACTGTACAGTTATGGTTGAAATTTTGTATATATTGTTTGTACGTTACGGAAAACTTTTGCGAGCTCCATTATTGCACAGCGCCATCTATTTTAAGTGTTCCACTACATAACAATTGTTGGGTTCGATAGCGTTCAATTCACTGCGGACTGTGATTTGGTTCTAATTTAAAGAGAACGGCGACGTGTGTATTCCTCAAAATTTATTGACTAAGGCGTCGTACAGACGAGCAGCACTTTGCTGTCTACAGAGGCAAATGCAGCTGTCGGCGTTTGCCGTCGACACGTGGACAGCAAACGCCGACCAATGGCGGCAGCTGCAGTAGCAGCGCAACGAGCGCACTGCCTTGCCATTCGATTTCAAATTCGATGAACGATTTCATCTTTTTTTACGTCTACGGAGCAGAAGAAGCAACAGTGTTTCTTCCTCGAAATTTATTTTGTTACTGTCTGTGTCTCTCTTCCTACTTGAATAACGTTCACGGCGCACTACAACAATGCTATCGACATGGTGGGCAGCAGTTGGCGTGTCGAATAATGCAGCAGTTGCTTTTGTCGACATTAGCAGTTGCTTCTGTCGACAGCTGAAGTTGGTTCTGTGGACAGCAAAGTGCTGCTCGTCTGTGTGACGCTTAACTAATCATACCTCATAAAATACAAATAATGCAATTAGAACTTAACAACAATATTAATTAGAAATCATTTCCTTTTCATATCTTTAATTTTGAGATGTTAGGAGGAAAAAGCCCACCGTTTTAAGTTCATCACAAAACAACTTAAAACAAGTGGCTTTTCACCTCAATAATATTTATCATGTGACGCCACAATTATAGAGACACAAATGTATGCATACATCCAGTGTGCAGATTTACTTAGACGTAGTATATATGAAAAAAAGATTTTTCGTCTGATGTAAGATTACTTCGTCTTTATTCTTTAGGCCGTGTTCTTTCTTCAGTAGCCTTGGTTTTCAGTGGTCTCAGCGGGTGTAGTGGTGTAAATAAATCAAAAATGAAAATTTAAGGCAAAAACCCTATTTTAATTACTTAAAATTTTCACTAAGCCGTTTCAGAGCATATAAAGGATACATTTTTAGACAGACTAATAGCCAAAAATTCTAGACAGTAATTTATGATTAGGATACTTATAAATGTAGATTTGATATTTAACGCTCAAAGTGGGACCAAAAATATTTTCTTTTTCCAAAAGCTGGTATCAAAATTATCACGCCAAAACCAAGAGAATTATATCGTCTCTTTTATTCTGATACAAATTCTATGTAGTTAGAGGGAGAAAGCATCAGTACAACGTTCGTTTCAATTATCTGTATTTTACCACAAATTTGTGGTGCTCCCAATTAACCGTGTGTGTCAGTGTGTCATCTTATTTTAGATTTTTTTGGAAGGTTTCGAATCTGCTTTCCATGGGCTAATTAAATTACTACTAAAACCAAGAAAATATTTACTATTGATTATATTAATTTGGAAGTATTGAATATGTTTTGAACGCAAAGCCTGAAAACCATAAGCAACTAAATACCAAATTAGAAAGGCCTGAATTTTAAGTAAGTTCAGCAGACATGCAGACGGTCTGGTCGAAAGCGGTTACCATCGTCTATAAACATCAGTAACACCCGAGATTCTACCGGCGGAGCCGCTCTATAAACGAGACTGAAACCCGGCCACTAATGCCGGAACACAACGGAGGGAACGGAGAAAGAACATAATTTCCTGCGGCCCGGTGGCCTGTCGTAAGAGGCGACAAAACAACCCACAGCTAGGTGATGGGTATTTTCCTGACTAGATGGCTACTACCCCTGGTCTAGAATATGCCGTCATAACAACCTTGAGTTGTGTTCCGGCATTAATGACCAGGTTCCAGTCCAACAGCGTATTTGTAGCAGCGTATTGGTGTTGCAAATATCCATAGGCGATGGTAACCGCTTTCCATCAAGCGGACCATCTACCTGTCTGCTGATGAACTCATGCAATAAAAAAAATGTACCCTGTGAGTTTTTTTGTCGCTTACGAGAGGCCGCCTGCTATTGTATTATTTCTTTATTCCTGCACTTATAATTTACGAATGTATTACTGTAGTACTAGATTTGAGAAGCAGTCGGCTTATCTAATTCGGCCTTCATACCTTGGCCCTCTAATCCGGTCTGTCTCAAGGATGACGTCACTAATAATTCAAGCCAAAGGCGGCTCCGTCAGGACAGAATTAAATTTTAATATTTTATTGAGCCAAGGATGTACGTAGCTATGGGAGGGGATGAGGTGAATGTACGACGAGTTTTATAAAGGGAATAAACATTCTTAAACAAACAAGAGACCCTTAGATCAGTAAAGCTAAATCACTTGCCATATTTAAAAAATCTGACAAAAACTTTGACAGATTTCTGTCAAAAAATTAATAATCCAGGCACAAAACGAAAAAGCAACATACACGGCACTAATTAAGATAATATATATAGGTATAGACATAAGGCACACACTGCACATGCACTCTCTTACAACACCAGTATGTAACAGATACACTCTACATTAGTATAAGTTCAGTATTAAAATTAGAAAACAAATATAAGTTATTCTTAAGGTACGCAACACAACATAAAAATCACAAAATTAATGTATAATATATAATAACATATGAACAATAAGCGTATGAATTCAAAAAACTCTAACAATAATTAATTTGTAAAAAGGTTGCGGAACTAGAGTCCGCAGACTAGATAATAAATAAAAAAACCAGTTCACACTGCACGTTGACACGATTCAACATGCACAAAGTACGTCACTATATCACTAATCGAAAATACTACACACGTCTTACTCGTATCGTAGTCGTCGCTTGACGACCCCACCTCTCCGTTCTGCCATTGTTTTATAATAAACTGTATAATAGTATAATGAACAAAAGATCGCGTTCGCCGAGTTAATAACATGATATAAGAGTTCGCCATTAATCTTTACCAATTGTAAAATATAGAAAAAGTCGACGTATCAGATACGCTTGTTACAAATAATACATAACGGAGACTTTGGTAACAATCAATTTGAATAAAAAACCTACAAACCACACAAAAGGGTTACAAAAACCGGTTGAAAAATAGAAAGGGCGATGGATCTACATCACAAACGAACTATAAAATAGGTAATACCACTGGAATACGAAACGAGCGAATCAGTGTTGCCAGGTGCTTGAATTTACAAAACATATGTATATCTATGTACAGATTTTATCCGATTTATATGATTTTATCCGTGCAGGAACTTAGAAAGAATACAATTTCCTGCGGCCCGGCGGCCTGTCGTAAGAGGCGACAAAACAACCCTCAGCCAGGTGGTAGGGCATTTGCCCGACTGGATGGCTACCACCCCTGGTCTAGAGTATGTCGCCATAACAACCTTGTGTTGTGTTCCGGCATTAGTGAACAGGTTCCAGGCTTCCTAAAGAGAGCAGCAGCGCATTCGTAGCACCTTTGGTGTTGCAAATGTCCATAGGCGATGGTAACCGCTGTCCATCAAGTGGGCCGTCTGCCTGTCTGCTGATCTCCTGCAATAAAAAAAAAAAAGATAAATAACATTGATGTGTCTGTAATATCAAAACGCAAATGTGAACAAAATCGCGGGGATAAATTCAGACCAGGAGATTCCGAAAATGTATTTTTCTTCTACATATTTCGCCAAGCCAACAATAAACAAAGCAGGATGTGTTTGTTAAATACATGGTAGTATGTGTAATGGTTTTTTTAATAGATTTAATGTATTTTTTTTAGCATAATTAAAAAAAAATAGTTTTTTCTCTATATAAACTATAAGTGTGCGAAATTTCATACTTCTCCGTTCGCGAAATTTTCGTAAAAAGGGGTACCAAGTTTTTGCCTTACATATTGATAAAGTAAGTTGGATCATGTGGATATTGACTTACTTGCGGATAGTCTAGCCTCCATAAATGCAAAATTAATTAAACTCTATACTGATGATAATAATAAGTTTATCGTCATCATTTTAACCTTATTTTAAATATTCATTTTAAAAAAATTCTGCCATCTGTGGAGGCTGATGACTTCTTCTTGCTTATATATATGTACCCTTGTTAAGATTACGGCTGGTAAACCCCCAAATACAATACAATAAAATAAAATATTTGGCGCATTGAACCTGGCAACATTTCAGCAAATGCCCAAGGGATCCGGAATACAAATGGGCATACATAGTTACTTAGCAAACCGGATTAAGTATTTAGTACCCGGTTGGATCGAGTTAGACCGGTTAATAGGTAATGGTGGATCAAAAATGTGGTTAGCCGGATATTAATGCCTACGCATTATCCTTCCGGTCCAAAAAGCTTCCATTTTGAAAATACATTTAATAATTTAAGATAAATAACCACAAAGCATAAATTATTGTTAGTAAATAAAAAATACCCAAATTAGTATGTGATCTTGTAAGCTTTATACGCACTATGCAGCTCGCCGTAGTCTGGCTAGATATCCGGCTGGCAGCAGTCTGCGATTGAATATGCGGCTAGCCGCAGCATGCGGTTGGATACCGGCCGCACACTGAACCGCATAGTGCGTATAGAAATCAACTTTACATAAATATTCTCACCTGTAGCCAGCCGAACCCCTAGAAAGACTGCGTCTAGCCGCATATTGTCTACTAGCTACTACTTACTTAAGTACTTTGAATATGTTTTTTTAAATAATTTTTTCTTTGTTTTTAATTTATGTTAAGTATATTTTACTTCAATTATTTTTAATCATTCTAAAGGTGGTCTGGAATATGTTTCCGGCGGCGATAAGATTTGTATGCGTAAATTATGTATGTAATAAAGAATATTCATTCATTAATCTTCGCAATACCAAGATATTAAAATAGCAGGCTTGAGCCTCAGATGAGGTTTAATTATTTCATAAAAATTCCATTTCCATCAAAATTACTATTTAATTCTAGAAGTATAAGTTGTTAAAAGTATCCTCTCAGTCAGGTAGTCTGGAGGAGATAGCTTTAAGTGATAAGGCTGCCTTTTGTTTTGCCGTTAAATCTTTCTATATATTAATACCGGAAAAAAATACAGCAAAATCTTTGTACCCCTTTTTACGAAAATTGCGATCACAGAGGAGTATGAAATTTCGCACACTTATCTAATATATAAAATTCTCGTGTCACAGTTTTCGTTGCCAAACTCCTCCGAAACGGCTTGACCGATTTTGATGAAATTTTTTGTGCTTATCCGGTATCTATGAGAATCGGTCAACATCTATTTTTCATCCCCCTAAATGTTAGGGGTAGTCCACTCCTAAATTTATTTTTTAATTTTTTAGACACAATTTTTAATTTCTATTTTTTTATGATACAACATACAAAAATACATACAACCCTAAATTTTCAACCCTCTACGACCAACCCCTAATTTTTACCGGGCAGAACGACGTCTGCCGGGACAGCTAGTAGTTTATATAGAGAAGGAGTCCAGAATGCTAATATTTTTTTTGAAATTACGCATAATATAAACATTATACACAATACTATGTATTCGACACACACACGTGTTAGTTAGTAGAAAGAATAATAATATCTGAAACATTATAATCAAAAGTTTATTACACTAGAATTATTACGATATTAATATAGCAATAATACACAGAAATATTAAGACAACTCCAAGAGATGTCTCCACGCTTGTCAGGTGTCGAGCATCAGTTTGCCCTTAAAGAATACTGCCATTATCGAACAGTAATTATTGACCACAATATACTAAAAGCTCTGTTCAACCGATGACCGTAGAATATCGTTTGCAGACTAGGTGTAGACTAGTTGAAGACTGGCCCCCCTCTGCCCGGACACCGAGTATTTATAAGATCCTCGCGGTGCGTCTGCGTCGACACCATCCTGTAATACTTTGGCGCCACTTCACATCCGTCGTAACACCGACTTCCGCCATCCGTATAACTTCCAACATCCGGTTACTCTATTTTAGATATCCGTTGGATTGATAATAAATACATCTACGTTGACATCCGGTTATACGACTTTCGATTACTACATTAATGAATATTTTATCCGGTTATTGACTACTTCCGTCATATGGTTCCTTTACAATAATAAATATGATTCTAACACACGCATATATACTCTTTTGTTTATTGTTCAAGTAAAATTATCAGTGTAGCCTTGGCGAAATCTGAAACCTTAATTATGCTCAAACTTTAATTATTATGGTCGAATTCCGACCACGGGCAACCACCAGTATTGTTAGAGTTGCCAAAATTTTAAACAATTATTTCTCAAGTTTTCGCTTACTTAGTAGCAATGCCAGCATAGAGTATAAATTTAATTAATTTTTAGATATTATTTTTTGATGTTTGATTAATTATTTAATCTACACTACAAATATACTTAAAAATTAAATAACATTTACAGTTCAAACATGTAGCCCAGATTGCTTTCAGTGGGACGTTCCCACGTTGTATGGCAACGCTAATCCGCTGCCCTAAACATAGGCCAGTCCTTTGGTCACGCGAGACTTCTTTCAGTCGTCTTGAGAGGTCTCGATAAAGTTGATAAGTCTGGCCCCAAAGAGCTTTCACTCCTAAATATTTATAAAGACACGCCACTGCAATAGACAGAAGACCGCAATCGGACAAATCTACGATTGCAACGATAGTGTTCGGCAATTTTGATCAGATAATAATAATATTAATAGCCAGCCGCAGGAGGGCTTTGTGGCGAAGCCTTGGGTGAGTAGCGACACCTCGTATCTGACTCCGGGGGCCAAGGCAAGGCCCCCACCTCCGTGCTTGCCTTAACCAGCCGGCACGGAGTGGAGATCGCTAGAGCTAAGACTGAAGCTCCAGGGGTGGAAGTGATAAATGGCATCACGTCAGAAGTAGCTACGGTGAACCTGCAGCCCACTTCTCTACATCCCTTCACCACTCACACCAAGGTTGCCCCTGGCTTCTATGGCATTTTAGGGGCCCATGCAGGGAGTGGCGAGTCACCGTCTGCCCATTTTTCCATTTTCCCCGGCGTTGCGACGGGCAGACGCCATAGTCCCCATATTCCCAGACCCCTTGTAGCACTAGCAGTTCACCCCAATAACCCGGTACTTTTTGTCCTCATTTCCCACAATAGTCCTACACTGGCCGGGGCTTGTCTTTGGGTGCATCACTATATGTTCTAGACAGGGATAATCGCCGGTCAGTTTCACACCACATTTACATTAAATTTTTCAAGGGGCCTCTACGTGTTGGCCTTCCCATGGCCCCACGCAAGCCTTCCAAACGTCCGGACCATTCTTATGGTCCGTGGTCTCAAAAGACATAAAAACATAGTAATAGCAGAATTGGGCTCCTCGCCTAACAAATATCACTATTCAAAAACGTCGTCACAATAAAAGTGCAAGCATTTTAATAACGGCCCGCAACTATACGAGCTCTCGCCAACAAAAAGCCAAACTGCAAAGTAATAAGCAAGAAAATGCTCATGGCACACAACACACGTACTTCTTTCTTGTTCGTTGCACATGTCCCGGGCATAATGTCAACTTTTATACGCTTTTGTTTGCTTTTTGTTCTCCTGGTCGGTGGAGAGAAATAACTTATGAAATTTTATTTAAAAGAATATAATAGAACAGAGAACACTTTATTGTTCACCAAATAAACCAACAAACAATAATTATAAAACTTATAATTACAATAGCTAGTGGTTGCCCGTGGACGCAATTTTACCATAATAGTTAATCTTAATATATATAAATCTCCTGTGACGATGTTTGTCCGCGATGGACTCCTAAACTACTCAACCGATTTTAATCAAATTTGCACACCGTGTGCAGTTTGATCCAACTTGAAAAATAGGATAGTTTTTATACCGTTGGAACCGGTAGGTGGCGCTGAGATCGGGTTCTAGAATCCTCTTAACAACGGGGAGCGATTTTGTTTTTGTGTGTTTGAGTGGGTCCCCGGATGGTTTAAATCCACAATTGGAACCGGTAGGTGGCGCTGGGATCGGTTCATATTTTTTCAGAGCAGGACAACGTCTGCTGGAGCCGCTAGTATAATATATAAATGACGTGTCACATTGTTTGTCCGCGATGTACTCCTGAACTACTTAACTGATTTTAATCAAATTTGCACACCGTGTGCAGGTTGCTCCGACTTGAAAGATAGGATATTTTTTATACCGTTGGAACCGGTAGGTGGCGCTGAGATCGGGTTCTAGAATCCTCTTAACAACGGGGAGCGATTTTGTTTTTCTGTGTTTAAGTGGGTCCCCGGATGATTAAAATCCAAAATTGGAACCGATAGGTGGCGCTAAGATCGGGTACTAGATTTTATTTTTTCAGAGCAGGACAATGTTTGTCGGGGCCGCTAGTTTCAGTTATAAGTTTGAACATTATTAAGGTTCTGTTGTCAAAGACTATACTTTTATAATCACAGATTTCGCAAAGGCTGTTAATTTGACTTGAACAATAAACAAAAAAGTAAATATGCGTGTGTGTTAAATAAAAAGGCTAATCGTACATATAAAAGAATGAAGCTAAAAATATTTAAATGTATCTTACTTGTTATATTCTAAAAAAAATGTTTGGGCGTCATTACCCAGACCCTGAACATGTTTTTTTTGTAATGTTTTCCTACTACTAGTAAGTTAAAAATATATGCCTATGTTGATAAATCGTTGATTACTTGATAATTAAACTTTGTTACTCTCGTTAATTTTGCTTTATATTAAATAATTGAAAAAATACACCATGTTTTCCTTGAGTGAACGCCTCCTTACCCTACATGGTGGTTTGTGTAATATTGTTTTATTGATTAAATGTATTTATTATGCTTAATTTTTAAAAAATGGCTTTCGTCGTTTCTTTTCTATATAAACAACAAGTGTCCAAAATTTCATACTCCTCCGTGCGCGCAATTTTCGTAGAACATTTTTGCTTCATGTATTAATTTTTAGATTATTTTTTGATCATGTCATATGAAGAAAGAAGAAAGAAGAAAATAATTTTATTGAGGCCAAATTACATTGGTGTAGTGTAGTTGCAATTGTTTAAAAAAGGTAATTAAAACTAACAACATAATCTTGTCCTGAAAGGGGCATCAGACTCAGCATAATGCTGGTCTTTTAAAACCAGCGCTGATCTTCCGCTGAGCCCATAAGGCACTGTCACGGCAGACATTACATCATTGCGAAGCATTGCATCTTAAATAATATACACATACATACACACATCATACGTAGTATAGAGAAAAAAATAATCCTGAATAAATATACAAGTATTGTATATACGAGTATTGCAAAAATTAAATAAAAGAATCAACATAATACTTAAATTAAATACCACTTGTGTCATGTTTTAATCTTGTTGTGAACGTTGGTGCTCTTTTAAAAATATCTTTAATTTAGTTCTGAACCCATTAATATGTCGCAGATTTCTAATGGGTGGTGGAATATTATTCCAGCACCTTGATGCTGCGTATCGAAAGTATACATATATGTTACATCAGACTAGCAGACTAATCCCAAAATTAAATGAGTAAATGTGTTTTTATTATATTTAAGTAAGTCCTGACGATAGATATGAACATTATTTCTATTTATATGACCCACATATTTATCGTATTAATTGAATTGTTTATTATTTATTTGTCTAGATGATAGCTTGCCGATGATTCTAGTGTCGTTATTATAACATACTAGCTGTCCCGGCAGACGTCGTCCTGCCCGGTAAAAGATAGGGGTTGATCGTAGAGGGTTGAAAATTTAGGGTTGTATGTATCTTTTAATGCTGTATCATAAAAAAATAGAAATTAGATTTTTCTATAAAATAAATAAAAAAAATTAGGGGTGGACTACCCCTAACATTTAGGGGATGAAAAATAGATGTTGGCCGATTCTCATAGATACCGGATAAGCACAAAAAAATTCATCAAAATCGGTCAAGCCGTTTCGGAGGAGTATGGCAACGAAAACTGTGACACGAGAATTTTATATATTAAGAGAATTTCCAAACCATATTTAAAGTCTTTGGATACAAAAAACACGTAATTTTCTAGTTCCAACAAATAAGCATCACCATACAGCGTGGCAATGCAGCCAGCCTTCTGGGTATGCTCCCATCTGGCAGCGATTCGTTACACAGTCTATAATAGCTTGTACTTGTAATTAGTTAATCATATGAAACTGCATAAATACGTTTTACACAAACTGTATTAACAGTTTTTTAAACATATTTAGCGGCAAAATTTGCGTTGTGCAAGACGCTAATTGTATTTAAGGGTGTTAAATACGTTTTTTGTTCTTAAATAAATTTAAGGAATGTTATGCAAGCGGGCCTTAGTTATTATAGATAATAATTAAAATAAAGTAGGTATATATTTTATGCCAGTATTTTTTTTATTTGACTTGACTTTATGTTGTTGGTCCGAAGACCTCACAACTCTACCGGGGTTTTTGGGGTGAGCCCGGGGACAACTTGCTCGAGGGAGCTCCCTAGGGAGTTTTACCTCGGCAGGACTGTTGCCATGAGAGGGAGATGAATCTGATGATGTCCACCAATGGGCGACACAATAAGCTAATTGAGAACGGGCGACGGGTAATACAAAGCCCGAGAAGAAGGATCCCGGCGGACCGGGATCGGCAGTTCGCGGCGGCCTACACTATCTTACTGCCGTTTCGCAACGTGTTATGGCTGGGAGAGAAGAAACGGCGAAAGAAACTTCCCAGCACCACGCCTAGTCTATCCTGTGGGGGGGCTATGTCTCCTGGCGTCCCTCGCGAGGACGTGGAGAGATCGTGATTGGCGTTGTCTGAGACGCCGCCGTCTATGTCTGTCTGTCGGTGCCTGCCAGCCTACCGTCCTAACCGCGGGCGGGCTGATCCGGGCCAGCCGTTTTGTGATAGCGTCGACCTTGTCCGTAAGGACATTACGCGGTCGTCGCACGAGAGCCTTTCGCCGAGGGTTGTAATCGGACGCGGTTTTTTTTTATGTCAGTATTTTATAATGGCTATGCTTTTATCACGAATTCATCGATTACATAGGTTCATTTCGGCTTACGTCATTTTTGCTGATGATAATAACAATGTTTTCTACCATCATTCTGCCGCGACAATATCGAGAAGATATTTTAGATTTAGTAGAATACGAATTTTCTACATTATCCCAATTAAATCGTACTTTGAATATCTAGACAACACCCAAATATTAATTTTTTGCTAACCTTCGGGAACAATCATATTTTCCAATCCCATAAATCGAAAGGTATACTTATTTGCATATTTTTTTCTATTGTCTGAGTTCAGCAGACAGGCAGACAGCGGACCTGATGGAAAGCGGTTATTATCCCCTATAGACATTTAAATCAAAGGCGCTAATAATGTGTTGCCGCTCTTTAAAACTAGACTGGAACCTGGTCACTAATACCGGAACACAACTCAAGGTTGTTCTGGCGACATACTTTAGACCAGGGGTGGTCACCATCTAGTCGAGCAAATACCCTACCACCTGGCTGTGGGTTGTTTTGTCGCCTCTTACGACAGGCCGCCCGGCTGTAGGGAATTGCATTCTTTCCCCGTTCCGATAGCGAAGATCGTATAGCGCAAATGCGATGGCGAAGATCGTATAGCACAAATGCGATAGCGAATATCGTATAGCGCAAATGCGATGGCGAAGATCGTATAGCATAAATGCGATAGCGAAGATCGTATAGCGCAAATGGGATAGCGGAAAGGAGGAGTAGGCCATCGGAACTCTCACTCATCGTGCGACAAAGGATAAGCTCAAGGATAACCGTGTCACGCCGATATTATGTGAAAGCGTGTTTTTACCGATCGAGCTGGCATTAAGAGTTGCAATCAAGTCGATGATTCCAGCATGACTCTACCGCGTCAGAAAGTAGTTATTACTTCAAATTATCACAATTTAGCTAGACGTATTTTGGAGAGTTTCTTGCCGCTTCTTGTCCTTAGCGGCAATAACACCTTGTGAACATAGAATTGGAAGTAAAATTAAATTTTACATTATGTGTGACCTTCAACAAGTGCTTTCCAGTTGAGGAACTTCTTTTTACAACCTTTTATTTAACTTGCAATGGATTTATCTATGTGCATACATACACATGTATGTTAGTTCGGGTAGAATCTTGCAAGTTAAATTTGACCAACTTACCAGTTTCCGATTGAGTTGAAATTTTGCACGCATATGTATATTGCGTGACAATGCAATAATATGGTACCATGGGATGATCTGATCATGGAGTCGGAAGGTGGCCATAGGAACTTCTGTATCAAACAAGATAGACCGTCGTGTTTGGGCTCGTTTTACTTGTCTTGGTTAGCACTCTGCTGCTACATGATATCTAGGATTTCAAAAGCTTGTACTTAAAAACATTGAAAAAATTTTGATATGGTCTATTAACATTTATCTTTTGTCTGTTCTATGCTTTGGTGTACGATAAAGAGATATTCGTGTTAACAGCTAAAGAAATTGCAAATATCATCCAATTCGAGGCATATATAAAAGCAGGTGGATGTTTTAAATCCTGCTCTGACACCGGATTGAGTGTGCAGAACAGGCACAAATGAGCACTAACCCGAGAAATTGCTGTTAGGGAATTACTTTGGGAGGGGTGTCTCGTAAACCAGCCTCATTTGCGCGTCAACTCACGTTATTTACGAAATTGAAAGTGTTTAATTTTCTTTTTTTATTTCCACTAAATTCGTTACATGTTTCCGTAGCTATTTTGGAAAAATATAAAATTTCTTAAGTTTAAAATTCTAGGGGCCGCTTGCATAAGGATACTTAAATTTATTGAAGAAACACAAAAACGTATTTAACACCCTAAAATACAATTATCGTCTCGCCCAAAGCAAAATTTGCCGCTAAATATTATTACATAGGTACCGACAAAGAACGCACATCTGGCTGTCGTAAAACGCAGTTGATTGACTTTCCTGCATTCGGAGTTCTTTTGTGTACTTTGTGTTTAAAATATAAAACATCTTATTGTTGTCGTACTTATTTTACGGCCGTCATTAGTGTCGGACTAATTCTTGTTTTTATTGCATTGAGGCGAAGCTTGCCAGATGTGCGAATTAACGCAGCCCCTTTGTCGGGATTATACATTTTAGTATAAAATAAATGTCCGAACGGAGGGGTGGAGCAGTCGAGCGACAATTACGATACTAGCAAGACTTGTGTAGGACTTTCGATTAGCGATATAGTGACGGACTTTGCGCGTGTTATTGTATTGTGCATTACTTTGGGACTTATTGCGTCTAGTTCTATTTGTAGCTATGTTATACGTGCTGGTATAGTTTTAATAAATGTTATAATAATTCCAACGGCATTTGAATTCGAGTCCTGTAGCTCGTAACAATATGTTTAAAGAACTGCCAATACGTTTTGTGTAAAACGTATTTAGGCGGTTTAATATGATTTACTAATTTTATTTAAAGACGATCGTTATGAGGTGGGTAAGAATAAGCCTGTATGGCGCTCTGTTGTTCGTGCCTACCCCGCAAGGGACCTGGCGTGAAGTTATGTATCTATGTATGTACGATCGTTATGCAAGCGGCCCTTAGTCTGGCGAAAAGACCACCCGGTCTTATCGCCAAAAAGCGATCTCTTCCAGATAACCCCACGAATGAATTGATAATATAATGATGATGGTGGTATACATAATACATAGTACAATTTCTTACATTCTAGTAATAAATATATAAATGCAGTATATATGGATGTTCTACATTGTGGCGAATGATAGTGGAACCATCTACTTAGTTTTAGAACTTTTAGAAAAATCTAGAACATTCTGGAAGGAAAAGACAAGGACGGATATAGTTTAGAAAGGGGAAGGCGATGAAAGAAAGACAGAGACAGATAGATGTTAGAAAGGGATAGACGATGAACGAAAGAAAGAGATAATAGATGTTAAAAAGGGATAGATGTATAAACGAAAGTTCCGGAACAGGTCCGGGAAGGAAGAGACAGAGATAGCTAGCTGGGTTCTAGAAAATTCTTCCGGGTGTATAAACAGCGTAAGGCGCGCCTCCGGGCAGCTTAGAGTTGACTTAAGTTCAAGCCGGTGTTTCAGCGGCACCGGAGAGGCAGGTACGCGCATTACTTCCTCCTGAGTTAGGTTCCGGAACGAGGGGCCTTAGCTACTAGGTAAAGCAAGGATTTAACAACTACCCCGTGTCGAAGTGAAGTGTGTTCTCCAGGGCACTTCAAGCACTTTATTGCGCTGGATCGACTGTTGCGTAACTATGTTCTATATCTCAGTCTTTCCAACACAAAAGCGCAGGGTCGTCAGGGAGGAGGGGTTTTAGTGGGTATTGAGGTTGCTCGCCCGTGCGCATCACTCGAGTCTCCACACTCCTCTGTGTAGTCCATAGCGGAACGCAAATAAAGCATACAATTGCTAGCGTTACCCCCCGTGAATTCGTGCCGTTCCTAGTGACGGCCCAGAGAGTGCGTAAATCGGTTAGTCATTTTCCCTCGCCTCAAAAAAAAAAAAGTTCAAGCCGGTGAAGCGACAAGTGCGATACTAAAGAGTTGGAAGAGAAGGTTTATAGAAGACAGTGACAAGATTAGTGGACAGTTAAGTGAAGGAGGACTGTAATGTAGTTCGCGAGATGAACCAGAAGCGAGCTACACGCGATAATGTCGGAGGTAAGCACTGCAGTAGCAGGAGGTGGTCTACGCAATCTCAGCGGATTTTGTGAGCGAGACACCTTATCGTCGGGACAGTGCATATTTTATAGTCGTGCGTATAGGGGCAACCCTGCAGAGAAGTATTACGTGCGGCTGTGAAAGTCAATAAAAGTGTTTAGTTAAAAACTGGTTTTCTTCCAATCCATAAGGGCGTACCCCCGCTCGCACGTAACAATATTAAATAGATATATACTTAATATACATAACATACAAGTACATATCAAGCAATATGGAGTGAACGCATTACGAAAATAAATATACATTTCTGCTAGAGATGTACGTAGGTGTTCCCATTTACCTAGGCTAAGACCAATTTAATGCCTTTGTTTTTATAGGACAGCTGTGGGAGGCTGCGGGAACCCAATTAGCGCTCGGGTCACGAAAATGATAGATTCGTTTAACTTAATTGAAGTGCTCTCAGTTGGTTGTAAAAATAGAGACGAGTATTCTGGCTTTTTCTAAAACGTAAATTAAAGCTTTATCAATTATCTGTCTAGTCATTATTTATTTTTTCATTGAGCATAAAGCCGGTGCGTCTAAAGCCAGCGACTAATACCGCTTCAAACATTTGAACACTGATACACATTTGAACACATATTGTCGCAACCTGCCAGACATGCTTTGCAGATTTATTTTTTCACAGTATGCTGGTAGACGACAAACAAGATGGACGAAGATGTTGTGGACGTAGTGTGCCTTTATTATTTGAGTGCTTATAATTATTTATTAAATGTGCTAAATCTAGCAAAACGTCTGAGAAGGCGCAAAGGGATGTGCGCAATGGTCGCGCAACTGAACTTTGCGCAAGTATGGCAAACTACGCAAATATTTAAATACATTCCAATTTTGAACGCTTTGATGTGCGCTAAAATGGATGGGATAGAAAACTGGAATATTTTATAGGATAGAAAAATGGGATAAAAAAGTGGAGTAAGGAAAAATATAGAGGAGATAGGATAGGAACGTGAAAGAGAGTGTATGACATACAGAAATAGAATAATAATAATTCTTTATTTCAGGAATTAGATAACCCATATCAATTCACAAACATAAAATCTTACAATTAAAATAAATTAAATTAAAAATAAAATAATAATAAATAATAATGAGAATTAAATAGTATGTCATTTCCAATTCGAATTCAAGTCATACGTTATACCTTAAGTCCCGGTGCACAGAAACCCATCTCCTAAAAATGGGGTTATCAATGCAATCTGAGCACATGCGGAGAATCTCATTGCCCGAGGCACGGAGGCGAGCCCAGAGCCCCGCTATGCGTGCCCTCCTAATCGCATAGAAATCTGCAATACTCTGTTCGGCGAACATGCCCGAAGCGCTGCAAAATCGAGGCAGTTTCATTAGGGTACGATAGGATAGGATAGGATACGAGAATAGGAAGATGGGTTAGTGGGAGGGGGCATTAGCCCTTGGCACTCTGACTCCTCGTATGAAACACGATAAACTCAAGACCAACCGTTCACGCCGATATTCTGTGAGAGCGCGATATGACACTTTTTAAAGAAATTTATATAGACTTATTAAAAATGATTTTTAAGTAGAATTTTTCAACACTGCAGCAATTCGTTCCAGAAAAATCACTGCTGTTCAAAGCGAATAAAGAAGGTGAACCTGGTCTAGAATTATACTACGCATGTGTACAGGCCTACCAGAGATCGACAAACAGAATGATTTTAATTTGAGATAAAGAGCCGAGGGCGCATAAACCGCGATGGGGCCGTTCATTAATTTACATCCGCTATTTTCTGGCTGCCACCCAGATCAATGAGATTGGACAAGTGCTCAAAGGTCACGCAGCTCTGATTTACATATAACGTTACATATTGTGTCAACTTTGAATTCATTGCTGTTGCTGTCAAAGCAAATTATATATTTAAATTTAGTCAGAAATTCTATCTGCAATATAATGATATGTATTTTATGTAATTAGTATATATTTATTGCATATGTATATGTTTTATGTTTAATAGTTGCATATTATCGCTATATTTATATTTATATTATGTTATATTTTATATATATATTTATATTTATTATAATTTAAGTATCGTACATATTATGTATACACGTCGCATTCAAATCGGAATTCTTGCACGGTGGCTGGAGAGATGCTTTTAGCGATAAGACGCCTTTACCTACTATAATATATCGTAAGCTTTCTGTAATGTGTACAATAAGTGTTATCTATCTAATATTAAACAATATTTTGGAATTTTACGTTACAACAAGGCAGAGTTTTTACTCTATTAATCCCTGCCAAGAGTTGCTTGGGAGAGATCTCTTTTAACGCGCAAAGTCCGTCATTATTAGATTCCCGATTGTAGTTCACACGTCTCGCTTTGATCGTGGTTCTCGCTCGACTGCCCAACCAATACTGCACCAATGCAATGTGCCCGTATCGTAGTCGCCTTAATCCGCCACACCTGGCTAATGACTCGGTCGCAAAGGCCATAAAAGAGTACAATCAAACAATCAATAAGTAAAAAAGATGACGATATAAAGACTACAATAATAAAATGCCGACAGGTAAATGTGTTTTGGTTCAATATGCAGCTGGATTTTATTTTTGTCGGGACCTGAGTTGTAAACAATGTGAATAAGAAGTGTTTTGACTTCTTTTATTGTCATCATTCTGTCACAATAAACCAGCAGACATAAGTTTGTTTTATGTCTCCACTATTTACTCAGGAAACAATATTTATAGCGATTCTGTCTGATGGCGTTGCGACAATAGATTTAGCGCTTGGCATTTTTATGGACCAGTGTACGACCGCCTTTATAGCTTGCACGGATTACGTTGTCCTCTTTCTTCATTAAATAGGTATTCGCGATGAAAGGAATGGAAGATGCATCTGATTTTTAGCAAAGGTTAAATATCGAAGAGTTATGAATTTAAATACTGTTACGTGCGAGCGGGGGTACACACTTAGAATTGGAGGAAACACCGATATATTTATCCATGCAGGAACGGAGAAAGAATACAATTTCCTGCGGTTGGCGGCCTGTCGTAAGAGGCGACAAAACAAACCCTAGCCAGGTGGTAGGGCAATTGCCCGACTGGATGGCTACCACCCTTGGTCTAGAGTATGCCGCCAAAACAACTTAGATTTTTAGTTCCGGCATTAGTGACCAGGTTTCAGTTCCCTTAAGAGAGCAGCAGCGCATTTGTAGCACTTTTGGTGTTGCAAATGCATAGGCGATGGTAACCGCTTTCCATCAAGTGGGCCGTCCGACTGTCTGCTGAACACTAATAAAAAAAACCAGTTCTCTTAACTCAACGCTTTTATTGACTTAACAACCGTACGTGATTCTTCTCCGCAGGGTGCCCCTATAAGCAACACAACACAACTAATGACGGACTGTCCCGACCGAAAGATGTCTCACTCACAATGCCGTCGCTGATATTGCGTAGATCACCTCCTGCTGCTGCGGTGTTCCTGAAAGTGATCGACCACAAACGTCTCCACTCAGCTGAGATAAGAATATTGAGATGGATGTGTGTTATTACAAGAATTGATAAGGTGAGAAATGAGTACGTAAGGGGATCTTTGAAAGTTGCACCCGTGACTGAAAACTGAGAGGAAGATTAAGGTGACATGTGCACGTAGTGAGGAGAAATGAAAATTACGAGACAAAAGCAATATTAAACTACAAGATGGATAGTTACAAGGGTGATAGAGAGAGAGAGAGAGCTAGATAGAGACACTTTATTGCACACCAAAATATTAAATTACAAAAACAGACGATAATTACAATATTTTCTTGGCAATATAATGGGCGGCCTTATCGCTCAAAGCGATCTCTTCCAGGTAACCTTAATGAAAGAAATTTGAATCAGACGACTATAGGTGGCAAAAGGCAATAGATACATAAATCAACTAATTTAAGGTTATATGATGATTTGTGGACGGATGGTGTATGTCAGAATAGAAAAGTGTGATAAAAAAAGACATATTGTGTCGACCCAAAATAATTGGAATAAGGTGAAAGACAAGAACGCAGAACATACGTGAAATAAGGCTAGTAGAATTACGCCTCATTTTCATCACTGCGATAGAGTTTGCTAATGGTAAGGGTCAATCAGAACTTCAATTGACCTCAATTTTGTTTGAAGAAAGGGGAAAAACTCATTATGATTTTCTACCTTGCATCCATAGTGACCACAGTTCAATACCTAGCCTTCTAAAACATCGTGAACTTTTATGCATTATTTCTTTATACATGTCTCTTTTTTCCTCTAAGCTGGCTATATATATTGGCTGAGTGGTAACTTAAAAATAGTGTTACGAGTTACGCGGGACTCGAATTAAAATGCCGTTGGAATTACTAGAGAATTTATTAGAACTGTACGAACATGTATAAAACAGATACAAAATATAACTGGATACAACCTACAAGCTGCACGATCCAATATCACGCGCAAAGTCCGCCACTATATCGCTAATCGAATGTACTACACACGTCTTGCTAGTATTGTAATCGTCACTTGACTGCTCCTCTCCGCATTGGGCCATTGCTTTATAATGCACCGATACCATACCTGGCAAACTTCGATGCAATACAATAACAACAAGGATTAGTTCGACACTAATGACGGTTATAAAACAAGTACAATAACAATAGCATGTTTTTTAATTACAAATTCTATACACAAAGGAAACAAAAGAATTCCAATGCGGGAAGGTAATAAACTGCGCTTTACGACAGGCAGGTGTCTTATCTATTCTTCTTATCTAATATAGTTTTTAATATTTCAAATATATAATATCATAGAATAATGACACCATGTACCTTATGGATTTTTGAGAGATATATAACATGCCTGTAATCTTAGTAAACAAGCGTATAATATTTAGTAAAAGTTCGAATAACTTAAAACTCCACCGGACTAATCTTCTTATATATATAAAAATCTTGTATCACGATGTATGTTGCCAATAAACTCCAAAACTACTGAACCGATTTCAATCAAATTTCACATGTACCCGTATTTTCGTCTAACTTACTAGATAGGATACTTTTTATACCGTTGGAACCGGTAGGTGGCGCTGGCATCGGGTCCTAGATTTTATTTCTTCAGAGCAGAACAACGTCTGCCGGGGCCGCTAAATGGCCGTTGAACGCAAATGCATTCAATTCTAAACTGTTTTTGTGTATTGTTTTATTAATTTAATTGTACACTAAAATATACTCTATTCTTTGCTATTCCGTTCTATTCAGTTCTATACTCCATTCTATTACCTTCTGTTCCGTTCTGTTCCGTTCTATTTCGTTCTATTCTATAATATACAACACATAATGCTATAAGACTAATATACGGACTGACAGGCCATGACGCTTTTGTAAATACTTGAATGGCCCCAAAGCCCGAAAAAGCACTTATTTCACATACGAATTATCAGTAAATGCACTTTCGAAATATAAAGAAAATAAGCGTGTAGATGCCGCAGGGTCTGTAATCTCAAACAAACGAGTTTCATATTTCAGAAAATCCATTTGCAGCACGCCCGGCCGCAGCTTTTGTTAGGAGTATCTGTATAAGGCTCAGCACAGATGTACGATATCATTTTGAAGTGAAACGTCTTTAGATGCACAAAATATGCACAAAAATTAACAACTTTGCATATGCTTTATGGAGGCTAGGAAAAGTAAGTAACCAAAACACTGCAATAAATGCATACCACGGATACGTCGCCTCAAATCTTCGATATGGCGTACTGTTATGGGGAAATTCGGTACACATATCCAAAGCATTTATTGCTCAAAAACAATGTGTTCGTGCAATAGCCGATATTGCCCCTACTGTAAGCTGCAAACCTCTATTTAAAAAGTATAAACTTCTAACATTACCCTCCTTGTATATCTACGAAACATGCATATTTGTTAAGAATCATCCTAAACAATTCGTAAGGTTTAAAGATATTAGTACCTTTAATTCAAGAAATCCTAATCGACTTATGCTGCCCAATAGTAGAACGGTAATATGCCAAAGAAGCTCTTACTCCATGTGTGTACCCGAAAATTTTAAGTCACTCCCCTTAAAATATTTTAAAATAAAAGTAGCAGATGAGTATTTTAATTTTAAACAACGAGTAATAAGAACATAATAAGTATTGACTAAATTATATAAAATTGTTATTGACATTATTTTAAATCAATTGTTTTAGCCAACTCGATCACACGCCACTCACAATTGCACAATCACCCTGACCACCCCAAGCCCCACCCCCCCTACCCATACTCCTCCGTTAGTGCTACTCTATTTGTATACTTATAAGCGGACATAATATGATTTAATGCAATTAAACAAAATGTTATTACTGAAATCTAAGTTTCTATGATACTTATATTAACTAAAAGAGACATAATTAATACTAATATTTGTTTAAATTGTAACAGATCATCATATCAATAATAAATCATATAATCTGTATAGTCCTAAGGACATCAAACGGCTTGTAACCGAAACTACAAAAAGTTTGTATGCCTGTCAAGGCGAAACATGTAACTCAAGACTTAGCATAACATCTGCAAAATTGTCCATGTTTCAAACAAATAAATTACTTTGACTTTGACTTTGAATCATGATTTGAAATTCCTTGAAACGAAAAAAACGACACTAATAAGAGATATTTAACAATTTTAACACTATGCTTATTAAAAGAAGTGTTGGAAATATAAGTTCATAGGCTGTCCGTTTATGGAACTCACTGCTATTCAACATCAGACAAGCTAAGTCAGTATCCTCTTTTAAAATCATGGTTTTTAATTATTTTTGGTCCTCTCAGGTATAAGTGCTGCTTTTTCTGTATGCATTATGATATGTGCTGTGTTTGAATAGCATATAAAAGAGATTTTAGATTTTTACACATCATACTTGTAATTTGTCTTTGTCGGGGCCTAAATCGTAATATTATCTTAAATATTTACGGCCTTACTTATAATAATCTCGTTAAGAAACTATTAGGCATCTCTTAAGTAAGCATTAGAATCAGTCCCTAATCAATGAATATCTCTTTTTTCATTTATAAACGCGTATGTTCTGTGCCTATGAGGAAAACAGATAAACGAAACTGGAATGATTAACGTAGGTTGTACCCAAAATAATCAATTAAGAGAAGTTTATGGGTGAGATTTTCATAAATCAGTTGCTGAGCAGTTTCTTTAAATTTAAGAAACGATTATAAGTAAGGCCCTCAATATATAAAATTTAATAATCTACCTAAAATATAAAATAATTGTTGAGCTTGGTAAAAATATTTTTACATAGCAACAAAGAAATGGGCACACCTGCCCGTCGTAAAACGCCGTTTACTGCCTTCTTTGATTTAGGAATTCTTTTGTTTACTTTGTGTTTCGAACTTTTGATTAAAAAACATGCTATTGTTATTGAACTTGTTTTATGGCCGTCGAAGCTTGCCAGGTACATCAACTCGGCGAACACGATCCTTTGTTCTATTATACAGTTTAGTAGAAAACAATTCCCGAACGGAGGGTTGGGCCGTCAAGCGACGACTACGATACGAGTAACACGTGTGTAGTACTTTCGATTATCGATATAGTGACGGACTTTGCGGGTGCAGTGTGAAGTGTGAACTGGTTGCAGCCAATTTTATTTGTACCCGTTTTATACGTGACTATACAGTTCTTATAAACTCTATAGTAATTCCTATGGCATTTATTTTAATTCAAGTCCTGTAGCTCGTAACAATATTACAAAAATAATAAACCTTATAATTATCCTAATACTCCTGATACTCGATATTTATCTCATTCTCTCGTAGGCTACTTTTCTGTAGTTCCACTTCCGTTGCACACTCACACATACTTTCTTTATATAAAGTGATATATCTTTTTTATATATTGTTAAATACCGACAAAGAAACGCGCAACTGGTTTATTGCCCCTCCCGCATTCGGAGTTCTTTTGTTCATTTCGTGTTTAAAATTTGCAATTAGGCAATAGCCTATTGTTATTGTTTTCGACTCTGTTGACCGTACTCAAGAATAATTAGCCAGGTGTGCAAATGACTTTCTCGGAAACCCCAGTGCACGCGGATTTTTTGTACTGTATTGTTAGTATAAAACAATTCCCGAACGGAGGGGGGCAGTCAAAGCCTTGACACTAGCGAGGCAAGACGTGTGTACATTGTAGTGACGGACTTTGTGCGTGTTCTAGAATTGTGCATTACATTGGGACTTATTGCGTCTTATTACTATCGTCCATATTTTTACGTATGTTATACGTGTTGGTATAGTTTTAATAAACTCTATAGTAATTCCAAGGACATTTTAATTCAAGGCCTGTAACTCGTAACAATATTTAAAAAAATGGAACATGAAACAAAATCGGTAGTTTGTGTTTAGCCTTATGTTTCTTAAGGCGACATCTCCTATTACAGTAATAGTTAATTTAATGATTATTTAAATTACACCGTACTGTTCGAGCATTTTCCGTGTTTCGTGGAAATGACGACAAATGAGGCTTGACAAATTAAACGCTCGCTTGTTGTTGATTTTGTGAGATCGTGTTTTTGTTTGTAATTAAATTTGTATCGTTGTCGATTTGAACTTTTCATTTTGGTACTAGTTTAATTAAATGGTTAAATTTGTTTGTTTTGTACAATGAATTTAAAAATAAGAATCCTTCTCACACCCAGGGGATTACATGTTTATAATATTATAAACATGTAATGTTATGTTTTTTATATTTTTGTGTTTGTATGTTTGTTCGGGATTCACTACAAAGCTACTGAACTGATTTCAATACGTTTTTCGTTGATTGACAAAAAAATCTGGACTCAAAATCTGCTGTATTTTTGATGCCGGAGACCCTGCGGATTTGCCTTGGGAGCGGTTTAAAGTGGCCAGGTTGAAAAAAATCTGACACCTATTCAATAGACTGAATCAGATCTCTGTGTAAAACAACTGTGACCTTTGCTGTCCATCCAATTTAAACGAAGTTATGGGTACATCCTAGTTGAATAAATATTTTTTAGGATTTTCGTCTCTCTGTTAGAACAGAAAATTACGAAAGGATATATATGAAACACAACACAGATCTAGTTTATACTCCCTGTTAAGTAACTTAACTTAGGATACTTTTTACTGATAAATGACGCCATTTCCATGGAATAGACGAATATAGTCAAATAGGTGGCGCTGCAATCGCATTTCTATAATAAGTACATCATTGTCATGGAATTGCGAACAAAGTGCCTGTCATGCTAGTGGTTAGTAATGTTACGAGTTGCAGGACATGAATTAAAATGCCGTTGGAATTATCATAGAGTTTTTTAGAACTATACAAACACGTATAACACAGGTACAAATATAATCGAACACAACAAGTCCAATCGTAATGCAGAAGGTCGTAATTCAATAAAACGCGCAAATTGCGTCACTATTATTCCCGATTGTTGTACACATGTCTCGCTTTGATCTTGGTTCTCGCTCGACTGCCCCCTCCCTCGATCAGCTTGTACTTTAAAATAAATAACACCTGGATAATGATTACAATACAACAATAGGCTGTTCTCTAGAAACGTATGCTAATAATGAGTTAACAAAAAAGACGATCATAAAGAATTACAATAGTTTCAATGTTATTAGTTATTTGAATTAATGCCAACAGGTAACAAATCTGTACGTGGAATTTATCTTTGTTCGCGCCTAGGTTGTAACAATATGGTGACTATGGAAAGTGTTGTTTCACTTGCTCGCGGTATCCCAACATTTATTTCATAAAATCCAAAAATACTAATCGTTGAAACGTGGTGTGAGACCTTAAGTCATTTAAGCGGTCAAATTTTACCCGGTTAGGGAAATATTTTACCTGTGTATAAAAACCTCGTTAAGTCTGCGTTTGCCGCCGTTCTTTGAGTTCTACTATTTATGATTTACCATTTAAAATTTATTGTAATGACTAGTTTTAGGAACTGGTTAAGCCGTTTTATACTTGATGTTATTTCGTGGGAAAGTTATTACAATGTTCAGTGTTGGAAATTAAGTATTAAGTCATCAAGATTCGTTTTAAGTGGTAGTAATATTTTACATTTCAAAAATTGTTCACTTAATGTTAGGTTTATTGAGTACATTCTATGGTGGCGTTGACTAAAGTAACTTACATAAAATTTTATGTTATTTCGTTTCTATTGAAGGCGGTTTAATGTAATAATATATAAAATATTTTGCCAGGTGGTAGGGCATTTGCCCGACTGGATGGCGACCACCCCTGGTCTAGAGTATGCCGCCATAATAACCCTGTGTTGTGTTCCGGCATCAGTGACCAGGTTCCAGGCTCCCTAAAGAGAGCAGCAGCGCATTCGTAGCACCTTTGGTGTTGCAAATGTCCATAGGCGATGGTAACCGCTGTCTATCAAGTGGGCCGTCTGCCTGTCTGCTGATCTCCTGCAATAAAAATAAATAAAAAATAAATATGTAGTTCAAAAATATATAATATTGGTTATTTATTTTTTAAGATAGTTTAGATTAGCAATTTATGCTTAATAATAATATTATTTGTTTAATTATATAGTCTTCTATGTTGAAATAATATATTTTGTATTCTGGGTAAATTACTATAATAGAATGCACATTAATTCACAATCAGAATTGAACCGATTAGGAACGAGGTCCCCGAGATTACAGGTCGACCTAGTTCGGGGACCGATGAGTTTCAAAAATTGCGAATTATTGAAACTCATCGGTCGGTCTTACTCAATAAGTGTTTTTTTGTTATTTGATTTGGTTTTAGTATAAAAAAGATATTTTCAACAATATCTTAGTCTGAAACATTTGGCATAAGAAGGATTAACACAGACGTTAAGTATAGAATACATAACATTATACCGGGGATCATGCGAGGTGGCAAACAAAAAGGTTCCAACCAATGTGAAAGCTTTCTCCTTCAAAGTCGTCAGTAAACATTGGCAAGACGACTTTACGTATGTGACACATTGCTAGATAAAATGACACGCAACTAATTACACGGCCAATTTATACTTAGGGTGATTAATTTTGGTGTATTCAGCATTTGCCACATAGCTTAATTATTATTTCAACTAATCACTCAAGAAACCGTCTTCAGCTAATATTAAAATGCAAACCATCCAGAACAGAGCTTTCACAAAGACATATCTGCCTTCACAGTACGTAATCTTATTATAATAATTAATAATAATAAGGGGGGCGGCTTAATAGCGAAGCCTTAGGTGAGAAGCGACACCTCGGACCTCATTCCGGGGGCTAAGGCCAGGCCCCCGCCTCCGTGCTTGTGATAAATGGCATAACGTTAGAAGTTGGTTCGGTGAACCTGCATCCTACCTTCCTACATACACCCCTTAGTCACTCATACCCATGTTTCCCCTATCGTCTATGGCATTTTTAGGGGACCGTGCAGGGTGTAGCGTGTCACCGTCTGGCCTATTCTCTATGTTCCTCGAACATTGCGACGCCATAATCCCCACATTTCCAGACCCCTATTACCACTAGCAGTTCACCCTAATTGCCCGGTACTTTTTGTTCTCATTTCCCACAAAAATCCTAGATTAGCTGAGGCTTGTACTTGGCTGCATATGGTGTAGACAGGAATAATCGTCGGCCAGTGTCACGCCACATTTATATTAAATTTGTCAAGGCGCCTCTACGTGTTAGCCTTCTCATGGACCCACGCAAGCCCACCAAAAGTCCGGGCCACTTTTATGGCCCGTGGTCTCTAGACATACAATAAGAAAAAGTAAGGAGAACTATAGAGTACACACAATATCTTATATATATAAAAATCTTGTGTCACGATATATGTTGCCAATAAACTTCAAAACTACTGAACCGATTTCAATCAAATGTACACACCGTGTGCAGTTCGATCCAACGTAAAAGATAGGAGCTTACATCTCAATGGACCCTGTAGATGGCTCTGCAATCGGGTTCTAAATTTTATTTCTTCAGGGCAGGACAACGGCTGCCGGGACAGCTAGTATACCTATATAATATTCAGTTATAGATATAGGTATATTGTATTTTATTTAAATTATTACTTTTTTTTTCATTTCTTATTTTTTTTTGTTTCTCATTGAGATAGACAGACACGATAGATATTACGAAGCCTGAAAAATACTTTTCATTTCATTTACTACCATTCATCCCATTAAAACATAATTATACATAATTAATTATTATTGGCAGCTTCTCCTATCTGCTAATGCCTTCTCGTGAAATTTTGATTGGATGTAATCTGTAAATGTTATTCTTATCTTAATATAGGTATTCTTCGAGATATATTAAATTATAATATAATGTGTAAAACTGTCGAGGGAAGCTCAGTCCGTTTTTTGAACGGATGAGTTCAGCAGACAGGCAGACGACCAAACGTGCTATAAATGTGCTGCTTTCTTAAGGGAGACTGGAACCAGTCACCTGGTCACTAATTACGAAACAACTCAAGGTTCTTATAGCGGTATATTCTAGACTAGGGGGTGATAGCCATCCAGTCGAGTAAATACCCTAAAACCTGGCTGCGGGTTTTTCGTCGCCTCTTACGACAGGCCGCCCGGCCGCAGGAAATTGTGTTCTTTCTAGTATTTTCTACTATATTATAGTGTTTACTAAAATAACTAGAAACCGTGTATTATTGTTGAATTTCGTTTTCTTTCCATGTTTTAGTAAATTTTTCACGCTTTTACAATAATAATATGTTTCACGTTTAATACGATGTTTATTTTGAATAAAGTTATAAATAAATTTTATAAAATAAAATTCACTTTTCATTCACGAACATTAAGTACTCATTGTGAACTGTGATATTTCAAGTTCAGCGTCCTTAATGACAGTGTGTCCCAGACAGAGGGCTCAAGCGGCGCTCGACTATCGTTTTCTTGGAACTTTTTAGTTACTCTGAGATTGCATTTTCACTCACGTCACGCAAAGCCGGGATTTTGAGTCTACTCTGTATGGACGATTGGCTTTGCTATACATTTGTGTAATAGAATAAGAAAAGCCCAGAACTCTTGAAACTTAGGTCTTTATTTTATTGAAATTGTGTGTACAGTGCAATACTATAAATACCAATGTGAGTTTGTATTGTTATGAGTTCCGGGACTCAAATTAAAATGCCGTTGGAATTCTATAAAATTTATTAGAACGATACAAGCACGTATAACACAGGTACAAATATAACTGTACGCAATAAGTCCAAACGTAATGCACAATTCAATAACACGCGCAAAGTCCGTCACCAAATGTACACACGTCTTGCCTCGCTTTGACTGACGGTCTCTCCATTGGACCATCCTTTATAATTCACCCATGCAATACGTCTACTTGACAAGCATCGACGCAAATTCCCAGAAAACGTAATCTGTACCGCACACCTTCGTAATTATGCCTGCGACCGGCTTTCTAATTACAAATTTTAAACACAAAACCAACAAAAGAAAGTAGTCATAAAACAGTTTAAATGTTATTAGCTCACACGCCGCGGCAGGCAATTAATGTGCTTTGTCTACAAGTATGCAGGTGGCCCAACTTGTAACACTAAGTACGTTTTCATGCCTTAACTACGCAATAGATTTTCACGAAATTTTGCATACACGTTGTCAGGAGTATAGAAAGGGATATAGGATAATATTCATCCAAAAAAGTACTGTCATGTGATATATGACTATATCCTAAAAGATAGTATTCAGATCGCGTTTTTGCGCTACCGTTAAAGTTCAATAACAAATACATGTATCAACGAGAATGAATAAGCAATTTTATTATAATAATAACTAGTGATCGCCCAGTGGTTGAAATGCGACTGTAATTAATTTAAAATATGAGTTTAAACATTATTAATTTTATTTTATTTTATTTGGGGGGTTAACAGCTGAAATCTTACAAACTAAAGTTTAACAAAGTACCATTACAAAGATAGCTTAAGATCAGCTATTTATAAACCTCCACAGATGGCAGAGAAATACAAAAAATAATTATACATTAATTTTTGAAAAGAATAATACGAAAATTTTGTGACCAGAAAACTAATTATTATCAAAATAGGCTTTGATTAAACTCGCATTTACGGATGCTAGATTATCCACAAACAAGTCAATGTCGACATAATTCGACTTGCAAGTTTGTTGAATTCATTAACTGATCTGACAAAAAATGAGTGGCGTCTGAAGGCTGTACGAGTCAAGGGTGAATGAAGCAGTTTTCTAGGGCGGACAAGACTAAGGGGAACATACAAATGAAGCTTCTCGATGAGATCTCGAGGTTCTGTAGTCAAAGATTATTCTTCTATTATCACAGATTTCGCCAAGGCTGCACTGTTCATTTGACTTTAACAATAAACAAAAGAGTTTATATGAGTGTGTTTTAAATACATACACTACGTGTATGTCATGTTCTCTTCGTTGATTCAATGTATTTTTTATACATAACCAGCTGTCCCGGCCGATGTTGTCCTGTTCGGAAAAGCTTCAATCGATATGCCGACAGCAGCGCCACCTACCGGGTCCAATTGTGAACCAACTCAGAAACCTTCTCTGGCTAAGTTCCTTTTTTTAAAAAAAAAAATCATCCATTCACCTCCTCTATATGAACTATAAGTGTGCGAAATTTCATACTCCTAAGTGGGCTCAATTTTGGTAAAAATAGGTACAAAGTTTTTGCTATTTTTTTGCTTCACGTATTAATATATAAAAGATAGATAATAATAATCGACAAACGAACACATACATTGATTTCCAAATTAAGTAAAATACGCCTGTGTTATGGGTTGTACACAACGGAGTCTGGAACTGATCTGAGATACCCAGACCATAGTAAATAAAGGATAAAATTCGGATTTTACACATTTTTAGAAAATAAAACTGCACAACACAACATCTCCTTTCAGTTCCCGCTAAAAGCCCCGTATTACGCCTGTGTGCCGTAAGGGTAGACAGGCTTCATCTATATTATTATTGTTCCGAGGAGGACACAAGGCATAACGTATAATTTATAAAATTCAGATAATATATAGTATAGACATAAGGCCTACACTGCACATGCACTTCCTCACAACACCAGCATGTAACAGATACACTCTACCCTAGTATAACTTTAGTAGTAAAATTAGGATAAATTAATATAAACGCTCGCGGACCGCGTTCGTAATACCGAAGTAAGAAAGAGAGTGTCGGGGTGAAGGTAATGAAAGGAATGCTCCTGTGGTTCGGGCAAGTGGAAAGAATGTATGATGAAAGAATGACTAAACAGATATACAATGCAAAAGTGGATGGATGCAGAAGTCGCGGAAGGCCACGACACACCTTTCATGATCAAATTGATCACGTATTAGCAGAAGGTGATGTCAGGAGCCTTAAGAACAGACGAGTGTGCTGAAAAGAGCTATGAATGTCAAATAAGCAAGTGGGGTGTGTAAGAATAATTGTATGGCGCCCTGTTGTTCGTGCCTCCCCGCAAAGGACCTGGCGTGAAGTTATGTGTGTATGTAAATTAATATAATAAGTCACTCGTAAGATACATACACTGCAACACAAATTAATTAATGTCACACACAAGAACTAAAATAATAAGCGTGTTAAATTTTGAAAATCTAGAAATAAAGCTTTATAAAAGGGTACCGAACTCGAGTCCGTAGAGTAGCTAAAAAAAAAACTCAGTATATATTTGTTTATTAGTTTCTTAAATTACTTTAAATATTTATTTATCTTTTGCCATTTTCCTGCACCACCTATATCGCTTGATTTAAATTTCTTTTATTTAGGTTGCCTGGAAGAGATTGCTTTGAGCTATAAGGCCACCTATTGTATTGCCTAGAAAATATTATAAATATCTTTTTTTTAATTGTATATTTTGGTGTGCAATAAAGTGTTATCTCTATCTGTCTTTCTCACTGCATAAGTATCTCAAATGAATAAACAGCTTTTAAATTTCTCGAAAAAAATCGTACTTAACTTTTCCACTTCAAAAGGTTTTTGACAAAAATTATCACAAATAAATATTCAGCGCAAAGATTAAAAAGAAATCTCTTTGTTCACATAATTTATGGCATTTTTATCAGAGCAGACGTCAATTCGAATTTGGCAACGCGTTACGTTTTAGGCACGTTTACCTGAGTGACGAGATGTACGGGCTCATATTTCTGCTCTAACCGCGTCAGAAATATGAAATTAATAACATAAAGATATGTGGACAATATCAGATATTTCTCATTTATTAAGATATTTATGTTTATGATATTGTTACGAGCTACAGAGCTCGAATAAAAACAAATGCCGTTGGTATTAATATAGAGTTTATTAGAACTGTACAAACACGTATAAAACAAGTAAAAAATGAAACTAGATGCAACCAGCTTACACTGCAAGATTCGATGCATTTCAACACGATTTTCGCATTATGTGTTTGAATTGGTAATTATTCCAAAACTTACATTTAAAACAATTTTGCAATGATTGAAATTGGTATAAGATTGTGTAAATAAAGTCTATTTCAACGGGTAATTAATAATGTAGCAAAAACTAAGATTTTATATACTGTTTGATAATGACATATTGTTTTTTTCTGAAATAGCATCCATTTTAATTACCATTTAACTGTAATAATTCGGGGACGTGATACTTTAAATAAACTTTTTTCATACAGTACTTGTTGGTATTGATGCTTGCCATTATTTCATGTAAGGTTTTGAGTGGCTCCTGTATTTAGAAAATAAAATAAATTGGCAGACAGTTCATACAAAATACTCAGTACCTCTTGTGATTAAAATCTGAACGCAACACTGATTATAAAAAAAATAATTCATGATTATACACTGAAGGAATGTATTTAAGGAATGACGACAAAAATATATATATTTTTACGTACATCAGATTTGTTCAAATATATATTTACTAATTTTTCATTAACAAAACTTGTTCATACAGTACGAGTGTGTGGACTTGTGACGGTACGCATCATCGTGAATTTAATTTTTTTTTATTAATGTTTATTTATTTATAAAGGAGTGGCTGTTCTCCATATAATGTATTCCCCCCTTTATTTCGCATAATATATGTATTTATTATTAATCTCTTTGTATGATATAATTGAATTTTTTCTTTGTTTGAAAATTTGACAGAGAAAAGAAGGAACTTGAATATTGATATTTGACAGAACAAGACATGAAAAAATGATTCTCGGAAAAAATTGTGTTTTATATTATTACAGATGGAGAAAAGCTATTTGTGGACAAAATGTTCAATCTTAACAATAAATAACTATATCTTCGATATGTGCGCTACAGACTTCGGTGCTATGGATTTCACCAAAGGGCTAGTTCACATCTTCAAGTCAACAATTAATACATTAATAATTTTACTAATCATGTAGATTTGTCCGATATCTTGCTTGTTGTGTTTATCTATGTTTCAGATGTTCTCCTGGACTGTTGTAATATATAACTACTAATACCTGTATACTAATAATCTACTAACATTAATCTATTCCGTGTTTGTTGCTTTTATTTCTGTTCACAGATGATCCAGAGGCTGTTTTATGTTTGTATGTTATTAATGATACATCTAATTATGTGTTTTAACCTAATCTGTTTATTGAACATGTATTCTATAACTAATTATGTGTTGTTGATATTTTCCTTGTGTACTAATTATATTATTTTGCAGACAAATCTAATGTTCTTTTCTTGCAGAGATGTTACTAATAATATTGTATTAATAATTTAAATTTTAGGAATTATGGAATATTTGCATTTAATGCGTGTCTGTATGTATAAACCTGGGATTATCTTCAAAAACTTAACTAATGATGTGTAGTTAGTTACAGCAACATATATTAATTAGTTAGTATTGACTATGGTATACTTTGGTGTTAGTCTTTAGATATATTGGGACCCGTGGATCCACCTATACACTTTTAATTCAATAGAGACGTTCTTATGACTTATATGGGCATATATGCTAACATACATAACTATTTACTGTGGAGACCTACATGATCATATGTAATAAAAGACAGACTTGTATACTATCTATTACTGACCTTCTTGTTTTAGAACTTAACTAATTATTGTCCTTGATTTGTATATTATATGGAGAATGAGGTATACAATATTAAATTAATTTTGATGTAAGTCTTGATTGACTTGTGCGTTATTATAAGATAAGAATTGTTTATACATTGTTATAATTTCATAGTTAACTAAATTAATAAGGGGTAATTGTAAAGCCTGAGTGTGCTAATATATTATTTAGGAAGTCTGACACATAGTCTTGCGGATAAAAATACTAATTTATTGAATTTAACTTAAGGGGTTCTGAGATATAACTTTGGTTTTAGAAACTGAATTAAATAACATTACTACTTCATAGTCGGGAGCTACTAAGGGGTTCTGATGATTCTTTTAGGCAATATAATTATTTATTAATTTGTTTAGGGAGATTAATTATATGTTAATAGGAACTTATTTATAGGAGTTCTTGTCTTGTTGTTGCATACATGTTGTTGTACCTGGCTGCGGTCACTTACTTGATAGGGGTGTTGATTGTTAATGTCTATCTGCTCTTGTCGCAGTGAGATTAAGGTCAGACGTTGTATTGAGTCTTGATTGTTTTTAACATAGACAGGGTTATTATTGACCTAGATCTGTGAGGTCATAGTCTTGTTTTATTATCTATTATTTAGTCTATTCATATATGTGTATACATTTAGTATATTTTATAACACTACATTATTACACCACACTCCACAACAATCATGCGACTTGTTTGGGAAAGCTTGACAGGCTTTAAGAAATTCAACGTTTATTTTTGGGTTCTACTGATTTTAATGATTTAAATACTTTCTTATTTAAGAAGGTTTGCCTTCGGCATTCGGCATGGTCTTGCGCAATAGAGTTTTATTTTAACTTTCATTTTGTTAACGTGAATTACCGTTTAGAATATATATTTATTTGGACAAGTCTGCAATTGCATGACAAGAGCTATGAATGTCAAAGAAGCAACTGAGGTGTGTAAGAATAAGCCGGAATGGTACTCTGTTGTGCAATGCAGTTACTTATTTTAAATTTATTGTTCATGAATATTTTATTTCTTTAAATTATATATCTACATGCAAGTAACTCTGTTGACACTGGATATATGCTAAACAGTAGTATAATTGTAATGAAACAACAACTAGTTAGATGTGAAAGCACATATTGAATATTTTCATGAAGATTCAGGTTAGAGCCGGGATTAATGGACCCTGTAACCTTGGACAAATGACGTCGCAAACCATTTGTTTATTGGGACAATCTAATCTACCTAGGATAGTTTTGTCAATTATCCAGGTTTTCTCGCGTGCCGTTTTTAGGCAACCTAGTTTGTTTTGGTTATAATATGTGCCTTCATGAGGCTAGGTTGATTTCACATATTGAGTTTAACTGAATGAGTAACTGAGGGATTGGAGACTGTTAAATCGCGGATCAGCTTGGAGGCGAAGTTGAGGGCCCCGGAGGCCAGCTACTGGCCAATTGCAAGCGGATCATTCGTATCAAAATTTACATCTTTTCACAATATGTGATTTCACAAGAGTCTTAGAAGTAGGTAGGCCTGGCAAGCCTGACTGGATTGGAAAGAATAATTATTGATAAATTATATATGAGCAGTGTTACCGATGTTGACACCCTTGATGTAGAGTACCACCATTTCATGTCTATTTCAATTTAAACTTTACTTTACGGTGCTATGCTCTCATCTCTTGGGTTTTAGGGTCTTTAATCAGATGTAGGGTTCCACCACTTTACTTTAAATTTAACTTTCATTTTAAACTTCACGGTGGAATCTGAATCCTGTCTTTAACAAATAGATAACAAGCAATACGAGCGTAAGGGAATACTCCAGTTCAATACCAATTTAATTTCACTTTTACTTTACGGAGAATTTTCCCTGAAACTCTTACACTGAAATCTGTCTTTGACATAGGAAAACAAATAATATAAGTGAAGGTGTCCTCCACCCAACTTTATCTTTATCTTTACTTTATATTCACGGAGGAACATCCTAAAACTCTTATACTAATAACTTAATGGGAATTTTATGAGATGTAGAGAGTATCACTATTTAAACTTCATTTAAACTTTATCTTTAATTTACTGTGATATTCTTATCTTGCATCAGGGGAGGTCGCTGAGGTATTATTCCTCGTATCTACAAATTTATTTGATATTTTGGAAGAGTGGCTCTTATATGATACGTTCACTCAAGTCTTATGGCTTTTCCAACTCATTTTACACATAAGGCACTCCAAAGGGGTTTTCTAAATTGTTAGGCGTACTACTGGAGAGTTTCTTGTCGGCTCTTCTCGCCAGTGATAGTACGTTGTGAACCGACGCTAACTTTAGACAATGTTTATAATCAATTCAATAAATTCTAATTAAAAGATTGGAGGTTCTTCTTTTATTCTGATATGAGCTCTTTTACTGATAGCTAATGAATGCGGTGGTATAATATTAGAGAGGTGGCTTAGGTGGGGTGCCTACACAAAATTATATAATTTGTTAAGAAATTTATATTAAAATTCCTTTTGGCTAATAAAGGCACGGGCGTACTCAGGTGATGAGCTTATGTCATGAGTCGATACATTTGTCATTATTCGTAAAACGCATGACATTTTACACTTACAACTTATACTACAAAACTATTATTTATATAGATATATATTATACACCGATCCTTGAGTCTTCCTGTTCCTTGATCAACACTCCTATATAACCTACCTTGTGAACATAGGGTTAACGGTATTATGACGAGGGTTCTAATTACTAGATAATCACGATTTATGGCCTAAATAAGTTTATTTACTTAATAAATGTTATTAATTTTCACTTTATAAATTCTTTTATTTCTCACTCTATGCTTCGGCTTGAGTTTGTCATTCCTTGGCTCTTTGAGGGCGGGGTGAACGTTATAGACTGTGAGATGCATGTATGTAGCTTACGCATGTTTATAACAGAACGCAGCGTAACAGCACGCATTACATCCCCGTATATTTCAGCATGCGATTGCGTGCTAGGTGCTCATCTCACGTGCCATTCGTTCCCTCACTCAATAAATCAGGATCTGAACAGTGATTGCGGGCACATATCAATAGATTTGAGTTTAGACGCACATGCTTTTAGACGCTGCGGGAACGGCGCGAATATTTTTCGTATATTAATATAATAAGTTTTGTGCTCAAATGGATACGAAACAGAAGATAGGTAATATGAGCAAAAAATCAAAATAGGTACTTTGTAGTTTATTTAATGTCTTATGAAGGATATAATGAAAGTAATGGCACAGTTGTGAAGGCCGCTTACTTATTACTACAATGGAAGTGGAACTTAGATTGCATAAAAACTGTTTGATTGTGTGTGTTTTTTAGTTTTATTAATAGTTTGAGTTCAGCTGCTAGGTTGACGGTCCACCTGATGGAAAGCGATTACCATCGCCTATGGACATTTGCATTACCAAAGGTCCAAAAGACAAACACGATTCTGCTCTCTAAAGGGAGCCACTAATGCCGGAACATAACTCAAGGTTGTTATAGCGGCATACGCTAGACAACGAGTGGTAGCCATCCAGTCGATCAAATACCCTACCACCTGGCTGTGGGTAAAATGAAATCTCTAACACTGTGTGTAAATTCTTTTATATTTTATTTTAGATTGTTTTTCGTGGGACTAAAATGCTTTGTCGGATGGGCGTGTAGAGATACGTGACTTTTACTAGTTTCCAACTTTGCGCGCCCTGAAAATAACATGTAGAAATTGCGAGAGTTGCAAATGTCTCATATATTTCTGTGAATGTATTTGTTGTATTTCTTCTATATAATTTATTATTTTATGGACTTGTAAGAATTGTACTGAGCTTCGGAAAAATCTATTGTTATGAGTCGCGAGACTTGAATTAAAATGCCGTTAAAATTACTACAGTGTTTATTAGAACTATACAAACACGTATAACACAGGTAAAAATATAATCGAACACAACAAGTCCAACGTAATGCAGAAGGTCGTAACTCCATAAAACGCGCAAATTCCGACACTAAAAGTCTCCCGGTCGTAGTACACATGTCTTGCTTCGCTCGTGGTTATCGCTCGACTGCCTCCCCCCCTCCATCAGGTCATCGTTTTGTACTGCGCAACTGCAATGTCCCCGTATCTAAGTCGACTTTAATCCGACACACCTGGCTAATGACTGCTATAAAAGGATACAATACAACAATGGACTGTTTTCCAAAATAATTAGTAAACGCATACTAATAAATAAGTATACAAAAGTCCAAATGCCGGAAGGTAATAAATGTGTTTTTACAGGTATGCAAGTGTGAATATGTTTTTGTTGGCCTATAGGTAAACCCATGAGGTTTCTGTGCCACAGTTCAAATGTGAATACATTGTATATGAATGTAAGCATATTGGATAATAAATTAAAAAAATAAAAACTTCGTTTAAAAAAACCGACTTCAAAAACTAAAAAACTAAAATGTATAAAATAACTTATTTCTAAAGCTGGTGGTGCCAGGGTAAAATTTCAGGTCCTTCCCCACCTCCCCTATAGCACACCACGTGGCGGCGGTTGTAATTACTATTGCCCTACCTCCTGGACTGGTGCGGCCTTCGATAATATAGCTCAAGAGCAGTGGACGGCAGGACAATCAGATCAATCGTTGCATCCGATTGATGATATGGGAAGGAAAATCAAGCCACTAACCTTAACCTCCCGAAACTGCACTTCTCCTAAATCGGCAAGCCTGGAGACGTCTGGCAGCGGTCGTTGAGGTTTAATTTGTTGCACACACAGTGGTTTTATAAAGTATTTTGTACACACAATCACAAAATGGCGGTTAAATATTATAATATGTAGACTACGGCGCGGGTCGCTATACGCGCGCGGTCAGGTAGGCGACTTTCGACTTATTGTCCGGTGGTGCGGATTTGTCCCTCTATTCACATTATGTGACGACACAATGTCGTTGGCCAATTAGCAGGGCACAGATCGGAAGATGTCGGCGCGACTGACTTCATTCCGATCATATAATCAAGGAGATGAACCAATCGAAATAATTGGCCTAAACATCCACCCCGCCTTGAAAGTTCTCAGGTTGAACTTTCAAAACAGACCTAAGCCATACTATCAAAGGCCTCACGGAAGAGCGGTTTAGAGAAGCGGTATAAATACAATATATATATAGTATATAAGCGGGTTAATAAAATATGTAAGAGGGACAAATATATAATAAAAATAACGCAATGTTATTATTATCTTACCATACATAGGTAACTAAAAGTAATATAAAAATAACTTAAATTATAAAAATGAGTAAAGCGAAATTATTGGGAAGGCAGAGGACATAGTTTAACTACTGGACGCTTAAAAGTACTATTCTGAGTCTTAACAAGTGCGACCCTAACAATACCATCACGTCCTAGATAGACCGTTTCGACAAAACCTTGCGGCCCCTGAAATAGTGTAACATTACACCTTGGTGTAAGCGGGTATAGGGCATAAAGCAAGTCAGTTATATGTAGCCTATCTCCAACGTAAACTATATCTTTATAATAGAAATATAGGCCAAAAAGTTTAACATTAATTGGTATAGAATTCAAAATTTTGAAATATGTAAAATCAATTATGAAATAAATCTTTTGCAATGTGTGTAATTTTGCTATTCTATCTGAGACGAATAAGGACCAGCGATGCGGGTAAGAATGAATCCACGATAAAGCTATCGTGGAATCAATTACGGCGTATATATTATAAATAGGATAGCGAATAATACACAATTCGTAAATATAATGAACCAGCTTATACAAAAGCTTAGCGGTGTATAGCTCTAAGTGGGTAAATGGTACTACTTTGATAAGACGAACTTTAGACTTAGAGCAAGACAAGTCTATAAGAATATTACTTAACCAATCGGTTATGTGCATGTAAAGAACACTACAGTATGTTCTCATACTAACGTGACAAAAAAAGGAAATATTCATTTTATAAATATTTAACACATTTAAATGTTGCGGGTTCTGTAACTTTGACAAAAATGATAGCTCTCTTACAAGTTGGAAGAAGCTAACGGAGATATGATCTAGTGGTGCGTCAGCCCAATCTATGTTGACATTCCAAAATTCTTTGAAGAGAAATTTGGAGAACAAATCAATCGGTGAAACTAAATTTAAAACGTCAGTCAATCTAGCAACTGAAGACAAGATTGTGCGTTTTTTGTACAAATCGTTGTATACATGTTGACACTAAAATAAAAACTTTCTTTAGCTGGATGCCAAGCAAGATCTAAAATCTTCATTCCAGCTTCATAAGTGAATGCAACAGGTGCACGGTGCAACGGCGGTAATGCAGAGACTAATTCAACCGAATTACTTGCCAGTTTCACTAGATCAAATCCTCTTGAAGAAAACATAGCAATTAATTGCTTAGCAATGTCAATTGCCTCATCAACGGTAGCTACGGAGGAAACCAGAACCTCAATAGAAAGAGAAGTCTCTGCCCCAGTGGCAGCAGCGGGATAACGACATTTTTCGTCAGAAGCCAGCTGGCAGATGGTGCGCATTGCTAGAAAAAGGCTGGACTTCAATCCGACAGAAATGCGTAATAACTGAAAGACACGAATGTCTTCGGCGGTTTTAAATCTATACATGATTTTTAGAAACTTACAATCGTCATTAATAACACATGTTTGTAAGTCTATTTGTTCAATACTATCAAATGTAGCGGTTGGAAAAAGGCGGAAACTTAATAAAAGTTTAAAAGGGTCGGCCTGTAACTTAGAACCAACGTGAAAAATGTCATTAATTAATGACAGCCCTTTTTGTGTCCTGGCACTAGCGTCCAGAATAATGCGTACCTTAGTGGTATTCTTGCCTGTGCGGAGCACGGCGTGGTGCGGTGTAAAGTAACCCTTGTCGGAATCTAACTCGGGTGGAATTTCACATAAATATTTATTATTTATATATTCGCGAATTATTTTATTATAATTATCTCGAAGTGCGGGTGAGACCATAAATTTACGTTTCCGGCTCAGAAAACGGCGATGTGCAGTAGCACGAGAATTTCCAAACAAGGACTCACTGTCCTTGAAGGGAAGCGGCACAGTATATCGACCGTCACTACGACAAGTAACGATCGAACTGTAAATTTCCTTACAAGCAATATCCTCAGGGCTGGAGAAAGACTGGCTAGGTAACTCCTCTAACTCCCAGAATTTGTGTAAGGAATTGTTCAACTCACTGTCAGTCAGTGAAAGACAAGCGGTAGATACAATATCTGTATCTTCAGATAAAACACAAGAGACATCTCCCATTAAAATATAACCGAAAGTGGTTTCTAGTAGCGGTGGAGCGGGGGGAGGGGCCTCGACGCGGCCATTCAATAAAATAAATGGAAATAATTGCGAACCTAAAAGTATATCAATTTGAGCGGGTACATTCCAATCATTGTCCGCCAAAGGCACATTTTTAATAAAATACAGATGCGATGCGTCTATATAACGCGTTGGCAAAACGTCCGTAATACGGTCAACAACCAAAACATTAATGTTATACTTATGCAGTGAAACTCGCGACTCAATTGTCAAGTTAGTATAACCATAAATCGGACGACTGCTCGAACCAACGCCTTTAATAAATGAATTATTTAGCGGTGAAATGTTTAAGTTAAGTTTTCTACAACAAGACATTGTCATAATATGATTTTGAGATGCATTATCTATTAAGCAACGAACAAGTAATTTATTCCGAGGGTTATTTTTATAAGCATATACCTGCGCGGTGGATAATAAAACATTCGAACGCGGCATGCCGCTGGACTCACTATCGAGCGAGCTACATGCATAGGTATGCATAGCGAGGGCGACAGACGGAGCGTGCGCGCTTGGTGTCACTTTCTGCGCTTGAGCATCGACGTTCATATCACTCACTGTATTAGAAGTTTTGAGATTTAAATTAGTATTGAAATGTAAAAGTGAATGATGACGTTTTTGACATCTTGTACATGTACGGTTCGACTTACATTTAGCGGAAGTATGCGATAAACTTAGGCAATTTATACAGCCATATTTTTGTTTTATAAAATTAAAACGTTTTTGAGGAACAATATTCTTAAAATCCGAACATTCATATAAATGAATGTGGTCAGTTTTGTTACAAAAATTACAACTATTTTTGTTAAGTTGCGTAGATATATAAGATCGAGATATTTTAGCGGAAATTTTATTTTGATAAGTTTTAGGTTTTAATTCAGCTTTAGAAGTTCGTTCCAAAACTTTAACTTGTTCTCGAATAAAAGTAACAAATTCTTTGTAAGTGGGTAACTGTCCCGGTTTTCGATAAGCGGTTTCAAAAGATTTTACGGTTTCTGAATCTAATTTTTTAAGACCAATATGTACGAAAATAAATTCTTTGAAATTATCTATATTTAATTGTTCTAAAGCGGTGTAAGTCGTTGTAAATTTATCAATAAATGTCTCTAAGTTGTTTGAATTTAAATTAGAAATTGGTTTAAAATCTAATATCTGATCTATATAATTAGATGCAAGGGCGCGGTCATCCTGATATTTGTCAATTAATGAATTATAAAGCGGTAAATAATTTTTTGATGCAGGTGTAATACCTGTACAAATACTTCGTGCCTTTCCAGACAACGAAGATAATAAATATTGAATGCGCTCAGTGTCATTCAACGTATTATTTTCGTGAATTAACATGTTAAAGGTTTCTATAAACAAAGGCCAATCATTTAAATCGCCATTAAACTGTTTGAGTTCAATACGCGGCAACTTAACGTTGGATCGTAGCTCACTGTCGCTATTGGACTTTGAACCTGATGCGGACGACTGTTTTTTAGAAAAACCTTCTCGTGACTTTATAATGCAATTATATAACTCGGTAAAAGACCAAACAGACTCAAAATTATGTTTTTGAGAAACATCTAACGAATTATTCCATTCATCAATAATTTGAACAAATTCAGATCGAAAATTATCAGAGATACTTTGTGACTTTGTAAGAAATTTATCAATAATTTTGTCATCAGAATCCCAGTCCGGAATGCAATCATAGATAGATTGTAAGTATGCAAAGTATGAATCGCGCTTAGCAACAAGCAATTCAACTTTCCTTTTGGATTTTTCAGTTGCCATTTTTAATTAATAAATAAACAGAAAAAATATGTACGTTATAAAGTAAGATATGAAATTAATTCATATAAAATGTGTAAATGAATAGCGGGGAATAAATCGCGGTTGAACTCAGCGTAGTTCGTAGTATTGTGTGAATAATAAGCCTACCTGCTTTATGATCGCGCGAGAAAAAATGATACGTATATTGTACAAAGAAATATTTTATCAATATTACGTGTCGTGATAATTAAAATCGCAATGATTTTAGCGGGAATAAGGAGCGGTGAAATGCCTACTTGCCTAATTAACTTATAGGTTCGTTACGGCGAATAATTCAATAAATGAATTATATGAAAATGAGCACGACACAAGGAATAACTTGACAAAATATCCTCGTTATAATTATGCCAGTGATTAACTTACACTAATGGCGCGGTAGGATATACGAAAGTGTCTATCCAGGAACGTGTGCAACGTAAATAGATGTATATTAAGATGAGTATTCAAAAGATTAGTGGGTTTCACAGTAAATAAGATTACATATATAGGATAGAAGAATAATATATAAAATACAATAAATCGATAAAAAATATATAATCCGGCTCGAAGGACCATAAAATGTGGTGGTGCCAGGGTAAAATTTCAGGTCCTTCCCCACCTCCCCTATAGCACACCACGTGGCGGCGGTTGTAATTACTATTGCCCTACCTCCTGGACTGGTGCGGCCTTCGATAATATAGCTCAAGAGCAGTGGACGGCAGGACAATCAGATCAATCGTTGCATCCGATTGATGATATGGGAAGGAAAATCAAGCCACTAACCTTAACCTCCCGAAACTGCACTTCTCCTAAATCGGCAAGCCTGGAGACGTCTGGCAGCGGTCGTTGAGGTTTAATTTGTTGCACACACAGTGGTTTTATAAAGTATTTTGTACACACAATCACAAAATGGCGGTTAAATATTATAATATGTAGACTACGGCGCGGGTCGCTATACGCGCGCGGTCAGGTAGGCGACTTTCGACTTATTGTCCGGTGGTGCGGATTTGTCCCTCTATTCACATTATGTGACGACACAATGTCGTTGGCCAATTAGCAGGGCACAGATCGGAAGATGTCGGCGCGACTGACTTCATTCCGATCATATAATCAAGGAGATGAACCAATCGAAATAATTGGCCTAAACAAAAGCTATTATTATTAATTATTAATATTATTATATATTATCTAAAACATCTTAAAGTCAGTGCTTAGTAATTTTCAAAATATTATAGTAATTTTTATTATTTACTTTGCACCGACTTCAAGATGTTTTAGATAATATATATTAATAATAACAGCTTTAGAAATAAGTTATTTTATACATTTTAGTTTTTGAAGTCGGTTTTTTTAAACGAAGTTTTTATTTTTTACTTTTTAGTGTCTAGCTATGTATGGGTGGACTAACGAATGATGCCGCGCTTCCTAAAAAATATAGGTCCCAAGAAACGAGAACAAAAAAATGTTCGTAAAATGAAAACTACTGGGCCAAACTATGTCAAATTTTTAGGGGACCAATTGGAAGCTATTCCGCGTCGAGCAAAAAAAGAATCACGGAAATCGAATCATAAATCTCAGAGTAATCGGTGTACATATGGAACGAAAAGGAAATTTTCTTCATAAAAAATGTTCATAAAATGAAAACTACTGGGCCAAACTATGTAAAATTTTTAGGGGACCAATTGGAAGCTATTCCACGTCGAAAAAAAAAGAATCACGTAAATCGGATCATAAACCACGGAGTAATCGGCGAACATACATGAAAAAAAGACCCCGACGAATTGAGAACCTCCTCCTTTTTCGAAGTTGGTTAAAAAAAAAGGTCGTAACAATATTGAGAAATATTATAGCGAATGTATTTTTCAGGTGGTCCTTTATGGCCAAAATCCAAAACCATAAGATATAGCCAAAAACTCTCAAAGGAGTCTCTTAGGGCCTATTTTGAAGAAAACTTAGACGGTATCTGTCAGAGCGGGAACGCGGATAAGAGAGAAGGAAAGAACTTGCAGGACAGCTACGACGATGCGGTCTTGCTAATGTATGTTTGTGTTGTGGTGTACCTTAATAATAATTAATTTATACTGATACTAATGTAGGGTGTATCTCTTACATGCTGGTATTGTGAGGAAGTGCATGTACAGTGTGTGCTTTATGTCTATACCTAGTATATACAGTTTTATTTATTTAAATTGTTTAATCAGATTTCGCAGAGGAGAAGTCCTAAATACAGGGTGCGCCAGAGAAACTTACTTATTTGAAAGGTCAATAAAAAAAAAGTACTTCAGTTATTGTTTTAATTTTTTTTTTATTTGAGAATACAATATCCCAATTTTTTTTATGCAGTCTTAAAAATGACATCGGATAAATGGCGACCCCCATTGCGCATACACTGATGAAGTCGATTTTTGAAATTCGTATTTCACATGCATTTTGACGGGCAACAAAATCGCGTTCAGTTAATTCTTGCACAACAGCCAATTTATAGGGATGAAATTGAAGGTCTTCATGGAGAATTCGTCGAACAGTGGTATCAGAAATTCCCATAGCAGCTGCGTGTTTGCGAGCCGAACGCCGGGGAGAACGCACAACTGACTGCCTCACTCTTTCGATATTTTCCGGAGTTCTGATGGTCCGTTGAAGTCCATTTCTGGGTTTAGCGACACTTCCACACTCCCAAAATGAGTTAACCCACGACAGAATCGAATTACGGCCAAGAACGAGTCTGTGAGGAGGAATTTCCAAGCGAGCGCGGAAGGCACGTTGCGTAGCAACAAGTGAGCGACCGTTAGAAAAGAAGCTCTCAACTGCGAAGGCCCGCTGCTCTCTAGACCAGAGCACGATGGTAACTGACTGGAGGGAGAAACAAACTTGGGAACTTCCCCCTCCAGATGCGCCCCCTCTTGCCCCTCTACCAGCCCAACTCACCGCGCGGGAATTTTTTCAAATAAGTAAGTTTCTCTGGCGCACCCCGTATAAGCCTCCAAATAAAATGAGTTATAAATTATCATAATCGATTTATGTTACTGCATTTCAAACATACTATAATTATAAAAGTAACTATAAAATTATTAAATATTGTATTAAAATAGGAGAAAATATTATTTGATCTTATTTGAAATTTTCTTGTATGTTTAATCTATATATCTCATGTAAGGGACAAGATTATCAACTCCAACTCATACATAAATAAATGAGGCTGCTTACTTTTGACATTTGAAGTGCTTAAATATAAATACACTTTGCTAAACCAAAATAATAATATACCTTTATCAATTCTTAATTAGACAGCCAATAAGACTCTCCAATACCAATACAATAATAGAAATACATTACTAACTATCACAATCCATCACATCGTTAATTTCACGGCCTTCGTGGTTTACATCACGAAAACTTTTCCACATGTGTCCGTCGACAGAACGGTTTACCCTATAACTCTTGCCACAGTGTAAAAACATATGTGTACCAGTTCCATAGAAATATTAGCGGATCAACTATGCAGTATGTAAATTTTCTTGCATGTGGCTTCGAGCTTAGGGGCGAAAGAACCAACTTTTGCCCCCATATGGCGAGTTGTTCAAAACTGAGATGATTAATGAATAGAATTCGTACTGCGCTCTTCGGCTGCTGCAGACAGGAATTTGGATTAATATGAGACCTGAATTAAAGCTGTGGTGCCTATATAGAGATATTATTAAATGAATTCACATTGCTCTTAGAGGTTTGTATAATAATATACTAGTAATAATATCTCCTCTTTCCTTCCAATATTGTGTTGTCTTGAAAAATTAAATTTTATGATTTTTTTTTTATAGAAGTACATCTTTGTGTTTGACCACTATCTCACCTGATGGTGAGTGATGACGTAGTCTGAAATAAAACACCCTCAACGTGAGGGTAATTACGTTCTAAGTCTCACGCTCTTCTTGCCATAAGCGCGGAGCACGTGAGAGGAGGTTTTAGTGGAGTATTGAGTTTTCAAGTCTCCACAAAAGCCGCTGATTTGGCTCTGATGTCCATTCGTGGTGTCACCTCTCGTCGCTTTGGTCTAATCCCTAGTAAAGAACCCGGCAAATGTCCTACCTCCGCCTCAAAGAAGTCTAGAATAAAGCACGCTTACCTAGAAGATACCTATTCACTCGTGAATTGAAGACTTGTAAGGAAAAACAGATTCCGGAAAATGATTCCACTTTTCGGCAGTGCGGACCAGAAAAAATGAAGCGAACCATTTGGTTCCGACTGGTAGTGTTTCCACCATATAGCGGTGGCTGAAGCGGATACCTCTGGTTTTCCGATGGTCAAATGGGAATAGAGGAATCAGGTCGTTCAATTCTTAGGAAAACTCCCCGAAATGATTTTTTTTTAAATTGTTGTATTGAAACTAATATTTTTCCTGTCATTCTAATATGTATTTTAAATTATACATTTTATTTTAGAAAAATAAATACGGGAAGGGTTTTAATTATAAAAATTAAAAAAAATGGTTTGTTGGAATCAACATGTTGTTGAATAGTAAAGAGGAGAAACATACTTAATTTCTTTATTACTGGACCCGATGTAAAGTTATTACTGTCGCCTATGGATACAATTGAAGACATGAGTGGATGAAGGTGATAAGTTGCATAATTCCAATTCTGAGTAAATCGCGATTAAAGTTTTTCTTTTAATTTAAAATTGGACTGAACTAAACACCTTTTTAAACTTTTTATTTTTTAAATATGCCTTATATCTATGGTCTAAGGTCTGTTGTAATTGGTATCGACTTATAACCTTCATCTAAGGAAAAAAAGCAAAAAACCGAAAATGCGACATATGACCTTCCTCCACTCACGTCTTCAATTAAAACATACTCGCGCGAACGAACCGGCGGAAAAAGCTAGTCTAAAATAAATCTTCATTTTATTAGAAATTTATCTTAGCAAATAAAGTGGAAGGCGTAACCCGAATAAATGTTCTAGCTTTGAGTACAGATATAAATTATCCGTGTTATAAGACCGAGTGCTGTTTACCACACCCACTTCGTGTACCTTAAATATTATTGCATTAGAACTAAGGCACTGTGCCCACTAAACTAATCGAAACGATGCCAAAATAAAGTGATATGGAGTCATGGAATCAAATAATATCAAATCAAATGAAATAAAATCAAATGAAATCAAATCATTTATTTTCTTCAAAACATGGTCAGTAAAAATATTAGACAAAACATTTTTTGTTTCACATGTTTTTGCCAAAAATGTAAAAAAGTGTAATTCACTCAATTCACAGACATTAATCTTACTTTTTTCTAAAATTATACATCTATATATATAATAAGACTTTAGAGGTCAAATTTCTGTAGACTGGAAAAATGCTAAAAACCGACTCAGGGGGATGTAAGAAGCGAAATAGAACTAATTAAGATTTTTTAAATTTATTTTGTTTCTCTGTTTGCCTGTCAGTTGTACCGGCAAATCTCCGAAACGACTGGAACGATTTAAATGAAATTTTGTATGCTGATAGCTTATATCCCTGGTCAACATACAGGATACTTTTGATTCCGAAAAATTAAAAAGTTCAAAGTCGTCAAAAGACAAAGTCACGGGCAGAAGCTAGTCATAAATAATATGTCAATTGCAGAGTTATTCCATATAAATACAATGTCTTAGTGTAAAAAATTAAATATTAGAATAAAGTTTCTCAAAGTATGTATATAGTCAAATTTCATTTACAATTAGTCATGTCGTACTCGTAATAGCATTTTTCGACTACTAAAATGACAATAAGAATAATATTAAAAACCGACTTCAAAAACTAAAAAGTATAAAATAACTTCTTTCTAAAGATTTTTTTAATTATGATATCTTATTTCTAATATATGTTATCTTAAACATCTTAAAGTCGGTGCTTAGTATTTTTCAAAATATAGTATTTTTATGTTTTACTTTGCCGACTTCAAGATGACTTTAGCTTTAGAAAGAAGTTATTTTATACTTTTTAGTTTTTGATGTCGATTTTTTTAAACGAAGTTTTTTTATTTGTTACTTTTTAGTGCCTATCTATGGGTAGCTCTACGAAAGGTGCCGCGCGTCCTAAGAAACGGGAACAAAAAAAATAAAATGAATACTACTGGGCCAAACTATGTTAAATTTTTAGGAGACCAAATGGCAACTATTCCGCGTCAAACTAAAGAAGAATCACGTAAATCGGATCATAAATCTCAGAGTAATCGGTGTACATACATTAAAAAAATCGGCCAAGTTGAGAACCTCCTCCTTTTGGAAGTCTGTTAAAAATGAGAACCATCGCCCAAGTAATAAAAGGGACACATAGGTTCCCAACCGAGATATAATCTAATATATAAAATTCTCGTGTCACAGTTTTCGTTGCCATACTCCTCCGAAACGGCTTGACCGATTTTGATGAAATTTTTTGTGCTTATCCGGTATCTATGAGAATCGGCCAACATCTATTTTTCATCCCTCTAAATGTTAGGGGTAGTCCACCCCTAAATTTTTTATTTATTTTTTAGACAAAATTTTTAATTTCTATTTTTTTATGATACAACATAGAAAAATACATACAATCCTCAATTTTCACCCTTCTACGATTAACCCTTATTTTTTACCGGGCAGGACGACGTCTGCCGGGACAGCTAGTAATAATATACGATTGTGTTACGATACAAAAATAGAGAGCTATGATTCTCAAAAATAAAAAAACTCATTCGTCATGAGAATCAAAAAAGAAATGTAATGAGTTGTGGTGTGACAAAAGACGTATGTCAGAATCGAGTAGTATGGAAGGAAGACATACTGTGCCGACACTAAATAGTTGGGAGAAGGTGAAAGAAAATAGAAATTCTTCAAGAATCAAATCAAAGTCACATAAGCTTGTTCCCAAACCACTTTACTGAGTAGAGATAAATATTATTAGTAAATAATGTTATTTCGACATACATTAATATAAGGAATTGTTAATATTCACATGTATAAGATATTAATAGATGATGTAAAATTTAGAATAAGTACAAAAATGTAAGTTTAATAAAGTAATAAATAAAGAATGTTAGGGGTACATTCTTACCCAAATTCCAAACCAAACCAACCCAAAACCTTTAAATCATGTACCTACCAAACTTCCAACCATAACCAACCCGAACCAATAAATCCCAACGAGTAAAATCATTTGGCTAAAAAGCAGTTACCAATAGTTAAATTAAAAATGTAATAAATATAGAGCTAATAAATAAAAAAACGCAATGCCTGTCTTGTCACTTTACTGAAAACATATGGAAAACATATTTCATTTTAGTTTCATTATACTGGACAATAAAGCCTAATGTTACGCGATATCCATCACAGCACTCATAGAGTATATTAATATCACATAGACAATCGTCATAGATAGTAATATGATCCTGGCAACACTATGATATAATTACTGTTTATAGCAATGTTGTAATATTATTATTTGGTAGGGTAGTTTCGTAGTATTTTCGTATAAAAAGGCGGTGAGGCGTGTAGACGGTGTTCATTGCTTACTGTGTGCTGTGAATAGTCACACCAAAGGCTGGACAATAAAGGGGAAACTCTGCCCAAATAGTTAATATTTGGTATCTTCGGTACTTTCTTACCCAAATATCAGCAAGGCTTTTAACACTAATTAACGATAAATCTGAGTTAAAACTTCTTCTATTGTATTGTTACAAGTTGGGCCACCTGCATACCTTTTATAGACAAAACACATTTACTACCTGCCGCGGCGTTTGAGCTAATTACATTGAAACTGTTTTGTGACTATCTTATTTTGTTTACTTTGTGTTTAAAATTCGTAATTAGAAGTAGCCTATTGTGTATTGTCATCACCGCCAGGTGTCTCGTATTTAAAATACAAGCTGATTCTAAGAAATCTCCAAACGGTCGAGCTTTATGTCAAGTAATTTTTGACAATATAAAGCAATGCCGCGATCGAGGGGTGCGGCAGTCAAGCGAGGATTACGATACGTGCAAGATTAGATTCGATGAGCGATATAGTGACCGACTATGCGCGTGTTATTGAATCGTGCAGTTTGTACTAGTAGTGTCTAGTTATACTTGTACTTATGTTATACGTGTTTGTATGGTTCTAATAAATTCTAAAGAATTCCAATGGCATTTTAATTCGAGTCCTGTGTAACTCGTAACAGTATTGTTTAACAATGTTTTAAATTATTAGATCTACTTAATAAGGCTGTAATATAAATTGACTAAATTGGTGCTTCAAATTTTGTCCCAAAAAACTAGTAATTTTACTTGTACCTTGTTTTCCTCTGAAAGGAAAATGCATTACACAGTCTTGAGATTCGGTAAACAATATGTTTCTATATTTTGCCACAAGACTGATTTCCCAAGGGGTTTTCAGTAGGAAAATTATTTCCATGCTGGTTTCACTTACTATACTGGAAGTTTTTTGTACTTGAATTTTCGTAAAGGAAATTTAATTCTCATAGGTATGATTTATTTCGTTTTCCTGCTACCATTTCAGAAAATTCGGAGCATGACTCGAATCGAAATGCCGTTGGAATTATTATAGAACTATACAAACTCGTATAACAAAAGTACAATAACTGAACACAACTAGTACAAACGTAATGCACGATTCAATAACACGCGCAAAGACTGCCACTCACGTGGTAACGTCATATTTGCAAAAACATAAAAGTCATAAAAGCTTACCGGCTGTTTTTGAGTTATAAATGGTGTTACCAACACGACTTGGTTTCCTATTTATAGATTGTATTGCTTTATCGCAAATGTGTTGAAAAATGTTGTATGACACACGTGCAATTGTTGGTTTTACAAACTCGTGTCATCTCGTTTTTAAAATCCAACTTAACTTACATTTGACATTGTTATACAACCAAGAGGATAGATTTAAAAAAAATAAAGCCATTCTAGGCAAATATTTATGAAATAATTTCACTTAAAACAGCATAACGAACTAAAACAAGTGAACGTGACGATATACGAAAAGAGGATTTAAAGCTATTTTTAATATTCTAAAAGCACCGTGTATGTTTGAATTCCCATGTTACGAGTCTTAGGGTTAATTGGAATTTAAATATATGGAACTTATATATTAGGGTGGTCGTTAAAAATTAAATTTCTTGCGCTCCCCCTGAAAAGCTTCCTTTTAATGAAAAAACACTGGGATTTTTTTTATAATTTTTTCAAGTCGAGACATCACATGCCTCAAGACTATTAAAATCAAGACAATAATAATCAAGGTTATATTTTGGTTATATATATATATATATATATATATATATATATATATATATGTCGGAGAGAAGCTATAATTGGATGGATGTATAACTCACAATATTATTTGTTTACATTTTAATTACTTCTAAAATTGATAATTTAATTTGGTTTGATGTCTTAAATGTTTCTATAACTTAAAAGATCGTTCTAACCTAATAAAAGTTATGAATATTGTGATTTAATAAACGACCAATGAGAGCAGAGCATGTCTTGAGCGGGGTCAGACGCCCTCTATACTTTGAGTAGTATCTACTTGGGTAGACTGAGGAGTTTTTGTGGCACATTTGGTTGGTGGCAACAGGTCGAGTTGGACCATGGAGTATTTTAAAGAAAGTGTTAAGTTAGAAGTATGAGCGGGTGCCTTGAACCCGCTGCTCGGTCTAAACTATGTCATAATGTTGATCAAATCTAAATTAAAAGTGTATAAATCGTGGCTATTGTGTTTTATGCTCGCATTTTATCCTGATGACGCCCACTAAAACTGCAATAACTAAAGATGATGTCGTGAGAATGAGGCCGTTCTGCGACATATATATATAATATATATATATATATAAATTAACTTGAATCGTCTTGAGGCACTTGATGTCTTGACTTGAAAAAATTATAAAAATTATAAAAAAAATCCCAGTGTTTTTTCATTAAAAGGAAGCTTTTTAGGGGGGCGTCGCAAGAAATTTAATTTTTAACGACCACCCTAATATATATATATATATATATATATATATATATGACTCATCGACTCCTCAGGTGACCAGAGGGCTGGTGCCTACCTCGGCCAACGGATCAGTATGGCGATCCAGCGAGGAAACTTAGAAGGCGGTGATCTGGGCTCAGTATTCTACTTATAGTCTTAAGAGACTATGGGTAGAATACAATACAAATAAGTTTAGTTTTCTTACAATGTATTCAATAGTATGTAATTTATATTATAGTTATATTATTTAGTATGTATGTATGTATGTAATTTTCGTTTCTCATATTCTGAAAGTACGCTTGAAGTTGCCTGACCCCAGGATTGGAAACAGTGTAGGAAATCCACATATACAATATGTAAGCCTAATTATTTTATAATAAAACCATGTGTCTAATAATATTGACAGTTGCTATTGAACTGTTGATGTGAAATATTATATGGTATTTAATTAATACGAAACATACTTCGAGTAAAGTGCTTTTTCATTATATAGTTGTACGCCTTTAAACATGGTCCTTCGAGCCGGATGAGAACAGCGACCTATGGATGTATGTATTTCGAATGTAATTAAACTTAATTACATTCGAATATCTTAAATTATAACAAAAATGACGCACATATGACCAGATTCTTTGTATCGCTTAGCTTGAATACTTGTTAATAAAATCTAAACATTTTTATGTTTAGATTTTATTAATTAATTACTGTTCTGACTTTTACAATACATGACACAAGATTCATCAGTCAAGACTTTAGCTTTAAGCTCAGATATGTCTCGTAATGTATTAGGATTCTGATCAAATTGAGGAGTATACATATGGCTGGACAATACAAAGGGTCCATGCCACTAGAGTAAGTGAGGCAAGCTCTTGTAGTAAAACACCACTCATAAGCAATCAGCTGGATTTTGCTTCAGTGCACATGTAATACCATGAAATTTCATTAGTGCAACTAACAATCATCTTTATTCTGTTACTTTTCATTCCTGGGAAACAATTTACCATGGGACTCATGTCCCAACTTTTTTAACAGCCGCCGTTAAATCGTGGCATACATTGTAATAAAATCCACAACAAGGATCGAGGATTCTCCATTAAATATTTTCTCGCGAAAAGCATGTTCTTCGAGAAGGATGATTCAGGCACTGCTATTGGTCAGATAAAATAATTATTATCAGGCACAATTTTCTGTATGTTGATGGTTAAAATGTGTTATATTTTGATATAAAATATATAAAACTACGCTTTAACAGTTTTAAACGCGGTAATTTTATTAGGTTTTGGTTTGTTCGACTTGAACGTGAAAGAACAAATACGATCAGCGAACACACGCTGGATAAACCAACCAATACATCAGATTCGATAACCCACAAATCTTCGCGAAAGAGAATCGTTTCATACCCAGAATGATGCGTGAGGCTATGAAATCAAGAAACACCCAAATTTCAATAGAGAAAGAAGATGGTTGGCAAGTACCACCTGTTTGGGATCCGATCATCCAAACTATTAAGACCCAAAACCAATGCAGACCTCAGGACACTGTGAGCTCTTTCTGCGTGCAACGGGAACACAAACAATTTGACTGATAATTTCTTTTTAATTTTTCCTTCCACCCATTTTAATATTATATAAAAAAAATAGAACTAGGCATGTTTGCTGAAGAGTTTCTTGCGCTGCTTCTTCTCTTCAAGCCACAACATGTTGTGAAGCGGTGGTAAATTTGACTAGGCTCCATAGAGTAAATAATAACCATAAACAAAATTAAAACTAAATAATAAAAATGAACAAGTTGGCGGTAGGCTAAATAAAACTTTAACAATACGTGTTGGACAAATGTCACCTTTGTCGTCCGTGACCACGGCCACTGAAAAGCGGCCGAAACGTCGGACAAACCAAAACTTAATAAATTATCGCGCTTAAAACCGTTAAAACGTAGTTTTATTATGTATACAAGTCGCGCAAACTTAAGAAAATATTATAAAATATATACACAAAAACATACGACTGGTTTGTTATTCCCACAGGAAATATTGTTAAGTGCTGCCAACGTTATTACAGGAACGTATCGACCTGGTAACCCTTTTATGTTTGCAGTCACGTCTTTAAATGTATTGAAATCCGAGATGTAAAGGATCGGATACACATGCTAGTTTATTTTCTAAGATCATTAATTTTAGAGTAAGTTTCAGAGTTTTGTAAGTGTTTTGGCCTCAAAAAAACTATTACACACACGCATATATACTCTTTTGTTTATTATTCAAGTCAAATTAACAGTGTAGCCTTGGCAAAATATTTGATTATAGAATATGGAGGGTAGAGGTAAGGAGAACCATCTCAATATATTGTTACCTACGAGCGGGGGTACGCACTAATGATTGGAAGAAAACACCAGTTTTTAATTTAAAAACTTTTATTGACTTACACAGCCGCACGTAGTACCTCTCAGCCGGGTCGACCCTATACGCACGACAAACGATGCACAGTCCCGACGATAAGTTAACACACCCTCAATACCGTCGCCGATATTGCGTAGACCACCTCTGATATTATCGCGTGTAGCTCGCCTCTGGTTCCTCTCTCGAACAACGCTACACACCTACTTCACGTATCCGTAACAAAACTTGTCACTAAATTCACCACTTAATCGTCTCTGTCTTCTATTAACCTTCTCTTATAACTCTTTAGTATCGCACTTGTCGTTTCACTGCCTTGTACTGAACTCAACTTTAAACTGTCCGGTAGGCGCGCCTTACGCTGTTTATATACCCGGCAGAATTCTCTAGAACCCACCTATCTATCCCTGTCTTTTCTTTCCCGAACCTTCTGTTCGGGAACTTTCGTTTATACATCTATCCCTTTCTAACATCTATCTATCTCTTTCTTTCGTTTATCGTCTATTCTTTTCTAAATATATCCGTCCTTGTCTTTTCGTTCTAGATTTTTCTAGACTTTTCCAAAAGTTCTAAAACTAACTAGATGTTTCCACCATCATTCGCCACAATATTAAAAAGTGTCCACTGAAGGGCAGCAATTTAAGGTAGCGCCACAAATAATTAGAGTAGGATACTAGATTAAAGAAGGAAAGAACGACTTCCTCTTTGTCCGCATATATTACGACAATGTAACTATTACATATTGTCTCCTCATGGTGGAATTTTCAGATAATTTAGTTAGTTATCTTAATTAGTGAAATATTGTAGTGTAATGACACACGTCTCAATACGAGAAAGTCTCAATACTTTTCCGAATAATAATTTAAAAAATTTCAACCCAGCACACTTCACTTTGTTTATAGCTGCTAACCATAATTTGCTGTCTACACGTGGACACTTTTTAACTGATCCCCATGCTAGATCCCTTACCTCTACCCTCCATATTATAGAAGTAGTCTTTGACATTGGTTGTTGTGGTCGAATCTCGACCACGAGCAACCAATAGTACAAATAAATACATATGTATAAATCGTTTTTGTAGGAATATAGGAAAAACAGCATTTTTATAACATTTCAGATGCATATATGGGAAGATTTATTCCCTCACTAGAAACCCGCTGGTCATTTATGTATAAACTTGTTAATATACTTTGTTATGTATAGGGTATTTTCCGTCGGATGGCTACCACCCCTGGTCTAGACTATGCTGCCATAACAACTATGAATTTTTAGTATCCCTTTAGAGAGTGGCAGCACCTTGATGGCACCTTTGGTGTTACAAATGTTTATAGGCGATGGTAACCGCTTTCCACCAGGCTGCTGTCTGCTGAAGTCATGCGAAATAAACAATATTTTAATGACATAACTGAAACCAAAATCATTATAATATGAACGGTCGAAAGTTGAGTGCGTTAACACGGCACCTTCATATCATAAAAATTCACAACTGAATCCTATAAGAAGGTTAGGATACCCTAGACTCTAGAGGTTCTAGTTTAAGTGTGTTTCCTGATTACATGCCGTTATGTTTGTATCTATTAATTAAAAAGTGATGCAAAAATGTTGAACCCCTTTTTCGAAAATTGCGTGGACGGAGGAGTGTGAAATTTCGCACACTTCTAGTTTACATAGAGAGGAGTGCAGAATGCTGCTTTTTATCCGTGCAGAACGGAGAATATAAATTCCTGCGGCCGGGCCGCCTGTCGTAAGAGGCGACAAAACAACCCACAGCCAGGTGACATTTGTCCGACTGGATGGCTACCACCCCTGGTCTAAAGTATGTCGCCATAACAACCTTGAGTTGTGTTCCGGCATTAGTGACCAGATTCCAGTCTCCCTTAAGAGAGCAGCAGCGCATTGCAGCACCCTTGGTGTTGCCAATATCCATAGCGATGCTAACCGCCTTCCATCAAGTGGGCCGTTTGCCTGTCTGCTGGAATCCTGCAACAAAAAACAACACACAAAAAACAACAACATTACACACACTACCATGTATTTGACATAGACGGGCGTATATATTGTTACGACCTGAGCACCGACAAAAGACCTTAGCGGCATTTGGACTTGTTTTGTGTACTTAAAAATAGCCCATTGTGTATTGTAATCTTTAGTGTGGGGTCATTAGCCAGGTGTTATTCTAAGAAATTCAGTCCACGCGGTCGAGCAGACATATTGTATTTGTACAGCATAAAGCAATGCCCCAATGGAGGGGATGAGGCAGTCTAGCGATAGCCATAGACGAAGCAAGACGTTAATGACGGACTTTGCGCGAGTGATTGAATCGTGCATTACGTTTGGACTGGTTGTGTACAATTTTACCTGTGTTATACGTGTTTGTATAGTTCTGTTAAATTCTATAGTAATTCCAACGGCATTTTAATTCGAGTTCTGCAACTCGTAACAATAAACTTTTGTTTATTGTTCAAGTCGAATTAACAGTGTTAACATCCTAGACTGCGTCATCACTTAGCATCAGGTGAGATAGTGGTCAACGCAAACCTATACTTGCGCATTAAAAAAATAAAAACTTCGTTTCCAAAAATCGACTTCAAAAACTAAAATGTATGAAATAACTTATTTTTAAAGCTTTATTAATATAGCTATATTAATATATTAATATAATATATTAAAATCTAAAAGTCGATGCTAGTAATTTGCAAAATATAGTAATTTTATAATGTTTACTTGAACCGACTTCAAGATGTTTTAGATAATATTAATTAATAATAGTAGCTTAGAAATAAGTTATTTTATACATTTTGGTTTTTCAGTTTTTGAAGTCGGTTTTTTAAACGAAGTTTTTATTTTTTATTTGTTACTTTTTAGTGTCTAGCTATGTATGGGTGGACTTACGAATGGTGCCGCGCTTCTTAAAAAATATAAGTCCCAAGAAACGAGAACAAAAAAATGTTCATACTGAAAACTACTGGGCCGAATTATGTAAAATTTTTAGGGGACCAATTGGAAGCTATTCCGCGTCGAACAAAAAAAGAATCACGTAAATCGGATCATAAACCACGGAGTAATCGGCGAACATACATAAAAAAGCAACAAAAAAAGATCCCGACGAATTGAGAACCTCCTCCTTTTTTCGAAGTCGGTTAAAAATAGAAAGTATTCAATCTGATGTTGCATCGATATCACTCTTCGTGATTGTTGAAACATGAACGCGTCGACGTACCTTCATGTCTCTAGAGAAATAAACTCAAGTGCTGAAGTTTTATGCCTGGATAGACAGAGGTCACTCTGTATTAGATATTTGCGCTGTCTAGTCGCACTTTATGGAAGGCTCTCTAGAAGCTGTAATCTAATATATAAAATTCTTCTGTCCAGTGTTTGTAACCAAAACTCCTCCGAAACGGCTTGACCGATTCTCATGGAATATGTGCATATTGGTTAGGTCTGAGAATCGGAAAACATCTATTTTTCATACCCCTAATTGTTAAGGGTAGTCGACCGCCTGGACTGGGATTTCCGAAAAACAGTTATTTGCACACCTTCTTATCTATACCAGCGAACGGCCAACAAAGTCGAAAACAATAACAAAAGACTATTGTCTTATTGCAAATGTTAAATACGAAGTAAACAAAAGAACTCCAAATGCCGAAGGGGCAATAAGCCCGGTGCGCAGCATTTCTCGGTATGTAACAAGAGGTATGCAGGTGGACCGACTTGTCACAATATTAACATATAATAATAATGCCAATTATTTCCTGATACGATGACTGACCGTTGCATAGTCAGCAGGTTGGTGGTGTATCCATCCGCCGCACTGCGAATGACCAAAAACCCTAACTACGCAAATGAAGAAATAACGATAAAAAGTTTTGAAATATAAATATGAATCATTTTGACCAAAAGGTTGTTTGATAATTTGAAAACTTTTCCATTTACTTCTTATAACATTTTCGGATTGTTTCGTCGACATACATGTTAAAAAAATATCTTTTGCGTGTCTGTATGTCAAATACAAAAAGGAGATTTTGATAAGGGTCGCAGAGGGTTAGGCTCTGTGTTGGTGTGTAATAAATGAAATATCCGGACAGACACTAAGATAATTTCATTTAAATTAGATTATTATTCTTTAACTGAAATATTGAGTTGTGATATGATAGATAAGGCCTTCGGGTCTTATAGCAACAAGATGGAATCAAACCTTGTGTGGAGAGGCAGTAAAAGAAAATCATAATCATCATCCGAGCGTTAAATCCCGGTTGCCTTCGGAGCGTTCACTCCGACGCCCAGGGTCCGCTTACCTACTGTTTCTACTCCACTTCGCGCGGTCTTCAGCATCCCCCGTTTTGAGACCATTGCCACGTATGTTATCCTTCACCACGTCAAGCCAACATTTCTTGGGCCTTCCCCTTCGACCGGGATCTGGCGGAGGTGGTATGGCTAGACATTTGTTCCCCACTTAATTAGCAGGTCTGTGTAAAATGTGGCCGCACCAGCGTAAGCGACACTCTTGCAGTTTGTCTGCTATGTCACGGACAAGAAGACTGCCATGGATGCGAGAGTTCCTGACCCGGTCTTTCCGCGTCACTCCACACATCCAACGCAGCATAATCATCTCCGTAACACGCAGTTGTTACTTGTGTCGCTCAAGTACAAGCCACGCTTGTGTCACGGCAGTGAAAGAAAATTATTAGTAGAAAACGGAACACATAAATCAGTATTATGCCAAAGCCAATCTGGGAAACTGTGGCGAGTATACCCTCATATCCATTGCACTATTATTATGTATTCTGTTTCATATCAGGAATATAGAAAATAGAAAAACAATAATACAGAATGACATACTTTGATGAAAAACATAACTTGTAACAGGTGCCTTAATCACAGGTGGTGCCACCAGCCCGTTATCGTCTTTATAGAAATCAAAACTTAAACTATTCATAAATGGAAAGATTTAATTAATTATTTTGCGTCACGTTTCTCTACCAATTTATTAATGTATAATTAAGCACAGTCTAGATCTAATTAAGATGGAACATGGACTATGGTTAAAGCATGAACGTGATGCTGAAGTAAATACAGATAATAAATATCGGTGTTAGAGCTGTCGTTAAGATTGGGTGTTTATCTATACCATCAAAAATTTCCAATATCCTAAACGTGTAAGGGCGTGTTCCTACTACGTCGTCACGATTAATTTATCGTTGGACGACTGTCGTCTCTATCTGTTTCCATTATAACGATCGTTTGTCGTCAAAAATTTTTATCGTTTAGCGACTATCGTATCTAGCTGTTCTCATTGGATCGCGACGATATTTTATCGTTTCATGGCAGTCGCTTTATCGTTTACGCGTCATTAACAAGCTACAAATCTACAGTCGCTTCTACGTTCGCTTGGAATCAGTAGCGCGTTTATGCTCCTGAGTTCAATGGACGAAGACGAAATTTTAATAATGTTTTACTTTTTGAAAAGAAGGAAGATGAAGCAAGCAATCGAGGCTACTATAGATTTGCCGTCACGATTTTGTCGCAATGATTTTTTATCGTTTTACGACTGTCGTGCTAACCGTTCCCACTGTCAAGACAATCTGTCGTCACTGCAAAAAATGGCGTAGACAACAGCAAGTCGTGTCGTTCTATATGTGACATCTCCATTTAAACATATAAGCCACGACACTTAAAACTACACGATTATCTGTCGTCACGCCAAAGTGGGAATGCGCCCTAAATGTAATATTTAGTATTACCTACCGTTGTCTAGGAACGCTTGCAAGCTCAGAAACGCGTGCCAACACGTTGCTGACCTGAGATTCTTTATCATACACTTCTTCAACGAAATACCAAAAATTGGAAAATTCCATGCAAATTCATGCCTCTAGCAACACCATATAATCTACAACCTCGTATTGTGTGGTCATCGATTTTACGTTTCATTGTTTCGTATTTTAAATCCCGAGTATAATTTTGATTAAAATATGGTTTAGATATGTTTAAATTGTTCCATAAATATAGTCATATTACAAGTTCGTCCATAAAATTTTCAATTAAAAATTGAGGGCCGCTTGCATAACGATCGCCTTTAAATAAAATTGGTTAATCATATTAAACTGCCTAAATACGTTTTACACAAAACCTATTGACAGTTCTTTAATCATATTTACCGGTAAATTTTGCGTTGTGCAAGACGCTAATTATATTTAAAGGTGTTAAATGCGTTTAGTGTTTCTTAAATAAATTTAAGGAACGTTATGCAAGCGTCCCTTAGTTTAGTTAATGCCACCCTAGTGCCTGCAGATGGCCACGCCACGCCATCTTGAATGATGTCTTACAGAGGGCGCTTGCCACCGCTAACGTACCGGTTTTATTGGAGTCGAACGCTATTGCACGTGACAATAGGCGTCCTGATGGAATAAATCTAATTTTCTGGCACCATGGCAAGCCTTTAGTGTGGGATGCGACCTGCGTAGACACGTTGGCCGCATCCCATTTACCAAACACTTCTAGATCTGCTGGTTCGGTGGCGGAAACAGCTGAAACACTCTAGCGGCGCAAATGTGTAACACCTGGACCGTGGGGTCCTGAGGCTATGAGCCTCTACCAAAATTTATTAAAACCTCTCATTGAATCTTCAGGTGATCAGAAGGCTGGTGCCTACGTCGGCCAACGGATCAGTATGGCGATCTAGCGAGGAAACGTAGCCAGCCTTCTGGGCACCTGGCTCTATAGAAGACGGTGATCTAGGTTCATTATTCTACTTATATACTTGAAGGACTATGGGTAGAATACAATATATAAGGTAGTTTTCTTTTATTGTATTAAATTGTTTGTTGTAAATAATATTTTTTGATTATAAAAAAATATCACTTTGTTTAGGTAATTATAGACAAATAAATGTCCAAATGAAAAATTAAAGAAAATAATATAGAATTTTCTTACATTATATTTTCTTCGAGATTTAACAAAATACCTAAAATTAAATATGCAGTGTAGTCGCTGAGGTACTTGGGTCAAATCTTGAGTGGGATGTATGCATGTGCAAGTAATTTTGTGACATGTGACATAATATTATATATGTTTAAGCCAATTTTTTTATAAAAAAAAAATTCATTAATTTAATTATACCAGTGGTCGCCCATGATCAAAATGCGACCATAATAATTAATTAAAATTATAAGTCTGAACATTATTAAGGTTCTGTTGTCAAAGACTATATTTCTATAATCACAGATTTCGCCAAGGCTACACTGTTAATTTGACTTTAACAATAAACAAAAGAGTATACTAGTATATGCGTGTGTGTGTCAAATACATGGTAGTGTGTGTATTGTTTATTTAATTGATTTAATGTATATTTATGCATATTAAAAAATAAATACGTAATACCGAAGTAAGAAAGAGAGTTGGTCTGAAAGAGAGTGTCGGGGTGAAGGTAAGGAAAGGAATGCTCCGGTGGTTCGGGCATGTGGAAAGAATGTATGATGAAAGAATGACTAAACAGATATACAATGCAAAAGTGGATGGATGCAGAAGTCGCGGAAGGCCACGACACACCTTCCATGATCAAATTGATCGTGTACTAGCAGAAGGTGATGTCAGGAGCCTTAAGAACAGACGAGCGTGCATGACAAGAACTATGAATGTCAAAGAAGCAAGTGAGGTGTGTAAGAATAAGCCTAAATGGCGCTCAAGGAAATGGACCTGGCGTGAAGTTATGTATGTATGTATGTAAAAAATAAATTAATTAAAAAATAGCATTCTACACTGATTCTAAACTATAAATGTGGGAAATTTCATACGTCTCCGTCCGCGCCATACCAATTTTCATCTGTTCCCAACCAATCGAAGCGGCTTAAAGGAAATTCACGCCACGTTGAATCATACACTATCTTTCCGTGTACACGCATATTCGTCAAAGTGCTGTCCAGTGTTTTTGACAAGTAGAAAATCTACGTTGAAAACTAAAAGCTATTAAACCATTTTCTATAGGTACTACAACACTAATCTTCTCTTGAACTTTTTATTAAGGAATACATTTTTAATGGCAGATAAAAAACTTAATTTCTATCGCAGTACCCGAGCGGACCACAGCTCCGTAACTTTGGCATCAAGTATTTTAATTATCTTAATCCTGAACTTCGGGAAAGCCTCTTTCCACTCAGAAATCTAGGGGATGGTGTAAGTCATTACACGCAGTCTTAGAGCCAGTAACACGCTTCAAGAGAGTCTAAATAAAAATAATTGATATCGTATAAAAGTTATAATATGATGTCAGTGTTGTATGAATTTTACTCCCTGGCCTGTTTTCGTAGATATAAAAAATGTTACAATATTTGCCCGTAGCGCTGTGATCGGTTCTTCCCTTCTCCGCTGATATGTCAAGTTGTAATACGGTTTGTGTTTTCTTTATGGGTTTTATTCTTATTTTAAATAGAGGGTAGCAAAAAAACCTAATTCAACCGATACCATTACTTACATGTTTTTATTGGTGTTTCTACTTGAAAACCTCAAAACAGCCATTATCGTGTTCGAAACGCTGAAGTAGATATTAGTCGTCAGCCATTTGTAGTCCACTGCTGGACGTAGACCTCTCCAACGCGGTGCCACTCATCCCTCGTCCTCTCATTACGTAATCCAGCGCCTACCAGCGACCTTGGTCCTCGGTCCATCGGGCCGGAGGGCGTCTGAATACGTTTACCGAGACGCGGTCTCCACTCCAGGACTCTTCTGCTTCATCGGCCATCGGTCCTGCGGCAGACTGCTAATTTTGTGAGCTACGTCGGGTACCTTGGTTCTCTTACGTATATCCTTATTTCTAATTTTATCCATAAGAGAAACACCCAACATAGCTCGCCATAGCTCGTTGAGCGACTTGGAACTTGTAGACCAATCCTGCCGTCAGTGTCAGGAAGTAGATATAAGTGTCCTAACTACTAACTAACTAACTCCGTTGGCTCAGCGACCCAATATGTGTCTTGGCCTCCGAAACGGGAACGTGCCACCTGTTCCTGTCCTGCGCGATTTCTTGCCAGTTAAGGGCTTGAAGCTCACACAGGTCAACCTCCACTCTGTCCGTCCACCGGTACTTGGGACGACCGACCGGACGTCGCCCATCCGATCGCCCCAAATATGCACTTTTGACGCTTCGATCCTCTTCCATCCGTTCCATGTGACCGAGCCATCGGAGGCAGTGAGATTTTATTTTTCCTAGTATGTTAGGCTCGGCCCGAATTTTTCAGTTGCGACGTTGGTTCGCACCCTCCAGCTGCCATCGTCTCTCGTTGTTGGACCCAAAATCTTGCGGAGAACCTTTCGTTCAGCCACCAAGAGCTGGTTCGTAAAAAAATACGTAGCAGTCGAATTGGATAAGAGCGAATTAGAATTGAAAATAGATAATTATGTTCGTAAATATTATAAACGCGGTTCTGGTACCTACGCTCACGTATGGAAGCGAGAGTTGGGTATGGAATAGAGAGCATGAAAGTAGAGTAAACGCGGTCGACATGCGAGCACTGCGCAAAATCTGCGGAATGACGCTCGCGGACCGCGTTCGTAATACCGAAGTAAGAAAGAGAGTTGGTCTGAAAGAGAGTGTCGGGGTGAAGGTAAGGAAAGGAATGCTCCGGTGGTTCGGGCATGTGGAAATAATGTATGATGAAAGAATGACTAAACAGATATATAATGCAAAAGTGGATGGATGCAGAAGTCGCGGAAGGCCACGACACACCTTCCATGATCAAATTGATCATGTGTTAGCAGAAGGTGATGTTAGGAGCCTTAAGAACAGACGAGCGTGCATGACAAGAGCTATGAATGTCAAAGAAGCAAGTGAGGTGTGTAAGAATGGGCCTGTGTTGCGCTCTGTTGTTCGTGCCTACCTATTGCGAACCCATTCAACTTGGAACTGGGGATTACAAATACGGTTGTGTTGTATCTAATATTTGGGTTTTCAGCTGTACTGTGTTGTTTGTATATATAATGACTGTTGTTGTTACTTACAAGCTTTTATTTAACTTGCGATGGATGTACCTATGTATATACGTAAGTTCGGGTGGAATTTTGCCAGTTAAATTTGACCAACTTCCCGGTTTCCGTTTGAGCTGAAATATTGCACGCATATGTATATCGCGTGACAATGCAATAATATGGTAACATGGAGCTGATCTGATGATGAGTCGGAAGGTGGCCATAGGAACTCCTGTACTAAACAAGATAGACCCGACGTGTTTGGGCTTGTTTTACTTGTCTTGGCTAGCTCTCTGCTGTTACATGTTATCCAGGATTTCAAAAGCTTGTATTTAAAAACCTTTTTAAAAAAAGCTTATTTTAAATTAAATTCGCTTTATTATAAAAAAAATATTTGCTACTGGTTGATGATGGTGCTGAAGAGTTCCGCTGATGATGATGAGAGCTGACATATTTCACTTCACTTGATTTATTTAATTGTAACGTAGCCGGCGTGCGTGCTGTTGCGATTTATTTGACACTGACGGGGGCGTGCGGGGGCTGCTAGTGATGTGACATCTCTAGTAGTGTTGTGCGGTTTTATGTAGCGGCGCGAACAGATAGTTTTTGTGTTGAAATTTATGGACTAATCTTGTCGTCGGTGTCTTAGCCCCAGAGATCATTACTGGTAGGACGGAGTCCCCGAAGATTTCTGTCTTGAATTGCTGAACTAATCAGTGATAAATTTATATATCTTGTACCACAAAATTAAACCGCTCAAGGGATCACGCTAAATTTTTAAAGATAAGTCGACAGTGACATTCCAGACTCAAGATGGGAGCCAAGTATAGAGTCAATATAATCAATTATCGGATTATTTAATTAGTAGAATTTATCCTAACCGTCGTTTTTAAAAAATGATTAATAATTGAGAGAAAGAAGAAGTTTTGACACATTGGTTATCTCAAAGTGCAAGTTGCATCACGATGTTTCCCTTCACCGTTGTTAGCGCGTGGTAATTGTAACAATATGCACATTAGGTCAGAAAACTGTCTAAGCGGTGCATGAGTTCCGGCCAGGATCGAACCCACGCCCCTTGCGTGAGGGACGCTAGCGCTAGCCATTACGCTACCACGACTAATATAACGACGGCCTTTACGAGATTTATGTCATTGCTCTATGTTTTGTTTTACAATTAGGACATAATTATTGTCTTCTGCTTGTTGTTTGTTAGAACTGTAACTTATGAGTGTTTATCTATTATAATAAATCTGTAGAAGTTGAATTTCTGTACAATAAAGAAAATGCTAAAAACCGACTCAGGGAGATGTAAGAAATCAAAAAACTAATTTAGTTCTTTATCAAATTTTTTGTCCCTCTTTTTGTCTGTTTGTCTGTATCTCCGAAACGACTGGACCGATTTAAATGGAATTTTGTATGATGGTAGCTTATATCCCTGGTCAATAAATAGGATACTATTGATCCCGAAAAATTAAGTATTTCCTTTAGGATAGTTGAAAAACCGCAGACGAAGTCGCGGGCAAAAGCTAATTTCTAATAAATCAACAGCATTTTAAATTCACATCCCACAATTTCGTAACAATATCATAATAGATGGAAAATCGATACCATCATACTCTAGAATAGATAACGTTTTTGTTCAAGTTTGACAACATTGAATTATTACCCGTCTGTATAAAGTTTCGTTTGAAGTTTCCGAATTTAATGTAGATAAAATACTATGTTTACCAGAAAGTATTCAATATTTTTTATGTTTATCGAAATTTATTTTCTTTTTTTAAAATTTTCTTTGCATTATTTCAGCAGACAGGCACACGACTCATGGTAAGCGGTTACCATCGCCTATTGACATTTGCACCATAAAAGGTATGTAATTAGTGTAATTTGGTACATAATTTGACTCAACTCCCTCGGAAATGGCTTGTTTTGCTAAAATATCAGCTGTTTCGTTGTCCCGCAGACCAACAACCAACAACAACATTACATACCAATAATTAAGAATCTTTGCTACAACACGTGGAAGGTATATTTTGACGAAAGATCTCAGGAAAAAGGCATCTGGTATAAAACGAGCCAACCATTTCCTTTGCGGTCAACCTGGATTAAAAATCAAGTGCTGAATCGAGAATTTACTGTGATATTTACGATCTTGACACATTCCACGGAACAAATTTTTGTACATGATGAAATTAGCACCTACACCAAATTGTTCTTCGTGTCAGATGTGTAAGATAGATGACGTCTTTCATGTATTAGTGGAATGTGTCCAAACTTACAGCCTTAGAAATAGTATTAATTTGTTTGATGTAGGCGGGTGCAACAGCATTTTGGCAGAGCCCTTATCAGACTGCCAAAAAGAATTATAAATGTCATGCACACGCCACCTAATTTAAATAATAGTTGTTGATTGTATTGTAGTTGCTTGTTAATTATTAAGGCGACATAGCCAAATTATGGCTAAGCCTTTAAGAAGAATAAAAAAAAAAAAACAAAAGGTTCTACCAATGTGCTGCTGCTCTCTTAAAGGATACTGGAACCAGCCAACTAATGCCGGAACACAACTCAAGGTTGTTATGGTGACATACTCTAGACCCTCTGGTCTAGTTCTGTTAGCCAATCAGATGGACAGATACCCTACCACTTGGCTGTCGATTGTTTTGTCGCTTTTTACGAACTTGTATTCTTTCTCCGTTCCTGTATGGATATAATATTTGTCTATCCCTCGGGAACAGTACTTTTTCCGGATGCAAGGCATCATATATACTGTTTTATACCTATGCAAATTATGGTCACAATCTGTCGCGTAGTTAGGGCGTCAAAATATCACAAACAAGCAAATTCTTCAAAAGCCTTATTACTGTTGCGGACAGAGAGCACCCCTTTGACCCGCCCGCCGGAGCACACCTTCTCTCCATGCCCCCCGCATACCGCCGACCCCCATAGCTCGCACAGTTAGCAGCTAGGCGCCGGACGGAATGTCGGATATAAAAACTGCTTTAGAGACTAGAAAGGTTCACTGGCTTCACATTGCATACATACATGGCACCAATACACACTAACTATCTGTCATTCATCATTCTCTATGAAAATCGTCTATATATACTTTTAATTAAATTGTAAATAGCGTGATTAATTAATCATACAATCTACATCGAGTTAGTTACAATATTATTGCCTAGTCGACGCGTGCCCACTTCGCTGGGCGTCGTTCAGGACTAAAAAGTATTATTAATCACAATCAAATGTAGCCTATGTCACTAAGAACTAATGTATCTTTCTACTACTGAAAGAGCATTCTAAATCAATTCAGTACTTCAAGAGATTACTGCCTACAAACACGCAAACTTTACCTCTTTTATATTGTTAATAGCGGACCGTCCCGCCTCACACGGGTGGACTTTTTTAAAATTTTGGAATAAACGTAGAATAAATTTACATATTTTCATGCAGGACATAAGTAGTATAGTTTAGTTATATCCGTGCAGGAACGGAGAAAGAATACAATTTCCTGCGGCCGGGCGGCTTGTCGTAAGAGGCGACAAAACAACCCACAGCCAGGTGGTAGGGCATTTGCCCGACTGGATGGCTACCACCCCTGGTCTAGAGTACGCCGTCATAACAACCTTGAGTTTTATTCCGGCATTAGTGACCAGGTTCCAGTCTCCCATAAGAGAGCAGCAGCGCATTTTTAGCACCTTTAGTGTTGCAAATGTTCATAGGCGGTGGTAACCGTTTTCCATCAAGTGGGCCGTCTGCCTGTCTGCTGAACTCCTGCAATAAAAAAATAAAAAAAAAGTTTTCTTTTTAATTATATGGCTATTTTTATTTACACTTTAGGTTACATTATTGAAGTTTTAGTACAGATCTCTAACTTTCCTAATAATAAATATAGCTTATGTTACTCACGGATAAAGTCGCATTCTGATGATAAAAGAAATTTCGAAATCGGTCCAGTAATTTTTGAGTTATATCGTTAAAAACATACAGAAATACAAATCTTGCCTCTTTATGTTATAAGTATAGATAGTAGGGGTATAGACATATAGATAACGACGTAGAGCGTGGCAATGCAGCCAGATTTCTGGCCACGCTTCCCTCTAGCAGCGATTTGTTACTTACTCTATATTAATTTATTATCCGTGCAGGAACGGAGAAAGAATACAATTTCCTGCGGCCGGGCGGCCTGTCGTAAGAGGCGACAAAACAACCCACAGCCTGGTGGTAGGGCATATGCCCGACTGGATGGCTACCACCCCAGGTCTAAGGTATGTCGCCATAACAACCTTGAGTTGTGTTCCGGCATTAGTGACCAGGTTCCAGTCTCCCTTAAGAGGGCAGCAGCGCATTTGTAGCACCTTTGGTGTTGCAAATGTCCATAGGCGATGGTAACCGCTCTCCATCAAGTGGGCCGTCTGCCTGTCTGCTGAACTCCTGCAATTAAAAAAAAAATATAATTTAATTTATTTTTAAGTATATAGTTTAATATTTTCGTCCTTTTTTCTTTTATTTCTCGTATTAATTGTATAAAAATATTTTTTACCTTGTTAGTATTTAATATTGAATACTTAGGCAGGCTTGCTTAATTTTAATTAAGAAACACAAAACGCATTTAAGACCCTTAAAAATAATTAGCGTCTTGAACGACGCAAAATTTGCCGCTAAACTTGTTTAAAGAACTGTCAATACGTTTTATGTGAAATGTATTTACGCAGTTTAATATGATTAACTAATTTTGTTTAAAAGCAATTTATGCAAGCAGGCCTTAATAAATGTACCTATATGATTGTAACATAGACATATCCATATATACCTACATCATTCGTGTCTTAATATTGTCAACAACTTGAAACATTATTCCAACGAAGAGCCATAAATACTGTTTTGCTTTATATTACGGCCAAAGTAGGTACTTTAATAATATTCGTGAAGTTCGCAAAAACGTGAAGCAAGTCCTAAATAAACTGAAAGCCGTGAAATTATGCACGGGAACAGGTAATTATTAATTTATTCCGTACAAAGCTCGTCTTGTGGCTTCGTTCGTGTAACAAAAAACATTTTTTTTTGAAGTGATAACTGATAACTTCCTATGGGAACCGCTTCGTTACGTAACGCGTTACGGCGCCAGTCTCAGAGGCAGCGGTAGGCAGGCTCTTCCTCTTTCACTCTGACCCACAGCGCTAGCCGTATTTCGGTGATTAGATTAAATCATGATACTAATAATATGCATACACAAAATTGTAATGTACATAATCAAGAATTGCAACTAAGAATAAAATATATTTTATAATCAATAAAAGATTTTATTAATATTTTTTTTACTTACATTATCATAATACATACATACATACATAACTTCACGCCAGGTCCCTTGCGGGGTAGGTACGAACAACAGAGTGCCATACAGGCTTATTCTTACATACCTCACTTGCTTCTTTGACATTCATAGCTCTTGTCATGCACGCTCGTCTATTCTTAAGGCTCCTGACATCACCTTCTGCTAATACACGATCAATCATTATCATTATCATAATAATATACATAAAGTTTAAGTAATAACTAGCTTTTCTCAAGTTAAACAATTTCAATATTAAATAGTTCAACTTGACTGACTAGTGTAAGTAATCTCTATTGTCGGGCGTCTTGAGACGCACACTTTTTTCGGATTTTTCGATAGAACTATGCTAAAGATGCAATAGCGTAATGGCTAGCGCACGCGTCCCACACTCAAAGGGCGCGGGTTCGAACCTGGCCGGAACACATGCACCACTTAGGCAGTTTTCTGACCTAATGTGCATATTGCTACAATTACCACGCGCTAACAACGGTGAAGGAAAACATCGTGATGCAACCTGCACATCGAGATAACCGTGTCAAACCTGCCAAGCTGCCTTGGCAAGCGTGGAGGGTATACTGTCCATTCCCCTATAGTGGGAGGCCCGAGCCCATCAGTGGGACATTATTGGGCTGTTTATTATATGCTAACATCATTATTTTGCTTATACAACATCTTAGGCCCAGTTGTATATATCGGTATCGATCGGTGTGATACCACGCAAACACAGAATATTGACATGAAACGGTTAGTACTGAACTAGTTGTGTATTGTTCGATGAGTGAGAGTTCAGATTGCCTACTTTTTCTTTCCCCTGTCTCATATCTCATCCCATATATCTTATTCTCATTATCTCATTTTAAATTTTTTTATAAAATAAAACAATATAAAATTTTAAAACCACGCATTCGTTTCACATCAGAGATGATTGCAACACCGAACGAGGAGAGGATTTTTTTATAGATGGAGTACAGCAGACAGCTTGAGAGCCCACCTGATGGAAAGTGATTACGCTCGGCCATATTTGTAACACCTTATAAGTTCTGCTACTACTACTACTACCACCTCTACATCTACCACTACTACCACCACTACCACCACTACTACTACTACTACTACCATCACCACCACCACTACTACTACTACTACTACTACTACTACTACTACTACTACTACTACTACCACTACCACCACCACTACTACTCCTACTACTACCACCACCACCACTACTACCACTACTACTACTACCACTACTACTACTACCACTACTACTACTACTACTACTACTACTATCACCACTACAGCTGCAACTACTACTAGTACTACTACTGATAGAAATACTCCAGCTTTAAAAAAACTGAGGAAATTAAAAGAAAAAAGTTTTGTAAAAAATCAGAAAAATTGAAGATGGTATAGTTTAAAATACACATTTAACAAAAATTGCTATTTGGAAAAGATCAGTAATCTTAAGAATTTTTATTGTTTCATAGCCAAATGACACATTAAGACGCGCTCAGAAAATCTTTTATACTATGGAGTGACGAACAAACAAATGTTTATTAGCAAATACTTGTTATTTACGTACATTATTATGCAAAGAGGCATAAACTTGAACGGTAGACGAGAAAATGTTTATTTAAACAAGGCTTTATCTGCATTTATAATGCTGTTGGTATTTCGCGTATTCTTATATGCCTCCATTTTTTTATTAACTCAAGTAAAATAACATTTTTATATGTAATGAAAATCTGTTTTAAAATTTTAGTACCTGAAGAGCAATAAAATTGAACAAGGGTGTATTAGGATTTAGGTAATGAAAAATTAATAGTATGAGTTTTATTATTAATGTTACATACCGACAAAGGCCGTACATCTGGCATGCTGTAAAAACGAACTCTTTTATTTACTTCGTGTTTAAACTTTAAAAACGTCTATTGTTATCGTACTTATTTTAAGGCTGTAATTAGTGTCGAACGAGTTAATTCTTGTTGTTATTGCATTGCGTCAAAGCTTACCAGATGTGCGTGAACCCTTTGTCGGTATTATACAGTTTAGTGTAAAACAATTCCCGAACGGAGGGGAGGATTAGTCAAGCGACGATTACAATACTGGCCATACCTGTGTAATACTTTCGAATAGCGACATAGTGATGGGATTTTAGCGTGTTGAATTGCATCGAATCGTGCAGTGTGTACTGGTTGCATCCAGTTTTATTTCGTACTTGTTTTATACGTGTTTGTCCAGTTCTAATAAACTCTATAGTAATTCCAACGGCATTTATTTTAATTCAGGTCCTGGAGATTATTATTGTTCAATTGCGTAGTGTCCCTTTTTTTAGCAAGATATTTATTAATTTAGTAAAAGGCAGATCTAACGTTTTACTCGGAATCTTATTGAAGAAGCGTATACCGAACCCCAAGAAAGAGGACCAACATCAGCAACAATGGAGATTCATCATCTCTGCCTACACTTAAAAGAACAGACCTAATAAAATGTACACTAACTTAACATAATAGAAACAGTGTGTAACGGCTACGGCGCGACACCACAAATGGTGATGATGATGAGAGAGAATGATGTTGATGGAATGTAGTGATAAATGATAAATGATAGCCAACCGGCTATAATTTTGTATATTAAATGATAAATATAAACCTATAAAAGTAAGGATAAATGATAAAGATTGATATAAATGAATGATATAAAATGATAGAATGATTAGTGTGCTGTACGCGACACGTGAGAGCGATAAAACGTGTTCGCTACTTGCTTTGAACTCTACCTGTGTTCGGTTAACACCAACACATACCTATAACCTATGGGTTATTATAACCTTACCTATATTATAAATAAAAACCCATACTTATATAATATACTAAATGATAAAGGATAGTGATTGATATAAATGACTGATTTAAAGTGATAGAATGATTAGTGTTCTTGTCAACCGAACACCGGTACAGTTCGAAACAAGTAGCGAACACGTTCGATCTCTCTCACGTGTCGCGTACAGGACACTAATTATTCTATTATTTTATATCATTCATTTATATCAATCTTTATCATTTATCATTCGTTTCATAGGTTTATTATTATCATTTAATATATATAAGTATGGGTTTTTTATGTAAAGCCCATACATAATGTTCTCGGCCCGTACACACTGTAAGTCGCAAATGCGTCTAAAACTACATTTCTCATTCCGAATCTCGTTTGAGAACGAACAAGTTCGTTATCTCGGAGGCCTATTTGCAGGAGCCGCAACTTACCAAGTGCTGTTATCTACCAAAGTTGCCTTCAAACTTCACCCGCGCTTTGACTTTGATTGAAACGATCTGGCTTATTTTGAACTTTAGAGCAACGTGTACATACAATCTGTTTGATTATTTACATATGTATCACGGATATTAGCCTTGGAAGCCTTATCTATTTGGGAAGGAGTACATACTTTAACATACGTCTCAGAGACGTATAGATATTTAAGATACGCCTGATTAAATATATCTACTCGTATCCTATATTTCGAAGGAAACTTTAGTAGTAAGATAATCATAGTTATTTATTGCAAGAGAATAACAACATTATAAGCTTAAAAAGCAAAAAGTCGACTACCAGAACCTACTAGAAACGTAAGTTGGTCTTAAAAGTTTGAGAAGAATGTGGAACATTCTGGAAGAAAAATACCAGGACAGATACATTCCAGGAAGAGATAGCTGATGAACAAAAAGAATAACAAAATGAAGATCGGAAATACGGTATGGATTTTATCCGTGCAGAAGCGACAAAGAAAAATTTCTGCGACCGGGCGGCATGTCGTAAGAGGTGACAAAATAACCCATAGCCAGGTGGTAGGGTATTTGCCCAACTGGATGTCTACCACCCTTGACGACAAGACTGCCATTTGTATCTAATTATAATATTTTTTTGTGTTATGGGAGCTGCTGCGTCTACTCATCGTAGCTGACAACGAACTACTGACTAGCGAATTTTTTTTTTGTAGCTTACTCAGTTGAATAGCCGCAGATGACTGTTTCAGCAATACCGGGCTTTGGGGGCTTCCCGACTCCGCGGGAGCGAAGGCGTTCAGCCCGGATTCAGCACGCTCGAGGAGGCACCTCCTGTGAGGTTCGACCTCGGCTCGACCGCTGCGGGGGATTGACTCTATATTGGGAACAAGCCGTAAAAGGCTGAATGAGCTAAGCCAACCGGCTGAAGTGATTATTTGGGGACTCGTCATCGACTCCGCCGGCGGAGCCGATCCTAGTCCATCATTACTACCGCTTCGCAACGTGTTATAGCTGGAGGAGAAGAAGCGGCGGAAGAAACTCTCCAGCAACACGCCTAGGCTAATCTTGTATGGCTGACTAGCGAAGCGCAAGAGCGCTCATATTAATAGTTGCTCTATCTTGCTCGCACAACATCCGTCCGGCTCACACACTCTATTTTATATTATACTAGCTGTACAACTTGTTAATATGCAGTACAATAATGTACTTTGCAGTGTATTATTTCATTAATTTTATTGTACAATAAAGTATATTCTAGAGCACTGCGCAAAATCTGCGGAGTGACACTCGCAGACCGCGTTCGTAATACCGAAGTAAGAAAGAGAGTTGTTCTGAAAGAGACTGTCGGGGTGAAGGTAAGGAAAGGAATGCTCCGGTGGTTCGGGCATGTGGAAAGAATGTATGATGAAAGAATGACTAAACAGATATACAATGCAAAAGTGGATGGATGCAGAAGTCGCGGAAGGCCACGACACACCTTCCGTGATCATATTGATCATGTATTAGCAGAAGGTGATGTCAGGAGCCTTAAGAACGGACGAGCGTGCATGACAAAAACTATGAATGTCAAAGAAGCAAGTGAGGTGTGTCAGAATAAACCTGTATGGCGCTCTGTTGTTAGTGCCTACCCCGCAACAGACCTGGTGTGAAGTTATGTATGTAATTAAAATATATATATACATATTTTATCTGGAAATCTTTAACATTATTAAAAAATATTTATAATTGACGCGTTAAGCCCATCGCTACATCTGCGAGATACGGTCTTTACATTACCCCAGATGTAGCTAAAGCATTACACACGTTCTAAATATTGTACTACGATTTTAAGGAACACTTGTGCCCGCAGACTTCCACAAGTAGTAATAAACCTATGTTAAGTGAATATATCTTGTATGCCTTTACAAAACTTTTGCCGTTTCCTCGCCTTAGGAGGTCGGAGCACACGTTTCGCCTGATATAAGGAGCATAAAGTATACCTATACGCTAATAAACAACATTGCCTCAGTTCATTTGTCAGTGGTTCAGAACCATCGAGTTTGGCTGTGGTACAAATAATAAGAGATAGCGTTATTATTTATCCGAGCAGGAACGGAGAAAGAATATAATTTTCAGCGGCTAGACGGCCTGTCGTAAGAGGCGACAAAACAACCCACAGTCAGATAGCTACCATCCCTGTTCTACGGTATGTCGCGATAATAACCTTGAGTTGTGTTCCGGCATTAGTTACTAGGTTCCAGTCGCTCTTAAGAGAGCAGCAGCGCATTTATGGCACCTTTGGTGTTACAAATATTCATAGGCGATGGTAACCGCTTTCCATCAGATGCACCGTCTTCCTCTGTGCTGAACGCATGCAATAAAAATGCATTAAATTTATTACAATTAATTGTCATTTAGTAGAGAAATAAAATCAAAAACATAGTCTTGGTGTACACTCGGGTATCTAATAGTGACGCACTTTGCACGTATTATTGAATTACGACCTTTTGCATTACGTTTGGATTTGTTGCATTTGGTTGGTACTGAATAAAATACTTAGAATATAATAGAATAGAAAACACTTTATTGTTCACAAAAATAAACAATTACAATAATAAAACGCAAAATCAAAGGCGGCCTTATCGCTTAAAGCGATCTCTTCCAGGCAACTTGACTGAGAGGGCACTTTTAACAACTTATGTCTAGGTATAATACTTATGATTTATGACAATGCTAGTTTCTGCCCGCGACTTCGTGCGCGTGGATTTTTTTTTCATAAAAAGTCTTATGTTACTTCTTATACCTCCAAGAATATCTGTACAAAGTTTCATGATGATCGGTTGAGTAGTTTTCGCGTGACAGCGTAACAAACAAACTTACATTCACATTTATAATATTAGTAGAGATAAGTATGGGGTTAAGTAGTTCCTACTCTGTGCATATTTTACTGAAATAATTCGATTATACGCCAATGTAAAATTACGCCTCCATAGAGCTAAACCGCTTATGACTTGAACCACGGTATAAATACCAAACTGCGGTACCGTAGTCGTATGTGCAAATTACACGATGAAATTTATTAGAGCATTCCTTTTGAGAATTATCGCTGCCGCTTTTTGGTTTATGACTTCTGACGTCACATTATTGGTTCAGGTTTCGGCTAATTTTGGTTTCAGGGTACATTTCGAGCTCACGCTAGAATGAAACTTATAATACATAGTAATATATGAAACGTAATGTATTTATTTTTATAAGACATGAAGATATACAAAGTGTTATTACTGTTACGAGTTACGCAGGACTCGAATTAAAATACCGTTGAAATTACTATTGAATTTATTAGAACTATATAAACACGTATAACATAGGTACAAATATAACTAGACACTACTAGGTACAAACTGCACAATTCAATAACACGCGCAAAGTCCGTCACTATATCGCTCATTGAATCCACGTCTTGCTCCTTGCGTAATCCTCGCTTGACTGCCCTCTCCGCATTGGTTCATTGCTTTATAATGCACCGACCCATACCTGGCAAGCTTCGACGCAATACAATAACAACAAGGATTAGTTCGGCACTAATGACGGCCATAAAACAAGTACAATAACAATAGAATGTTTTTCTTAACTAAAAATTCTAAACACAAAGTAAACAAAAGCATTCCTAAATGCGGGAAGGTAATAAACTGCGCTTTACGACAGGCAGGTGTGCGTTTACCTTTGTCGGCATGTAACAGTAATATATGAAACGGAATGTATTTATTTGTATAAGACATGAAGTTATACACAGTATTATTATCATGCAGTACATGTTTCGTCTAAGGATTGGTACCGGTTTAAAATTTAACCGCTTTTAAACATTATAACCGGATATAACAATAAATTCCTTCGGAATGTAAACGTTTCAAGAAATGTTATGTAAACCTCTATTAACCGGTAAGAGCGGTTCAAAACCGGTTTATTCAAAAACAGGTGTAACGAACTTTTATTACTAAAAACCGTGTCATTGAAGTTAAAAGTAGAGATAATGGAAAAGAAATCGCGATATGAAAAGGTTCGCCAGTTTTCGAATTGATTCATTTAACGTTCCGCTAGCACATGTTGGATTTTCAAAATAAGTCACAGAACACACTATTCCACAAAAATATGTTTAACTGTTTGACAATAAAGTTTAAAATCACTTCGATCAAAGTTGTTTGATTTTCTATCTTGTCTTAAAAGATTGTTTGAAATGTAAAACGTTATTATTGGTTTTAATATCTTTGATAAGCGTAGTGATCACATCTTTGTTTCTGATGACTAAATCTATTGTTTATCTCAGTGTCGGTTATTATTAACATTGTAATTATATTTATTCAGGTTTGAATATTTTATAAACGAAACCAAACGTAATATTTATTAAAATGTTGGCTGTTGTATCTTGGACTCGTGCAAGCAAAACTTGACTTTAAGCTGATGAACATTTTCATACCGCAACTATACTTAGGTTTTTTTTTATCAACTCTATGGACTCGAGTTCCGTACCCTTTCCTGAAACTTAATTTCGAAGAAAGTTTTAAGTATTTATACACGAGTAGAGTGTGTCTGTTACATGTTGGTGTTGTGAGAGAGTGCATGTGCAGTGTGTGCCTTATGTCTATACCTATATATATTATCCTAACTAGTGCCATGTGTTTTGTACTGTACTTAAGTTATAACCGGTTCTACTTTTTCACTTTTCCAATGAGCATTACCGAATCGTCCAAGTTATACACTATCGACAGTGTCATCAATGAAATTACTATCTACTACTACTATATTTATAAAAATAGATGAAAATCCATAATCCTAAATGTTACACTAATATACGTATAAAGCTGAAGAGTGTGTTTGTTTGTTTGCTTGAACGCGCTAAACTCAGGAATCACTGGTCTGATTTGCTATCGATCATCACGCTAAGACCGAAGGAGCGGAGCACCAATGAAGAATGTTTCAAAATCGCGGGCAGAAGCTAGTAATCTATAAAGTTGAGTACAGAAAAAATTAAGCGGCTATAAATAACCACATGTTTACACAAAAGTACTTTGAACACACAGAATTATGTACGCGAGGTTATTTCAAGAGTGTATTTACGCAAACTTAATCTAGATTTAATTAATGCAGCTGTGTTTAGTTCACAGTATAAATACTTTTAACGGTAATTATCCGTTACGATACGATCCTACGATTTTAGAAAACGTGTAAAAAAAGTTAACCGATAGGTCATTTCTATATATGTAATAAAACTTATGTCTAAAAAGGTCCAATTTATGTTAAATGAAAAAAAATTAACGTGTGCGTCTCCGGACGCCCGACATTAGTGATAACTTACGTGGCAGAAAGGGAAGCCAGACATACAGGCGCGGTAACGCGTTACGTAATGAAGCGGTTTACCCGCCCATAAGAAGTTATCACTTCACAAATGCTGGAAACTATGTCAGGGTGATATAAGAAGTGAAATAGAACTAATTAGATTTTTTTTCTGTTTGTCTGTTATACGGGCTAATCTCCGAAATTATTGTGACAACGACAAATAATTTGGTGAAAAGAAGAAGAATAAAGAATTCCAAGGACGATTCAAACGACGACGATTAAAACAAGAAAACGTTGACAAGCTAAAAGCATTTTGGAGGCACTAGTAAAAGGAACTAAAACAAGAAAAAGTAGAAAAGGTAATAGAATTTAGAAACTGCCTCTGTTAAAGAAATATATAAAAGTAGTAAGTCACCTAATCAACGTACGAGACATAAGTTTACTGTAAGTATATGTACTGTGTCTTAGTGCGAGCAATTAAGAATGCCGCCGCTCGCATAATTGCGGAAATGGAGCCCTGCCCAGATATACAACTTGGGACTGTGCGGTTTTTTATTCCAATGCACTTTAATACGGCGGAAAGCTTAGAATTCTTGTTAGAGTTTAAAAAGGTATAAGAGCGTTTAATAATTTAATTTCATGTTAGTTTTTGAATAGAAAACCTCGACAACTTACGTTACAACAAGTGTCGCATAAGTAAACAAAGTATCTATATTAGGGTGACGCAAAAAACTTTTTTTTGAGTCTCGAGTGAAAAAATGTTAGTTTTTGATGTTTTAAGAACTCCCTCCAAAGGACAGCTCAAAAAAAGAATTAAAAAATACCTTTTCTCCAAATTTTTTAAGATTTCAAAAATCGCCAAAAACTCGTTTTTTTTAATTCAATTTGTTTCTCTCATTATGGTATTACTAGCTCGAAAAAGTTTAAAGTAATGCACTAGTACATTAAAAAAAATTGAGCGACCTTTGAAAATTCAAATTTTGAACTGAAACTTTTAGAAACTTATTATTATTGCAGGAGTTCAGCAGACGGGCAGACGGCCCACTTGATGGACAGCGATTACCTATCGCCTATGGACATTTGTAACATCGAAGGCGCTACGAATGCGCTGCTGCTCTCTTTAGGGAGCCTGGGACCTGGTAACTAATGCCGGAACACAAAACAAGGTTGTTATCGCGGCATACTCTAGACCAGGGGTGGTCGCCATACAGTCGAGCAAATACCCTACCACCTGACTGTGATTTGTATTACCGCCTCATACGACAGGCCATCCGGCCGCAGGAAATTGTATTCTTTCTCCGTTCCTACATGGATAATTCTCAAAGACGTTATATTGCTATAAGCTTTAACACACTTTTTGTTTGTGCCTGAACCATATGTGTTACAAATGCGATAGTAACTCTATTTGCTACCTTTTCAAGACTAAACGGCTGTCTAGCCGCTTAATTCTGGAAAGTTACGATCCGTCTGGATCGTAATGAAATTTAGTGGGAAGATAGATTGCATCCTGTGGCGGTTATATACGATTTAGGAGATTGTTAGGATTAAATTTGTTACTGGGAAATTCTTTGCCTGAGCCAGACGAAACGTAGTGATGCATACTTTCTACTGCATTATTGGAATTTGACATGGATACTGCATTCACTGAAGCATTACTTGTAGATAGATATGCTTGATCTGATTTAACTAATTATTTAACTTCGGAATAAGCCTTATCATTGTTCGGACAGACATTTACTTAATCGACAACTAATTGCATAACTGGGAAATTACTGTCCAAATGATAATAAGGACTAAACTCACCAGTTTCGCCATTTACCTAGTTTTTAGTGATAACTTCTTATGGGAGGGTAAACCGCTTCGTAACGTAACGCGTTAGGGTGCCAGACTGTCTAGCTTCCTTTCTCTCACGCATACGGAAGCGGTAGGCAGGCTCCTCCTCTCTCACTCTAACCCACACGCTATATACATAAAATTAAAGAAATAACCTAAGCTTTTCACAATTTAAACAATTTCGACATTAAATAGTTCAACTTAGATTAGTCTAAGTTATCACTTCTGACGGGCGTCCCGACACGCATCCTTTTTTTTATTTCTGGAGAACAGTAGACCGGCTGACGACCCAACTGTCATGGAAACTGGTTACCATCGCCTATAAACGTTTGCAACACTAAAGGTGTTAAAATGCAATGCTGCTCTCTTAAGGGAGACTGGAACCTGGTCACTAATGCCGGAAGACAACTCAAAGTGGTTATAGCGGCATACTCTAGACCAGGGGTTGTTGGCCATTCAGAGGGGCAATTGCCCTACCACCTGGCTGTGGATTGTTTTGTCGCCTCTTACGACAAGCTGCCCGGCCGCAGGAATTTGTACTCTTTCTCCGATCCTGCATGGATATATTAATGTATTATTTTTTAAGATATGTTGTCGTTAAATACGTTATAGTTTTATCATTATTGCATTGTACATTATGTATTATTATTTTATTATGTGCGTTGTATTTTCCTTCGTGACTTCACATGCTGGAAAGTGGAAGAACAGAATATGCTGAGACTGGGTCGAATTTTAGGGCTTATTTATTCTGTTTCTGTTATTTTACTGTTTGATAATACTCTGTATTGTTTTGTCCTTAATACATACATACATACATAACTTCACGCCAGGTCCCTTGCGGGGTAGGCACGAACAACAGAGCGCCATAGAGGTTTATTCTTACACACCTCACTTGCTTCTTTGATATTCATAGCTCTTGTCAGTTTGTCCTTAGTAATATAGGTATTTGATGTACTTTTGCATAAACTGAATTTATGCAAAAGTACATCAGGCTTCTATCCCATTTATCGTGTCCGCTCCTTCTGATGCATATCCTTTATGCTGTTCCACCTGTCTGATACATTTATCCAACCTTAAAGGCCTCAGTAGAGCACCTCCCTTAAAGGCATTTGGAATTTGTTAGTATGTAATGACTTTCCATTAGGTGGACCATGTGCCTGGTAGCTAAGTTTACTATAAAAAAGTTTTATTGCAAAAATGAGCAAACTTTTTTTCAGCAGAATTAATATATTATGTTGTCAGGACCGCACTAAACCACATTCCACGTATCGAAGGCCTGAAAATTATTATGTTCCCGTATACATTAACCGAGTGTACAATTTCGGGGTGTGCCGCATCGGACATTTGCGTTCTAATCATTTATTCATTTCGGGCGTCAAGCGTCAATTCGATATATCCGCATTGCAACGTGCTCTAATATTTACTAACGGCTATCTGTATTGGTCATCTCTTGACAATATGTGTGTTTTGACTTTTGTTATTCAAATTATTATTTTTAAAATCTTGTTATTCAAGTTCAAAATAAGTTCCACTGGAGAACACTTTTTGAGATTCATAGATGTAAGTCAAAATTTAAATCTACTTCCTATTCTATGTACACCACTTTGCAACGTGCTATCGCTGCTCAAATTTAAAGTTGCATTACATAACAATTACTTTTCAAAGAATGAACGAATGTTTATACATACACATAGTACAGGATCCTGCTATACAAGGACCTTCACCGAGATGTTTATTCAATGAAACCTATTTTTTATTTAATTTAATGTGTCAATAAATATATTGCATATGGGTTGCCTAACAAATTCAAGATTCAAAGTCAAATCAGTCCAGACTAATTAATAATTTAAAAAAAAATGTTAGTCTAATATCCCGCTATACAACGACCTTCACCGAGATGTTTATTTGATGAAACCTATTTTATATTTAATTTAATGTGTCAATAAATATATTGCATATGGGTTGCCTAACAAATTCAAGATTCAAAGTCAAATCAGTCCAGACTAATTAATAATTTAAAAAAAAATGTTAGTCTAATATCCCGCTATACAACGACCTTCACCGAGATGTTTATTTGATGAAACCTATTTTATATTTAATTTAATGTGTCAATAAATATATTGCATATGGGTTGCCTAACAAATTCAAGATTCAAAGTCAAATCAGTCCAGACTAATTAATAATTAAAAAAAAAATGTTAGTCTAATATCCCGCTATACAACGACCTTCACCGAGATGTTTATTTGATGAAACCTATTTTATATTTAATTTAATGTGTCAATAAATATATTGCATATGGGTTACCTAACAAATTTCAGTCCAGCATATGATTAATTAACAGTTAAAAAAATTTTTTTTCAACATTTCACCGGTTTGTATAGTAAACAAATTCTATACCAATCGAGGTAAATCGATACTAGCATTTTGCACCGGTCTGATTATTGAATTAAAATTAAATGAAACTAAAGATTATTTCATTATGAACACGGCGGTATAGAGTTGCCTGCTAAAAAATCAGTCCCGAATTCAGGAAAAGAATAGACAACCTAACATTTGCATATTCTATGGGCTTCATACTTTCGATTGGTGCAGAATTTGTTTCATAAACAAACCGGTGAAATGTTGAAAAAAGAATTTTTTTTTAATTGTTAATTAATCGTATGCTGGACTGAAATTTGTTAGGTAACCCATATGCAATATATTTATCGACACATTAAATTAAATATAAAATAGGTTTCATCAAATAAACATCTCGGTGAAGGTCGTTGTATAGCGGGATCTTATACTAACATATATATAATCTGAAATGTTATAATCAAAGTTTATTAAACTAGAATTATTACAATTACAATATTAAATACAACACAATAATACACAGAAATATTAGGACAACTCCAATAGTTGTCTCCACGCTTGTCAGGTGTCGAGCAGCAATCTGCCCTCAAAGAATACTGCGATTATCGAACAGAAATTATCGACCACAATATACTATGTCTTGTCCAACAGAGCTTACGCTCTATTCAACCGATGAACGTAGATGACGTTTGTAGACCGTCGGTTGTAGACTGTTGGTTCTGGACTGCCTCTCCTCGGTGCCCGAACACTGCGTATTTAAAAGGCCCTCGTAGCGCGCTGCAGTGACACCATCCGGTAATGCTTTGGCGCCACTTCAGTTTCAATTCCTCCATAACACCAACTTCCGCCATCCGTATAACTTCCAACTTCCGATTACTCCATGCTTCTATATTGACATCCGGTTATACGACTTCTGATTACTACATTTGACTTACTTCTGTCATATGGTTACGTTATAATAACAAATATGATTCCTACATATTTTTTTTTATCAATTCCTTCAGCTTGTTATGTAGTAAAAACCCTACGTAAAATAATAATTTAACACATTTAAATTACCGCCAAATAAACATATTTATGTCAGGTTGCCACAACTTATCTGTGGAATCGACGCCGCCAACTTAACGGCGAACGATGACCAACAAAAATCATTTACAAACAAAATATATTTTTTAAATAAACTAAATAATCTAATCAAAATACTATTTTTTATTTAAAAATATCAACATTAATCGAGTACTAAATAAACTAAATTTAATTTTAACTTTCTAAAAAAGGCAATTAAGAACTCGACAGTATCGGCTGAGTGCCTTAGCCTCTCCATTTCTGAACGACACCGAGAACTGTCAGCCGTCCTTAATCAGCCCCGTCATTACGTGGAGTTCATTTATTGTTTGTGCCGTCGTAATGTGATTGGACAAGTAACTAAAGAGCCACCTTATTGGTTAGTACTTTGAAGGCAAATAAAGCCGGTAATAACGAACGGAGTGAATCCACCCCTTTTTGGCTGCGAACCTTGGTCGACACTGGTCGTGAGAAAAGTGAAACTTCGAACCAGGTCACCGACAGAAAAATCGGTGAGTACCTTCTAAGTTCCTACTCGAAAACCCTCGTTCACATACCAATCGAGAATTAAGAAATCTAAACCCTTCCAGGCACAATGATTACACTCTCATCAGGACCTTGGGGTCACCTCGTCCGGCCACCAGAGTTCGGTGAGGAACAGTAGAATAATCACCCCTTCTGCGGCTCCTGTTTTATTTAAAAGAAACCCCGTAAGAAAATCTTGATTGTTGCAAATCTTTAACTCCCTTTTTAATCTTTCATAATTAAAGATCGACATACCCTCATGTCTCGGTTGTCTTAAACAACCTCGCAAGCCAACGTCAAGTTAGTATACCGAAGACTAAGCGTGCATTATGGCGCGTTACAGGTCTTCAGGGTTTTTTTTGGATGGAGCTGGTGTTTGGAGCTGGTAAATGAACCCTCCAACCAGCTCACTACTACCCTGTAGCTGATACAAGATAAGCACGTGAAGCCAGGCTGCCGACGCGCCTGCCGTCTTCAGACTAGCTGCCCACGCCGTTACCAGGCGTTACAGCTAAGCAAATACTTATAATATCTAAATTCATATTAATGGATCCGTCGTACCAACTTTAGTTAATTTACTCCAAAATCCATCAGATATATTACCAACTTTTCATCACAAACCTTTATTACAGTCTGACGCCTCTACAACCCCACAACTTGTGAACTATATTTTTAAAGTCTCAAACTGCTATGTTATAAATACTATTCGTATTTGTTATATTGATGTCCGTCGTAGCTTAAGTACCACGGTCTTTCACTAATCATTTTCACCAAATAAATATATAAAACGCCTACAAAAAATCCACCTTACCGTCTTTCGATTAAATCAGTCAAATTCGCCAGTAGCAAAAGTAACACACATCGTTAATTCACTCGTCTAATAACTCCGAGCTATTAGAGCCCGAATCCATCATCCGATCCCCCCAAAACAAAAAGGGGGAAGTGGCTGGGTGGACATCAAAAAACGCTAGTGGACACTCAAATTACCTTCGTTCCAACTCAGCCATGTTTGCTCTGTCCTCGACAAACAACTTTGCGTAATGAAGAATCGACATTGTATACATTTTCGGGCGGTCCAAGTGAAACGATGTAGCGTTTTTTTATTTTTTTATTGGTGAGTTCAGCAAACAGGCAGACGGCCGAATTGATGGAAAGCGGTTACCATCGCCTATGGATATTTGCTATACCAAAGGTGCTACAAATGTGCTCTGCTGCTCTGTTAAGGGACACTGGAACTTGGTCACTAATACCGGAATACAACTCAAGGTTGTTATGGCGGCATACTCTAGGCCAGGGGTGATAGCCATCCATTCGGACAAACGACTTACCACCGGGAGTCTGAGATATATATAAATAATTGAAATCATTTTTTTAGGTAGACGTGTTGCTGGGGAGTTTCTTTGCTATTTATTCTCCTTTAAACAGGGACAACACGTTGCGAAGCGATGAACATAGAAAAGGAAATGAGTTTAGATTTTGATTTACATGTCAGTAGGCGGATTTTTCCTTTTTTATGGATTTATAGGTTTGCGTTTGACCACTGTCTCACCAGACGTAGAGTGATGACGAGGTCTTTATGGAGAACGATTACTTAGAAGATACCCAACATTCAAAAAGTGTTTTGTGACAGTGGAAATTATTTTGAATAAAACGTTTGAATTTAAAATTGAATTCTGTAAATATTATTAGAGTTTTAGGTCCTGTAACTAAATTTAATAAACCAACATAATTCATGAAAATGTGGATAAAATTAGACAAAACTAATGACATTTCTTACGGTGTATGTATACATAACACCGGGTGAATTTTGTAAGTGGTGTAACGTCCACCCGACCCTCAAAAAGCCAAGGAATGACAAACTCAAGCCGAAGCATAGAATGAGAAATAAAAGAAGTTATAAAGTGAAAATTAATAACATTTATTAAGTAAATAAACTTACTTTGGCCATAAATCGTGATCATCTAGTAATAAGAACCCTCGTCATAATACCGTTAACCCTATGTTCACAAGGTAGGTTATATAGGAGTGTTGATCAAGGAACAGGAAGACTCAAGGATCGGTGTATAATATATATCTATATAAATAATAGTTTTATAGTATAAGTTGTAAGTGTAAAATGTCATGCGTTTTATGAATAATGACAAATGTATCGACTCATGACATAAGCTCATCACCTGAGTACGCCGTGCCTTTATTAGCCAAAAGGAATTTTAATGTACATTTCATAACAAATTATATAATTTTGTGTAGGCACCCCACCTAACCACCTCTCTGATATTATGCCACCGCATTCTTTAGCTATCAGTAAAAGAGCTCATATCAGAATAAAAGAAGAACCTCCAATCTTTGAATTAGAATTTATTGAATTGATTATAAACATTATCTAAACTAGCGTCGGTTCACAACGTACTATCGCTGGTGAGAAGAGCCGACAAGAAACTCACTAGCAGTACGTCCTATCAATTTAGAAAACACATTTGGAGTGCCTTTGTGTAAAATGAGTTGGAAAGGCCAAAAGACTTGAGTGAACATTTCATCTCAGAGTCACCCTTCCAAAATATCAAATAAATTTGTAATTATGAGGAATATCACCTCAGCGACCTCCCCTGATGCAAGTAGAATATCACAGTGAATTAAAAATAAAATTTAAATAAAGTTTAAGTAGTGATACTCTCTACATCCCATGAAATTCCCTTTCCTAAATTGTTAAAGTAAAAGTTTCAGAATGTCTCTCTATGAATTGTAAGTAAACTTTAAATTAAAATTAGGCGAGAGACACCTTCACTTGTATTATGTATCCCCTTGTCAAAGACAGATTTCTGGATCCATCGCGAAAATGAAATTGAAAGTTTAAAGTTTAAGTAAAGTGATGGACCCTACACCTGTCTAATGACCCTAACCCTTGAGATGAGAGCATAGCACCGTAAGGTAATGATTTAAGATTAAATTAGATGTGAATTGGTGATACTCAGCATCAAAGATGTCAACATCAGTAACACTGCTCATAAGTAGTTTTTATTAATCACCCTTTCCAATTCAGTCAAGCTTTGCCAGGCCTACCTACTTCTAAGACTCTTGTGAAATCACATATTGTGAAAGATGTAAATTTTGACGTGAATGATCCGCTTGCAATAGCCAGTAGCTGGCCTCCGGGGCCCTCAACTTCGCCTCCAAGCTGATCCGCGATTTAACAGTCTCCAATCCCTCAGTTACTCATTCAGTTAAACTCAATATGTGAAATCAACCTAGTCTCATGAAGGCACATATTATAACCAAAACAAACTAGGTTGCCTAAAAACGGCACGCGAGAAAACCTGGATAATTGACGAAACTATCCTAGGTAGATTAGATTGTCCCAATAAACAAATGGTTTGCGACGTCATTTGTCCAAGGTTACAAAGACCATAAACCGCGTCCCTAATCAAAGTTAATATAGAACCAATCAATATGTGCTTTCACCCCCTTCTCATTATTTTGTAATATTAATTGAATGCCTATTTTATACACATTTAGCAACAGCAGAGTTGTTTGTTTAAAGAAGTATAGTAAACCTGAAGAAAACCTTTAGCAAAATTTGGATAATAATAAGCAACTCCTTTGTGCCAAACAAAGCCAAATGCCAAGGCAAGCTTTCTCAACAGGAAAGTATTTAAAACATAAAAAATCCAATAAGCCAAATAAACTTTAAATTTTCTAAAGTCAGATAAGCCTTCCCACATAGAATGCATGATTGTTGTATAGTGTAATGTAATAATGTAGTGTTATAAAATATACTTAAATGTATACACATATATGAATAGATTAAATAGTAGATAATAAATCAAGACCATGACCTCACAGACCTAGGTCAGTAATAACCCTGTCTATGTTCAAAACAATCAAGACTCAATACGACGTCTGACTTTAAGCTCACTGCGACAAGAGCAGATAGACATTAACAATCAACACCCCCATCAAGTAAGTGACCGCAGTCAGGTACAACAACATGTATGCAACAACAAGACAAGAACTCCTATAAATAACTTCCTATTAACATATAATTAATCTCCCTTAACAAATTAATAAGTAATTATATTGCTTAAAAGAATCATCAGAACCCCTTAGTAGCTCCCGACTATGAAGTAGTAATGTTATTTAATTCAGTTTCTAAAACCAAAGTTATATCTCAGAACCCCTTAAATTAAATTCAATAAATTAGTATTTTTATCCGCAAGAGACTATGTGTCATACTTCCTAAGTAATATATTAGCACACTCAGGCTTTATAATTAACCTTTAATAATTTAGTTAACTATGAAATTATAACAATGTATAAACAATTCTTATCTTATAATAACGCACAAGTCAATCAAGACTTACATCAAAATTAATTTAATATTGTATAGCTCATTCTCCATATAATATACAAATCAAGGACAATAATTAGTTAAGTTCTAAACCAAGAAGGTCAGTAATAGATAGTAAACAAGTCTGTCTTTCATTACATATAATCATGTAGGTCTCCACAGTAAATACTTATATATGTTAACATATATGTCCGTATAAGTCAAAGAAGCGTCCTTGTTAAGTTAAAAACCTGAATAAATGGATCTACGGGCCCCAACATGTTTAAAGACTAACAACATGGAATACCATAGTCAATGCTAACTAATTAATATATGCTGCTGTAACTAACTACACATCATTAGTTAAGGTTTTTGAAGATAATTCCAGGTTTATACATACAGACACTCATTAAATGCAAATATTTCATAACTTCTGAAATTTAAATTATTAATACAATATTATTAGTAACATCTCTGAAAAGGAAGGACATTAGACTTGTCTGCAAAATAATGTGATTAATACACAAGGAAAATATCGACAACACATAATTAGTTATAGAATACATGTTCAATAAACAGATTAGGTTAAAACACATAATTAGATATATCATTAATAACATACAAACATAAAACAGCCTCTGGATCATCTGTGAACAGAAATAAAAGCAACAAACACGGAATAGATTAATGTTAGTAGATTATTAGTATATAGGTATTAGTAGTTATATATTACAACAGTCCAGGAGAACATCTGAAACATAGATAAACACAACAAGCAAGATATCAGACAAATCTACATGATTAGTAAAATTATTAATGTATTAATTGTTGACTTGAAGATGTGAACTAGCCCTTTGGTGAAATCCATAGCACCGAAGTCTGTAGCGCACATATCGAAGATATAGTTATTTATTGTTAGTATTGATCATTTTGTCCACTAATAGTTTTTCTCCATCTGTAATATTATAAAACACATTTTTTTCCGAGAATAATTTTCTTCATGTCTTGTTCTGTCAAACACCAATATTCAAGTCCCTTCTCTTCTCTGTCAAATTTTCAAACAAAGAAAAATTCAATTATATCATACAAAGAGATTAATAATAAATACACATATTATGCGAAATAAAGGAGGGAATACATTATATGGAGAACAGCCATTCCTTTATAAATAAATAAACATTAATAAGAGAAAAAAAAATTAAATTCATGATGATGCGTACCGTCACAGTGGTCCTTTATGGCTGGTCGTGCGGGTGACAAAGGTAAGAATTTGTTGGTGGTGGAAAGAGGCAAAATCCACAGCCTGGTAGATAAAGCGGCACTCACCTGCGGATTCCCAATCCTCGTTCCTTACAATAGCACGTTCAGCACGTCTTGCGAAATTTGCGTATTATTCACACCAACAACTGGAGTGGGTTTATAGGTAAAAAAAAGCGTTTTTATCATTGCACTTAATGCGCGTGCGGTGATCGCGGGGCTTTCGACGCACTGGGACGCCCGTCGGCACGAAACATGGTTGGCCGACAGGTAGCACCACCTGTCTCTATCCAGCATGCAGATTTGCGGGAAGGAGGGGAAAGATAATATAAGGCAAAGGCGCCTAACCAATGGCTGATAGCGAAATATATAAAAAATACCTAAAGAGTCTCTGAGTTCATTTATATGAAAATCGACTACCGAAACGTCGTATAAACCAAAATGAAATAAATTACCGCGCTTAAAACCGTTAAATCGTAGTTTTGTTATTATTATAGCCGTTAGGCCCCTAAATAAACTATATTAAATAAATTAAATCGCTCTAAGAGTTATTTTGGACCACGCCCGTCTCGTTTTCCCATTTTGTATTTTATTTGCGTGCAGTTTAGTCTTTATGACTAAAAACGACCATTTCCAGCAAAAAACCCGTGCAAACGATTCCTGTTATATGAAAGATAAATCGCTTTTGCATACTGATTGTTGACTGCTGTTGTTTTTTCTATCAAAAGTTCAATTAATTTTTATAACGTTTCACTGTTGCTGCTTTTGTGTGTTTTTAAGCAATTGCATAGCTTTTATCGCGGGCTTTGAGCGCGGAGACGGAATGAAGAAATTCCGTAACGAAAATAAAACCTAGCGCCCCCCACTCCGCCTGCCATGCAGCTCGGCCGAGCGTTCGCTTAACGTGTATGTATATGGTTCGACTGTACAAAGCTCGCACGGATCGAGACGAGGTGCTCCGAAATCTGACGAATACGTAAACAGCTGTTTGTGAGAAAGTATATAGGTGTATAGGTATCTATCATATCTTTATAATGCCACACTCATCGCATATGCGCCCCGTAAGTATAAATGTAGGTATATATGTAGGTATATATGTATACATAGGTGTACCTATGTACAATAGTAGCATAATAGCAGTTGCTGGTGAATAGCTGTACGCGTGACATTTGTGTATAAAATGTTTTAAATATGAATAAAAAAAGTGTATTTATTAATGAAGAAAGTATTGTAAAAATAGTGAAAGAAAATGAGTGATAGCTTAAAAATATTGCATACATATAAATAAATAAAATAAATAATAATTGCATTTGCCGTTTCTCGTCTGGTTTTTGGCTCCAAGCTATCCCCTCCCCAAACATAGGTACGTTAATGGATAATACTTCCTTTTCTTTGGCCATAAACCTGCGCTTAGGTTCTCGCATATGTGCACCACACACATGTGTCTGTGGAATAGAGGTAATCGACCCGGGATACCACGGTCTTTCTTGCCGCCGCAGTGCCGACAGATGGTCACGCCACGCCGCCCTGAATGATGTCTTACGGAGGGCGCTTGCCACCGCTAACGTGCCGGCTCTATTGGAGCCGAACGGTATTGCACGTGATGATGGCAGGCGCCCTGACGGAATGACTCTAATTCCCTGGCAGCGTGGCAAGCCTTTGGTGTGGGATGCGACTTGCGTAGACACGTTGGCCGCATTCCATTCACCAAACACGTCTAGATCGGCCGGTTCGGCGGCGGAAACAGCGGAATCACTCAAGTGGCGGAAATATGCAACCCTCAGTGAGAGTTATATGTTTGTGCCGTTTGCTGTCGAGACGCTTGGTCCGTGGGGTCCTGAGGCCATGAGTCTCTACCAAAATTTATCAAAACGACTCATCGACTCTTCGGGTGATCAGAGGGCTGGTGCCTACCTCGGCCAACGGATCAGTGTGGCAATCCAGCGAGGAAACGTAGCCAGCCTTCTGGGCACCTTACCTATAGAAGACGGTGATCTGGGCTCAGTATTCTACTTATAGTCTTGAGGGACTACGGGTAGAATACAATACAAATAAGATGAGTTTTCTTACATTGTATTCAATAGTATGTAATTTTATCATTGTGTTAATAAATAATATTTTTTTAAAATTAAAAAATAATGTCATAAGTTGATAAAAAATGCTATGCAGTAGCTTTACCGCGGCAGGCCCCGAGTGGCACAAGGAGTTTTTATTGTATAAGTTCTGCAGACAGGCAGACGGTCCACCTAATGGAAATCGGTTACCATCGCCTATAGATATTTGTAACACCAAAGGTGCTGCTGTGCTGCCACTCTAAAGGGAAACTGGAACCTGGACTATAATGCCGGAACACAACTCAGGGATGTAATGGCAAATACTAAACGCAAGTACTCTGCCATCGGGCTGTGGGTTGTCTTGTCGCCTCTCACGACAGGGCCCGGCCGCAGGGAAACATATAGTCTTCCTCCATAAATGGGCTATCTAACACGAAAAGATTTTTTCAAATCAGATCAGTAGTTTTTTTTTAATAGCTGGAGTACAGCAAACAGGCTGACGGCCCACCTGGTGGAAAGCGGTTACCGTCTCCTATGGACCTTTGCAACATCAGAGATGTCACCAATGCGCTGCCGGCCTCGAAGAAATTTTATGACACCCTTTTTGAAAAACTCCATATCGCAGGGCTGTGGGAAAAACTCAGCCGGGAGCTCATTCCAAATCCCCACGGTACGCAAGAGAACCGTTGCGTACATGAACGAAGCGGCTCAAGGAAGTGGGAGTGAGCTCCCAACCGATGGCGAGCGGTGCGATGGTAGAAAGAGGCCGCGGGCACCATTCTAAACAGTTCTTCGGAACACTCCCCGTTATACAGTCGGTAGAATACGCAGAGAGAAGCAAAGTCTCTCCTAAGCGTATCTAAACTGTCTATGAGTATGGGCTCATCAACAACGCGAACGGCTCGACGTTGAATACAGTCCAGGGGATTAAGTTGGTAGGCAGCTGCTCCAGCACAAAGGTGTGAGCAGTACTCCATATGCGGCCTCATCTGGGCTTTATAAAGCACAAGGCGTTGCCGCAGTGTGAAGTACTGCTTGGACCGATTTAAGTTCCAGAGATTAGCGCGTTCAAGCAAACAATCTCTTCAGCGTTATATATTAGTATAAGATTCGTTTTTAATTGCAAATAAGAAACCACAAATTAAGTCGAAATTCGCAGATTTATAAAAGATGTAATCAAAGTAAAATTTATTAAGATAATGAAGCCCCGCTTCCTACAGCCCTTCATTATAATTCTCGTAATCAACAGTTAATTAGCAAAAGTAATTATTTGTTTCGTCCACTTCAGCTTAACGATCCCGAATTTCATGGGCAGTTAACATTTTATTGACAACGTTTCAATTGAGACATTGTTTTTTAATTGTTCCGCTGTTTTCAATGATTATTTTTATTTAATTCTTTATTTCAGGCGACTATCATCTATAGTATAATATTATAAAGCTGAAGAGTTTGTTTGTTTGTTTTAACGCGCTAATCTCAGGAACCTTTAGTCCTTTAGAGGTCTTCAGGTAGAAGTGAAACAATGTTGTGTGTTTGAATTGCAGTTCAGGAATGCATGATGTAGGCTCGCTCCGCGCTTACTAAAGTACTACAAAAATGCAGACGCTTAGCAGCTAACGGAGCGAGCTATGTCCCCGCGGTAGGCGGGGCGTGGTCGCACGGGCTTTACGGGGGTGAGGTCAGCGGAGTGATTCTGTCCGCAACAATTTGTGAGCGGCCGCCGTGGTGATCGGACGTCTGCGGCTACAGTCCGATTTGAAAAATTGTTTCAGTGTTCGATAATACATTTATCGAGGAAGGCTATATTATATTTTCAAAGGAATTAGGGATCCTTAGTAAAAGTCCAATAATGTAACCCAAGGTGTAAACTTAAATTATGGTTTCGTGAAAAACATTCGACGCGATCGAGGTCGCAGACACTTAGGCTTCCTGCACGAGCTCTGTCCCTGAACTCCTAAGCCACTGGATCCATTTCAATGGAAGTTTTGTGTGTATTTGAGTGGGATTGGTTTAAATTCATATTTGGATCTGACAGTTGGCGGTGGAATTGAGTCCCAGAATTTTGATGACATTGTCTGTGTGTGTTTCAGTAGGTCCTTAGATGATTTAATATCACAATTAGACCCGGATTTTAGATTTTTATTTTATTCAGACCGATACGACGTGTACGCGACTTCCTTAGTAACATTATAAATAACTACATTCTAAGACTTAAAATTTTTATAGCATATATTCAGATACGTGTGTGTCAACTTTACTAAACAAATATTCAAAAGCGTCCGTTTAAGCCCCCTGGTCTTGCAATAACTCTGAATCAATACAATATTATTACATACACATGTAAAATTTTCAAAATGAATTACCCATCTTCATAGCACAAAGAGCGACCCAATTTTAAAGCCATTTAACAATAAAAATTACACCCAGACGCAGAAAAAGTCCCTTAAAAAAACCCCCACCAAGATTTTCCGCTAGGGTCATAAAAAACCAATTAATTTGAATAAGTGCGGGTAGGACAAAAAATACAGTTTGTTAATGGCACATTTGAAATTCTGTCGGTATTTTATAGGCGCTATTGTTAATGAGCGTTTCTTTGAGGACAGAAAAATAAGGCGAAAATATGAAAACTTTTCGCGATTTAGGTTATTACAACTTTTTTGTAAGAACTTTGGTTAAGTACGGAGGAATTCGGACTTAATGCTTCATTTTAACTGAAGAGTTGGAAGTTTAGAATGAAAACAGATTTATTTCAGGTTCTATAGCTATCATCATATATCAAACAAGGATCCATTGTACAATCGTTGTGCATATCTTACTATCTTTCTCATAGTTGTTCCTGTTTTTCATAAATTCCAATAAAAAAACATTAATATTTTTTTAAAGTTAACGATACCGTTACATGCCGACAAAAGTAAATGCACACGTGCCTGCCATAAAGCACAGTTTATTACCTTCCCGCGTTTGAACTTCTTTTGTTTACTTAGAAAAACATCCAATTATTATTGTGCTCTTTTATGATCCCAGTTTTGCGTATCTTGGAAAATTCAGTCCACGCGGTCGAATGTTGTATTGTATAGTTAGTGTAAAACAATGCCCGGACGGAGGGGTAAGGCAGTCGAGCGACGATTACCATACGAGGAAGACGTGTGTAGTACGTGCAGTTTGTACTGGTGGTGTCCAGTTATATTTGTACCTGTGTTATACCTACGTGTTTGTATATTTCTAATAAATTCTATACTAATTCTAACGGCATTTTAATTCGAGTCCTGTAGCTCGTAACAATATTAAGAATATAATAAAACTACGTTTTAACAGTTTAAACTGTTAAAACCCAGACCTTCAGACACTGTGAGCTCTTTCTGCGTGCAGCGGAACACAAACCAACTTGACTGATAATTTCTTTATTTTTTCTTTCCACTCATTTTAATATTATATAAAATTTTAGAACTAGGCATGTTTGAAGAGTTTCTTGCGCCGCTTCGTCTCTTCAAGCCACAACATGTTGTGAAGCGGTGGCAAATTACATTAGGCTCCCATAGTGTAAATAATAACCATAAACAAAATTAAAACTAAATGGTTAAAATAAACAAGTTGGCGGTAGGCTAAATAAAACTTTAACAATACTAGTTGGACAAATGTCATCTTTATCGTTCGTGACCACGGCCATTGAAAAGCGGCCGAAACGTCGGATAAACCAAAATCAAATAAATTACCGCGCTTAAAATCGTCAAAACGTAGTTTTATTACGTATAAGAGTCAGTAAGTTTTCGACTTAAGAAAATATAATATTAAAATATTTTAGAAGTGTTTAACATATTACCTTATATGACTTCAGTTTTAAAGTACCGAATAGATGCCCTCGAGCACCTATTACGCCCCTGTGTCCGCCTTTACGTCGCACGGTTCTTGGTTCCAACTCTCCCATACCTAGAGTATGTAAACTAATAAACCTTTACAGTGATATTACTGATCTACATGCAAATTCATATTACAAATTTCGTCGAATTATTGGATCCCATATTATTAACTAAATTCTCTTTAAAAAAAATCTTTATGTTTTGAACTTTTAGCTATTAAAGCCTTATAATTTTTTTTTCTTTCTTCTCTAAATTTATTAAAACTACAAAATATCAAATTGCATGTAGTGTTTGCCTATAAGTGATTACTGCATTTGTCATGTCTTTTTTTTTGTAAAGCAATGTACATCCTTTGTATTAGTGTAAGTAATTGTTGGTAAACCAAATAAATAAATAAATAAAATAAATAAATTACCTTAAATGGTATAAGGTTGTTAGCATTATTACCTATGTCAGGAACATGACACGACCATCGACAGTATAATCACCACAAGTTAACACAAGCTTGTCCACACCGCAAGATTCTATTAATATGTAAGAGTGTACCCTGTCTATTAATTATGCATAGTGACAGGCCGTCAGCTGTCGACCCCATCACATTTCACGTGCATAACAAGGCAAGACAGTTGTAGAACGCTTCCAGAATAACTACTGATACTTTTAGAACGAGCTCTCTTTAAATTATATATTAATTTATTTCCTTAGAGCCTATGTGAAAGCGTCAAAGGTTTTTTCATAAATGATGTCCCTTATGCTGAAGTTTCTGAATTAGTTTTAAAGATTTAGGCTGTGGCCGAATGCGGCTTATTTAACGCGTTGATAATAACGTCCTTAACTCAAACCATCCAAATCAAATCAAAATAATTTTATTACATAGATACATGGTTAGTGAAATAAAAATAGGTCCTGTTGTTATGTATTGAGCACTTGTCTTTTGCCGGTTGGGCGTATATATTTTTTTAAAATTTATTTTATAAAGTTAACAATGTAACATCTTAAATAACATAATTAAACCCATCGCCATATTTGTGTGAGACAGCCTAAGTCTTTAACACTAAAGCAGCTTTAGAGATACAAAAATTACAATCTTACTAGGATGTTTATGAGAAAAATAAATAATTTAAATTTTAAAATAAATAATCTAAGATAATAACATACAAAGGCGAACATTCGCCTGTAATGTGTAGTCACAGATCCGAGCATTATAATTGAAGACGTGAGTGGATGAAGGTGATATGTCGCATATTCGGTTTTTTGCTTTTTTTGCGTAGATGAATGTTATAAGTCGATACCAAATGACTACAGACCATACCACTTAGACCATAGATATAAGGCATATTTAAAAAATAAAAAGTTGCTAAAGGTGTTAAGTTCAGTTCAGTTTCAAATAAAAGTAAAACTTTTATCTCGATTTACTCAGAATTGGAATTATGCGACTTATCACCTTCATCATGTCTTCAATTATCAGTGAAAGAGGAGAACCGAGCATTACAGTGCTCAACCTGTAATATTACAGATTCGAACATTACATCGGTGAGGTAGGAGAACCAAGCATTACAGTGCTCAACCTGTAATGTTACATATTCGAGCATTACACCAGTGAGGGAGGAGAACCGAGCATTACAGTGTTATACTTGTAATGTAACAGATTCAAGCATTACAACAGTGAAAGAGGAGAACCAAGCATTACAGTGCACAGCCTTTAATGACACAATCTATATAGATAAAGAAAAATGAAGTGTCTGTTTGTTGTGTCAAAATAACAGTTTTTACTAAATGCATTTGATATCTAAGCTTATATATAATAATTAAGGAAGTTTTAAATATGACAAATACTCACAAAATCGTCATGTCTATTTATATATTATGTAATAATAAAATTAATGTAATTTTAAGGACGACTATAGTCACGAAAATCGAAGCAAACACTTTTTCAAGTATTTAATTTAGGTGCAACCACTGGTAAACCTTACAGATTTAACTGTACTAACGATGGTATTTCATGTGTACAATCAAACACCACTGTCATTAACGTCAAACAATAATGACACGTGACTGATCATCGAGCTCTTCGCCCCCTCTCAATAACTGAACTGAACATGGTGACAAGCATTTCTAATATAAGATATCTGTTAAAAATAATAACTAAGATTATAAAAATAATAATAACTTAACTTTCCTGTAAAAATATTTAAAAATGAACATAATATGAAGACTATAAAAGTGTTCACATTAATAATAAAAGAACTTAACTTACGCTAAGCAACTTAACTTTTCAAAGCGGTACCAAGTCAAGCCACCATTACAATGGAAGATCGAGTGGACATCGATAATATGCACGCAATTGAATATAAAATGTCAAAAAGTTTAAATTGGAAAATATTCAATTATCCCAGGGCCGTAGCTAGAGTTGAATATGAGGTAGGGCAGCATTGGTTACAGGGAGGGTGGAAAAACAGTTGAACTCTTTACCTTACACTTCACTTAACCAAACTACAAAAAAATATAATCAATCTCCAGTTTTTTATTTCAAACTATGAACAAACAATTTAATAATAATAATTTATCTTCATTTTTGGTGTTTATAGGTAGGGCATTGTGATTTCAAGGTAGCACATTGCCCCACAATGCCCCCCCTAGCTACGGCCCTGTGTTATCCTCAATGCCTGGCATCTCGTTTAAACAGATCAGCATCTCTCCAAGAGACAATAGCAAATAAATTCCTATGCATAACAATGGAAATAATGAAACAGAACGTTTGTTTGTGGCTAATCAAATAAAACGTAGCAAATGCAAAAAGGCGTTAATCTGATTCTGCTAAGTACAATCGCGTCGAATTCCGAGTAATCCGCAACACGGATGATTTCTTGTTGTCTCTGTTTTAAGGCGAAAGGGTTGCCATGTCCCGATTTTATATCAGTCATTAGGTATGTATAATATTTCTAAAATTGTAATCTTAATATCAACCAGTGAAATAACTGCCGAAGCTTATTTTATAGAAACGATTTTTTTTTTATAAAGAGGTAATGTTTGTGAATTTGGATCTAATCCAATCTCCAGTACTTTGATCCGATTTTCAAAATTCTTACACCAGTAGAAATCTATATGGTTCCAGAACGACATAAGCCATATTTAAAATAAAAAAAGTGTTTTACGCCCAGCAAAGCAAATTATGTTACGAGTACAGCAATAACGTTCCACGCAAGAATCACACATATCCTCGTACGAGGCACTGCGAGTGCTTTCTGCGTTTATGAATTAATAATTTAACCTTGATATGCATGTGTGTGTGCGTGGGCACATGTGTATTTTTTAATGACACCAAATGGGCATCGATCAGCTAATTAACTATAAACAACTAAGACTCAAGTTCGAGGCGTGGAAGTGATAAATGGCATAACGTCGGAAAGTAGCTTAGGTGAACCTGCAAACCGTCTTTCATTTCTTGAGGTATATGCAGAGAGTGGCGAGTCATCTTGTTCCCATCTTATCCATGTTTCTCGAACATTGTGACGGAGTGACGCCATAGTCTCCATAGACCCAGATCCCTAGTTCCACTAACAGTTCATCCTAATAGTCCTGTACCTATTATTCTCATTTCCTACAATACTCCTACACTGACCGGGGCTTGTCCTTGGGTGCATTTTTATATGGCGTAAACAACGATAATCGCCGGTCAGTGTCACGCCACATGTACATTAATTTGTCAAGAGGCCTCTACGTGTTGGTCTCCCCATGGCCCTACGCAAGCCCTCAAAAAGTCCAGGCCATAAATAATAATGAGAAAGAGAATACTAGGCCATAAACCAATTTGGTTTAAACTCACACTACTGAATAACAGATGCATCGACAAACGATTGGAAACGTCGAATTTCCTTCTCTTGAGTAATCCTTAAATTTCAACAGACGATAAACTCTCTTTGCTAAAGTCTTCACAATTTCATGACGTGACGACAACGGCGACAAAGTACCTATCACAATTTTCCTTTCACTCACGATCTACAAAGTCAGCAAAAAATATCCTTAGCCGCAAAAAAGGACAGCGACAGTGGAATATCCGCAATTATCCGCGTCTTGGGACACGTCGCGTCACTAACAAGACGCCCACGACGCATCTGCTCTAATCCGAGTGCAAATATTTATAGTACCCCTCGGGGATCGCGTTAGGCTCGGTTTACAATTACCGAACATTTACATTATATCCCCCATTGTTGGTGACGCGGATATTTGCTTTGAGTCGCTTCTGAAATAAAGGATTTGGTACGTCACTATTTGCAGAGCGGAGCGGTGTCGTGATTGGAATTTTCTTGTTGGAAATAAATTCTTATTGTCATGTCAGGCCTGTCGTAAGAGGCGACAAAACAACCCACAGCCTGGTGGTAAGGCATTTGCCCGACTGAATGGCTACCACTCCTGGTCTAAAGTATGTCACCATAACAAACTTGAGTTGTCTTCCGGCATTAGTGACCAGGTTCCTGTCTCCCTTAAGAGAGCAACAGCGCATTTGTAGCACCTTTAGTGTTGCAAATGTCCATAGGTGATGGTAACCGCTTTCCATCAAGTGGTCCGTCTGCCTGTCTGTTGAACTCCTGCAATAAACAAACAAACATCCAGCAGTACCCGGCAGACGTTATCCTGCGCTAGACAAATAAAATTCTAGAACTTTATTGCACTGCCTTCTACCGGGACTAATTGCTAATTTAGAGAGAGACACCAAAACATACAATTACAAAACAGACAATATTTACAATATTTTCTGGGCGATACAATAGTCGGCCTTATCGCTCAAAGCGATCTCTTCCATGCAACCTAAATCAAAAACAAATTTGAATCAGGCGATGTAGGTGGTGCAGGAAAAAGGCAATGGACACATAAATACTCAAACTAATTTATCAAATAAGTATACAAATACACTTTAACTAAGTAATTATACTAATAATAACTAACTTAAGCTATTCTTGTATCCATGTGAACACAAATAAAAAAATCATCACAATCGGTCCACTAATTAGGAGGAGTTTAGTTGCGACCGGGTCCAATTGCGAATCTAAACCATCCCGGGAGCCACTTGAACACGTAAAAAAAATTTCATTAAAATTGGTTCAATCGTTCAATCGTATAAAAAGAGTTCAGTGATATACACACGAACAGAAGAGTTTTATATATAAAGAATTTTAAGCTAGAAATCCTCGCTGATCAATGATGTAGGAACACATTCAGGACAAACATACAAACATTGATTTTTATTTTCATAGATATGTACATTTTAAGCCAGAAACCCTTTCAGGTGTCAGCAAAACATTGAACCAAAGTAACCAACGGTTTAAGAGCGCATCGAGGACAAACATACAAACATTTATTTTTATTTATATAGAATTTTTTGAACCAGAAACACTTTCGGATGTCCTCAAAATACCCTACCAAAATTTCATGACAATCTGATCAATGATTCAGGAGCGCATGGAGGACAAACAGACAAACATTGATTTATATTATATAAAGGGACTTTTTAATTTTAGCTTATTCCTACTTTACTACCTTACTAATCATACAATTATCCTATTTATGTGGCTTTATTTTTCTATCCCTCGGGAACAGTATCTTTTGTGGATGAACTTTCTGTTTCTGTAAGCATAACAACCTGTACTTCCGCCTCCTCACTTCACTCCACCAAGAAAAAGAAGAAACTTTTTAAATGAAAAGAATGCGCTAAAAACAAGAAAAAACTTCGTGTGTCATTGTCACCGAAGAATATTGTTGGAGCACACGAAAATAAATAAAACCAATAACTTGGTTGCCATTAAGTCCTGATGGCGTATGAAGCCTCCGAGAAATCCCGGTGGATCTCCACTACATAATCGAATAATAAAAAATGTACGTATGTAAAATGATTTCCCTCACACCGTATCAGATTTTCTCAAACTGAAAGCACGTAAGTCTAGAAATCGCTTTCAAATGCACACACGTCTCCCTTTATAGTTTTCTTGTGCTTTTTGCGATCGATCTCGCCGGAACACGCCAGCTGTTCCCTCTGAATCTGCGACAAACACGTCTTTTTGCTCTTTTACAAGCGTGCATACGTGTGTATATTTAGAATGGACCGAGCAAGTGGGGAATGCCGTGTTTGTTGCGAAGGCACCTACCTGGCTATCTATCTTTTAATACGTCTGTAGCTTGGTTGAGTTAACATGAAAATTTTCTAGCAAAAAAAGTAAAACATAAAAATTCCTATATACTTTTTTATTGCTTGAGTTAAGCACACAGGCAGGCGGCCTTGATGGAAAGCGGTTACCGCCTATGTACACTTGCAACACCGAAGACGTTACAAATGGGCACTAATGCCAGAACACAACTCAATGGCAATCATATTATGGCGTCATATATTAAATCAGGAGTGGTAGTCTTCCAGATGGGCCTACCTCCTGGGTATGGGTTGTTTTGTCGCCTTACGTCAGACCACCCGGCCGCAGAAAACTGTATTCTTTTTCCGTTCCTGCACTAATAAAAACAAAATGTTGAAAAATATATTGATTTTGATTGAATTGAATTGAATCATAACAAGGATGAACCATTTTAAATTTAAAAATAAGAAAAAATCAGGCGAAAATACTGTCTTTAGAATATAGCATATTCGCTTTTGATTGCATTTCTATAATTCGGTAGACAAATAACTAAAATAGTGGACTAATGTTATTTCTACGGAACACGCCATAGTCCCTATAATGCCAAGCACTTATCCAATTTTTCCACTCTGCTTTCCTAACTCATCTCAGTTAAGACGTTGAAACCTAGAATTCTTTTATACATCAGATCCTCAAAAAGCCAATTTCGTTAGAGTGATATTGCGTAAGCTACAATAAAACCCGTCAATAAACAAACGGCAATATGAGACTTCTTTGAATCAGTGCTGTTAATAACTAGCAGTAAACGCTTGGTGTATTCACGTTTAATTATTCCCACAAAGCTCGGTGATCTTCACGTGGTTATAAATAAAAGTGGCAAGATTATACATAACAGAAGGGCAAAGACTAATTTCAAGTTTAATGCCTACGAGATACCGTCTTCAAGGATTTAATTGCAACTAATAAGCAATAATACGTTCGTAATACCGAAGTAAGAAAGAGAGTTGGTCTGAAAGAGAGTGTCGGGGTGAAGGTAAGGAAAGGAATGCTCCGGTGGTTCGGGCATGTGGAAACAATGTATGCTGAAAGAATGACTAAACAGATATACAATGCAAAAGTGGATGGATGCAGAAGTCGCGGAAGGCCACGACACACCTTCCATGATCAAATTGATCGTGTACTAGCAGAAGGTGATGTCAGGAGTCTTAAGAACAGACGAGCGTGCATGACAAGAACTATAAATGTCAAAGAAGCAAGTGAGGTGTGTAAGAATAAGCCTAAATGACGCTCTGTTGTACGTGCCTACCCCGCGAGGGACCTGGCGTGAAGTTATGTATGTATGTAAAGCAAATAGGTTTTTAATGATAAGCCATGGTAGTTTAGTTACGTTTAGTTAAAGTTTGCGTCCCAAATTTATATAATACACGTACAAAAACCCTGGCTAGAAAAGCAATCAATCAATCATTTATTTGCTCAAAAACATGGTATATACATGGATCATATTATGTTGCATGCATGCACCACTTAGGATAAAGTGCCGACCCAATACCTTATTTTGTTACAATTACCGTGGTGGCGGTAAAGGTAAAGATTAAGTAAGAAGTAAAACCTGCAAATTTTGGAACAATATCCCTGTTGCAAGATAAATAGTCATTAGTTAAAAAAAAAAACCATTAAAAACATTCCTTCCGTGCAGAAACGGAGAAAGAATACAATTTCCTGCCCGAACAGCCTATCCAATGAGGTGACAAAGCAACCTACAGCCAGGTGGATATTTGCCTGACTGGTCTAAAGTACAGACAACAACCTCGAGTTGTGTTCCGGCATTAGTGGCCCAGTTCCAGCCTGCCTTTAGGGAGCAGAAGCATATTGGTAGCACTTCTGAAGCAACAAATGTCCAAAAGCGATGGTAACCGCTTTCCATCAGGTGGGCCGACTGCCTTCTACTCAACTCATGCAATAAAAAAAACTATCAAGCAATTTTGACTATTTTCAAAATGAAGCCTAATTCGAGTAATGATTAATTATAAAGTATCTAGTCATAAATGACTATTTTATAATTTTTGACTTTCAGTCAGTATTTTTTTATTGCGTAGCTAGCAAACAAGCAGGTGGTCCAGCTCGTGGAAAGTGGGGTGAAGCCACCGCGTTGGTAGCCTCAATATGGGTGAGTGTGAGATAGAGGATATGACAAAAGGAATGGGTTAGAAGGAATGGAGTATGGAATTTGAATAGGTGGATGAGATAGGATAAATCACATAAGGAACTACACGATAGAGAGAAGGTGTAGTGGACCATTGCAACGTCTGAAAATTTGTCTCAAATGGGCTACAAAACTGTTCCAGCAATTGTATTTTCATTTCATATATTGTATATTCACACGCACTTCAGCACATATAAATACTTATTTTAAGAACTATAATTATATTGTTTAACCATATAGGTGTGGTGTATCTTTGATTGACTCAAAACACTGGCCTTGTTCCTAGTTTGAGAGTCGAAGGTATACTTACTTGTCTCAATTTCTACAGCCGTAATCTAAGCTAACACATTTTTCTTTTTTGTTACTTGTAAAAAAAACACTAAAGGCTAATAAAGATTTATTATTATGTCTTTCAAGAACACGGGCCATAAAAAGGCCCGGATTTTTGGAGGGCTTGCGTGGGGCCATGGGGAGGCCAACACGTAGAGGCCCCTTGACAAATTTAATGTAAATATGTGGCGTGACACTGACCGGCGATTATCCCTGTCTACACCATATAATAATGCACCCAAGGACAAGCCCCGGCCAGTGTAGGACTATTGTGGGAAATGAGGACAAAAAGCACCGGGCTATTGGGGTGAACTGTAAGTGGTACTAGCGGTCTGGGAATATGGGGACTATGACGTCTGCCCGTCGCAATGTTCAGAGAACATGGAAAAATGGGCAGACGGTGACTCGCCACTCTCTGCATGGGCCCCTAAAAATGCCATAAAAGGCAGAGGCAACATGGGTGTGAGTGGCTAAGGGGTGTAGAGAGTTGGGCTGCAGGTTCACCGAAGCTACTTCCGACGTTAGGCCATTTATCACTTCCACCCCTGGAGCTTGAGTCTTAGCTCTAGTGATCTCTACTCCGTGCCGGCTGGTTAAGGCAAGCACGGAGGCGGGGGCCTCGTCTTGGCCCCCGGAGTCAGGTACGAGGTGTCGCCACTCACCTAAAGCTTCGCCACAAAGCCCCCTTGCGGGTTTATTATTATTTTGTGTTGGTACACTTTAATATATTGCAGGTTTTATAACATAACAATATAAGCTGCAAGTCACCGGCGAACGAAGTATTGGGTATACCACACTGTCATAGAATATTGTCAAGAAACGGTAGTCTCTTCTGTTTTTTAATAAGATGTTTATTCTATAGCATATGTCGTCTCCTTTGGCCATATGAGGTGGGTTTCTAAGAAATAGATCATGACAGCGTCTAGCTCTGACACAGTAAGTTAGATATGAATGTAATTAATGTTTACATAAGCTTTGGTTTATCTTTATATAATTGCCAAAGTTTCAATATTCCAAAGTAGTAATAATTTTATGTGATCGATATTTTATATTGTTACAACTCAGGTCCCGACAAAAACAAAATCCACCGGCATATCTGAAACAAAACACATTTATTACCCGTCGGCATTTGAACTAATAACATTGAAATTCTTTTCGTTTTTCTTGTTTACTTATTGGCATACGGCCTATTGTTGTATTGTAATCATTAGCCAAGTGTTACGGATTTTAAAGTAAAAGCTGATTCTAGGAAATTCGGTCAACGCTACCGAGGGGGGGGATATATTGCATTTGTGCAGTATAAGACAATTGCCCGATTGAGGGAGGAGTACTGTAATCGGGAATCTAATAAGTGACGGAGTTTGCGCTTGTTATTGAATTACAACCTTCTGCGTTACATTTGGACTTGTTGTGTTCGGTTATATTTGTACCTGTGTTATACGTGTTTGTATAGTTCTAATAAACTCTAAAATAATTTCAACGGCATTTTAATTCGAGTATCGCACTAGTAACAAAATAATTATTACGTAATTTATTCGTGCAGCAACGAAAAAGCATACCAATTCCTGCGGCCGGGTAGCCAGGTGGTAGAGCACGTCTGGATGGCTTGAGTAGTGTTTCAGTATTATTGGTTAGATTACAGTCTCCCTGTGAGGCCGGCAGCACATTGGTAGTACCTTGGATGCCATCACCTTTTAACAGGTGAGCCGTGAGGCCGTCTTCTCTACTTCTACAACCCGTAGACAGGGGTTCGATTCCTGGTATGGTAAATTTCGGAAACGAACTTTTAGTTATTTACTGTGATCTGCGTGTCTGGGGTCAGCTCCAGATTTGTCCATTGTATTTTACCCATGACACAAGCGTAACTTGCTTAGCTTGGGGATTTTTTTTATTGAAGGAGTTCAGCAGACAGGCAGACGGCCCACTTGATGGATAGCGGTTACCATCGCCTATGGACATTTGTAACACCACAGGTACTACTAATGCGCTGCTGCTCTCTTGAAGGAGACTGGAGCCTGGTCACTAATGCCGGAACACAACTAAGGGTTGTTATGGCGACATAACGACATATGGGGATGTATAATGTGTGCGTTTGTTTGTTAAATCGGTCCTTGTGTGTAAGCTCAGTCGCCATATCTGCAAGGGATTTCTAGGAACTTATAAAAACAAGTCTCTATACCCGACATTGGCACTACATTCGAAGTCGCTACAGCCAATTTATCTTCCTCTCAAATCATACTCCAAATTCAATAGTCTGAAGTGTTACGTCGCTATAACCAAAAGTCATTACAACCCAAGTCGTTACAAGTGAAACCCGCTGTACTTCTCAAAGCTCTCTCGTAAATCTATAATTAACAATAACATAAAAAACACAGTGCAACCGGCTTAAAGTATATTATAATTATATAACCGCGCAAATGCCAAACATCTTTCAGCGACGCGTGCGCATCATTATAGCGTCAGTATTTACGTTCGGTGCCACGTGGTCTCCATAAACATCCGGACTTAACTAAAATAATACTACGCTAATTACCCTCACGCACTTTGTTGAAAGAGAACTGCTGCATAGTCCAATGTTTCGAGAGGTTAAAAGTTAAGCAATGTCAACAGGCTAAAGCCGTGATAGCTTAGTGGTTAACGCGCTCGCATTTCGAGGTTCGAATACTGATCAAATATTGTTCAACTGTTAGGTAGTTTTCTGACCTAAAGTCAATTCGAAACGATACGACATGCTGGAACAGAAATAATGGTTGCTTTGGCGACATACTTTAGACCAGAGTTGGTACCAATCCAGTCGGGCAAATGCCCTACCACCTGGCTGTGGGTTGTTTTGTCGCCTCTGACGACAGGCCGCCCGGCCGCAGGAAATTGTATTCTAACTCCGTTCCTGCACGGATAAAATTTTATAGAGGTATATACCTATCTATACACATCGATTTACGTCGATTTTACTTGGCTTTTATCTAGAGCAAACAACTTGATTGCCATAAGTGCACTACAATATTTAGATTTAACCTCTCTCTTACCTAATTGAAGTGAAACTTCTGTATAGACGGGGGTTTTAGAAGTTCTTCTGTCACGAAAAAGCTTTACGGCCGTGGTGAAAGGCCGCATAATTTTAGAGACGATGTGGTGAGAGGCGGCATAATTTTAGAGTAGACGTGGACTGGATTTTTTTGGTTTGGTTTCGTTTTGCCACTTTCCAGTTGTCATTCGTATTTCCACTTGTCCGTTGAAGTTTCACTTCTACCACGTGTCCCAGCACACATTTCAGTCTCTTAGTGATGACGCAGTCTAAATCGGAGCACGCCTACCTAGAAGATACCTATTCCCTCGTAAGTTGACTGACGTGACGAGCAGGAACGGAGACAGAACACCATTTCCTGCGGCCGGGCGGCCTGTCGTAAGAGGCGACAAAACAACCTACAGCCAGGTGGAGGGCATTTGTCCGACTGGATAGCTACCACCCCTGTTCTGAATTATGTCACCATAACAACCTTTAGTTGTGTTCCGGCATTAGTGACTAGGTTTTAGTCTCCTTTAAGAGAGCACCAGCGCATTTGTAGCACATTCGGTGTTGCAAATGTCCATAGGCGATGGTAACCACTTTCTATCAAGTGGGCCGTATGCATGTCTGCTGAACTCAGAAAAACTCACAAAAAAACTTGAGGACTTCAAAATTGTATATGTCAGGAAAACAGACTCCGGCAAATTATTCCACTCTTCGGCAGTGCGCACCAGAAAAGATGAAGCGAAACGCTTGGTTCTGACTGGTGGTGTTTCCACCATGTAACCGTGGCACAAACCAGTACGTCTGGTTGACCGATGTTAAAATGGCGAATGAGGAACCAGTTCATGCAATTCTAAAGAACTCTCCCCGAATCGTATCTGATATGAATTTATAAAACATATTCTTTACGTATACAATACATAACTTCATATTTAGTTCACATCAGTAGATGTTTATAGTAATTTTAATTCTAGTAAGAATTAAAATTACTAGAAACATTCAAAATAGAAGCGTGTCTTCGTAATAATCCCTAAGATACAGAGCTCTATTTATACCAAATTCTTAACGAAAATTGTCACAAAAGAAAACTCAACATTTAGGAATGTTAACTCTTGAGAAACCATCCCAATAATGTTATCCCCCCTAGCACATGCCGTTGTATTTCTGTATTAGAGACGTGCGGGGACAACTTGGATCGGGTCCAGTGTTACGCTCACGTCGGTAAAGCGTATACGCAGAATCCCAAAAACGCGATTTCGTGTTCGAAACAACCGAAAAAACTAGGTCAAACACATTGCTAATTAAGGTAAATTGCGAAAGTGGCCTGTGTTTAAAAAGAAAAACAATTTTTAAATGTGAATGGTGATTATAGCAATAAAAAAAAGAAATAGAAGCATAATTTGAAAATAGAACAAATAACATTTTGTTGACTGCATTAATAAAACGTGCAATGGAACAAATTTCAAAAGAATAATTTAAAACGTGAACAGAAATTACAATAATTTAAAAAAATAATTTGAAAATGGAACGAAGAATTCAAATGTTGTTTTTTGCATTATTAAAACGTGAATTGGAACAAGTTTAGACAAATATGTAAATTTAAATATGTATAATGGAACATAAATTAAAAAATATTTTAATAAAAAAAATAACGTTCTAAAATTGAAAGTAGACTCTTATGTCACTGCGTCAGTATTGAAAGGATGTTTGTATTGTTCTGTGGTTATTTTTCTCATATAATTAGTTCAAAATGTACAATAAAATTTCATATAGTTCAATAGTAAGCGTATAAAATGATTTGATCTATATGGAAATATGAAACATGACTCACAAATAAAACTGAAGTGCAAACAAACAATAAAACTTAATACTATTTCGAGACTGGCAAACATAAAACGGATAGGACCGAGTGCTACAAAATGGCCAGTAACCGGCACATTACTTCGTTTATAAATCAGAATATGTTTATTTGTGTTGTTGTCTCGCTTTTGCTTCCTTTCGTGGACAGTGGTGTGAAAGTGTACGACAATTTCCGAAGTTTCCCGAATGATGACGGGGGAAGCGACTGTCGAGGGAATACCATCTGAGGCAGGGTGCTTTGCGAGGGTTGATTGTGAAGCCAAGTAGGCAGTATAACCTGCAGTATGTGGAGATGTTCTTGGGGATACCCTATGCTGCTCCACCTACGGGGAATCTACGGTTCATGCCTCCTGGTAAGCATCAATTTAGTTTTAACTAGACTTTTGCATATGGCTACGCTGGAAGTCAAACCCTAGGAAATAGCTTTATTTTCCTTACAATAAAACTAATTTATAATAGGTCTTTTATTTTAGACTTTAAGACAAGATCGCCCATGATCGAAATAAGACCGTAATAATTAATGTCAAAGACTTAATTTTTATTTATTTTTATGGCTTGGCAACTAGGACTTTAAGCAAGATCTTAGATTACGATATAGTTTCTTCATTTTCTTAAGCTTATGTGTAGCACAGCTGAACTGTAGGTAATCAGCTAGTGCCATTCAATGGAGTTCTTGTGACAACTCAAAAGGCCACATTTGACCTATACAGTTCACATTTCTCACAAAACACATGACTACTACTCAAAAACTATCAATATCCTACAACTATTGTTCATTTTAGAGTAATTTTACAATATTTTAGGAAAAAACTGCACAACACAACGTCTCCTTTCAGTTCCCGCCAAAAACTCCAATGTCGAAGACTATACTTCTAGCATCACAGATTTCGCCAAGGCTACACAGTTAATATGATTTGAACAATAAACAAAAGAGGATATATGCGTGTGTGTCAAATACATGGTAGTGTGTGTAATGTATTTTTTTATTATTTAATGTATTTTTATGCATAATTTTAAGAAAATAGCATTCGTCGCTTTTTCTCTTTATAAACTATATCTTTTTTTTATAGCAGGAGTTCAGCAGACAGGCAGACGGATCACTTGATGGAAAGCGGTTACCATCGCCTATGGACATTTGCAACACCAAAGGTGCTACAAATGCGCTGCTGCTCTCTTAAGGGGGACTGGAACCTGGTCACTAATGCTGGAACACAATTTAATTTTTTTATGGCGACATACTTTAAACCAGGGGTGGTAGCCATCCAGTCGGGCACATGTCCCTACCACCGTCTACTCCTCCGTCCGCGCTATTTTCGTAAAACGGAGTACAAAATCTTTGCTTCACGTTGTTATCGATCCATTAAATCGATATCACATCTCACATCACTACGAAACCAACACAGCACTATGTGTCAAACCTCTCTGGACTTTGTGATTTTAAAATATAAAATACATTACAAAACAGCCTTATATTAACAAATAATACATTGCTTATATTAATAACAATCTTTCAATCAAAGTTAAGATAATTGAGACTACGTTAAATATACATTAAATGCAACATAGACAACACACGTGTTAATATAATCATAAACCTACAGTGAAAAAAACCGTTTAAAATCGCGAAACCGCAGCTAAGAACATATTCAAATAAATTCTCGATGACGATTATAAGGCTTAGTTTTGGCCAAAATAAGTACGAAATTTTAGAATAACCTCCTAAATTTTATGCAATCATTAAGGGCCTCGTCCACGGAGAGAGAATAGGGCTAGACAGCTTTGAGAGTAACTAATCTATACGCTACTTTCTACGTATACGTAGAGACCATTAGAGCCCTATTACAGTTTTTTGCCCGATCGTAGGGTAGATCTATCATAGTGAAACTTTGGCCTGCGTGCACTACACTGCTCGTAGAGTAGATATTCAGTCACGATAGGAGTTTCTGGCGGGAACTGAAAGGAGATGTTGTGCATTGCAGTTTTATTTTCTAATAAAATGTAAAATTACTCTAAAACGAACAATAGTTGTAGGGTATTGATAGTTTTTGAGTAGTAGTTATGTGTTTTGTGAGAAATGTGAACTGTATAGTCAAATGTGGCCTTTTGAGTTGTCACAAGAACTCCATTGAATGGCACTAGCTGATTACCTACAGTTCAGCTGTGCTACACTTAGGCTTAAGAAAATGAAGAAACTATATTATAAACTAAGATTGGGCTTCAAGGCCTAGTTGCCAAGCCATAAATCTAAATAAAAAAATAATCAGTCACGCTCACGATATACACTCTCAGTTATAGCTCTCAGTTGAAAGCATGCCGTGATCACGCTTAACTGCTGCGATTGTGGTTTCTTTGTTATTGAAAAAGAAGAATAAGGAGAACGTTAAACGAAGCTGCTGGGTTAAACAATAGATACTAGATCGATCAAAACAAGGAGCACATAGTAATTTAATACAGGAATTGAAAGCAAAATATGTAATCTTTTATAGAAATTTCCTCCACGTAGCGCCGTCAGATTTTCAGTTTCTTCTAGAACTTATCAAGCCAAAAATTGTAAACCAGATACTGTGATGCGAAAAGCGATTACTGCTGAAGAAAGATTGACCTTGCCCTAGCTAGACTGATTAAGGCATGTAGATAATTCGAGAGCTCTCTATTCGTATCGCTTGTCTCGCTCTCGTACCTACGTCCACGACGCCTTCCGAGAGTAGCCGAGCGTGTCTCAGTAGACTGTAGTTTTTTTATCTGACTTGACTTTATGTTGTTGGTCCGAAGACCTCACAACTTTACCGGGGTTTTTGGGGCGAGCGCCTTTTCAAGGCGAAGGCGCTCGAGCCCGGGGGCAACTTGCTTGCGGGAACTCCCTAGGGAGTTTTACCTCGGCTGGACTGTTGCCATGAGAGGGGGATGAATCTGATGATGCCCGCCAATGGGCGACACAATGAACTAATTGAGAACGGGCGATGGGTAATATAAAGTCCGAGAAGGATCCCGGCGGACCGGGATCGGCGGTTCGCGGTGGCCTACGCTATCTTACTGCCGTTTCGCAATGTGTTATGGCTGGGAGAGAAGAAACGGCGAAAGAAACTTCCCAACTACACACCTAGTCTATCCTGTGGGGGGGCTATGTCTCCTTGCGTCCCTCTCGAGGACGTGGAGAGATCGTGATTGGCGTTGTCTGAGACGCCGCCGTCTATGTCTGTCTGTCGGTGCCTGCCAGCCTGCCGTCCTAACCGCGGGCGGGCTGATCCGGGCCAGCCGTTTTGTGATAGCGTCGAACTTGTCCGTAAGGACATTACGCGGTCGTCGCACGAGAGCCTTTCGCCGAGGCTTGTAATCGGACGCGGGTAGACTGTAGTAATACTCTAGCTAGGGTATTCTCGCTAATGTGTACACGTCGTAGATTGCCCTATGAAAGTCGCTTTCCTTTATTTTAATCTGTCGTGGACGAGGCGCTTTACATTCGAAGAAATCGTTTTAAAATTCCTATTGTATTCAGCTGGAGCGTTCATTTCACTGTACATTTTCATCTCTATGTTAATTCAAGCGATCTTCAGCACAGTGTTGTATTGAATTTATTGTAGTTATTACTTTTTACATCTATATTCCCCTGGTATCTAAATAAAGTCATAAACAATTGTTATTATTGTTTTAACCATTTTAAGGCAAGTCTTCGCATGAGAGTGTAATGTGGTTTTCTCTTTATTTGTAAATTAATAAGCTTTTTTAGAAAGGTTTTTAAATAAAAGCGTTTGAGGTCCTGAATATCATGTAGCAGAATGCTAGCCAAGACAAGTAAAACGAGTCCAAACATGACGGGTGTATCTTGTTTAGTACAGCATCACTTGCCCGATTTAAAATTATCTTAATATTCTGTTACAAAATTCTCATCAATCTTCAGATTCCGACAAAGCAATGAACTAAGTGAAAACTTCGTTATTTGCAAATGCGGTGTACAAATTCTCAAAAACAATTATTATTACTAGAGGCGCCTGTGGTCGAATTTCGACCATAATAATTAATGTCATAGACTATACTTCTATAATCATAGATTACGCCAAGGCTACACAGTGTGTAATTTTTTTTTATTGCTATAATAAATATTCTTTATGCATAATTTTTAAAAAAATATTACCGCTCGTTTGCTTCTTCTCTATCTTCTTTAGATATATAAAAATCTTGTGTCACGATGTATGGTGCCAATAAACTCCAAAACTACTGAACCGATTTCAATCAAATTTGCACACCGTGTGGAGTTTGATCCAACTTAAAAGATAGGATAACTTATATCTCAATGGACCCTGTAGATGGCGCTGCAATCGGGTTTTAAATTTTATTTCTTCAGGGCGGGACAACGTCTGCCGGGACAGCTAGTATAAACTATAAGTGTGCGATTTTCTTGAAAAGGGATACAAAATTTTTGCTTCTGTACAGATGTAAATAATGTAAATGTAAATGCATCGCTATTTTTGCAAGTAAAGACTTTTTGTTTCTTACCTCCTTTTCCCTGGTTTCAGTTAGCGCTCCACCATGGCCCGAAGTCAAAATGGCGACTCATTTCGCTCCAGTCTGTCCTCAAGCCCTTCCAGCCATCAAGAAGGATAACCCTCCATCGCCAGGCAGAAAACAGTACCTACTAAGGCTGAGCCCGTTCTTGGCCAATGAGAGTGAAGACTGCTTGTACTTGAACATTTATGTTCCATACAGAGGTAAGTAAAAGACTACCGAGACTAATGGCCTTACTTATAATCGTTTGTTAAATTTTAAGAAACTACTCAGCAACCGATTAACGAAAATCTTACCCATAAACTCCTCTTAAGGATAAGAGGTGGTGGTAAAGTAACTCATAAATAACTGTCAAAAATAACCATCATCGAGAGGTAGTTTAAGTGACTGCTAAGAGGCAAGATGGTAAGTTTTATTTGATACAGCCATTGATTAGGGGCTTAAGAGTCTCTTATTTAAGAGATGGCTATAAGTGTTTGCTATTAACGCAACTTCATTTTATAAAACCTCATTACATCAAAACATTATATTCTTAAAAAATAACTCATATCACTCGCCTTATCCCTATTATCCCTATTAATATTATAAACGCGAAAGTAACTCTGTCTGTCTGTCTGTCTGTCTGTCTGTCTGTCTGTCTGTCTGTCTGTCTGTCTGTCTGTCTGTCTGTCTGTCTGTCTGTCTGTCTATCTGTCTGTCTGTCTGTCTGTCTGTCTGTCTGTTCCGTTTTCACGTAAAAACTACTGGACCGATTTGGCTGAAACTCAGTATATATATATTTTCGATACCGAGGATGAACATAGGATTCTTTTATCCCGAAAAATGGGATAGTTTCCGGGATAAAATGATATTTGTCTGTTTGTTTGTTATGCTTTTACGGAAAAACTACTGAACCGATTTGGCTGAAATTCGGTACGTATGTAAATTAAATATTGAGGATGGACAAGGGAAAATTTTCATTTTGGCCTTTTTGGTAATTTTGGCCTATTTTTGGTAATTTTGGCCTTTTTGGTCATTTTGGCCTTTTTGGTCATTTTGGCCTATTTGGTAATTTTTCCTTTTTGGTCATTTTGGCCTTTTCGGTCATTTTGGCCTATTTGGTCATTTTGGCCTATTTGGTAATTTTGGCCTATTTGGTCATTTTGGCCTTTTTGATCATTTTGTCCTTTTTGGTCATTTTGGCCTATTTGGTAATTTTTCCTTTTTGGTCATTTTGGCCTATTTGGTCATTTTGGCCTTTTTGGTCAAGTTTTGTAATTTATTTTGTTGACAGATAGACGGGGGATGGTATAATTAGCGATATAAAATGAAGTGAATCTTCCGTGGGCAAATACATAAAAAATGTAATATAATATAACCTTTAGCACTTGCTCTATATACAAGAGACACGCACTAGAGGTTAACCCGCGGCGCAGCCGCGGGGTAAACTCTAGTATACGTCTAAATATCAATACATAATAATTGCTATAAACTCTAAAACCACTTATAAATAGTTGTGAAATCATAAAATATACATACTGGAACCTCAAAAGACCTTAAATTCAATACATCAATAAAACACTAGGTAAGTAAGAGGTAATCCAATTTTCTTCTACTATTATACCGTCGCGACGATCTCTCTCGTTTCTTTCACCTTATCTAAATTACTTGGGGTCGGCACAATATATATTTTCCTTCCACACTCTTATCCTGACATATATCTTCTATCACACCACAAATCATTATATCATCCTTCACACAATCTATCAATCTCTTCCTTAGTCTACCTTCACATTTGTACCCATCCATATTGTAAGTTAACATTCTTTTTGTCACGTGACTTTTATCCCTCCTTTCTTCCTCTCGATTTTTCAGTCATGGGAGTAACTTTCAAAGATCCCCTTATTTACTTATTTCTCACCTTCTCCATTCTTATAACACCACACATCCATCTCAATAGTCTCATTTCAGTTAACTGGAAACAAGTGGGCCGTCTGCCTGTCTGCTGACCTCCTGCAATAAAAAAAATAAAAAAATGGTTTTACCAGAATACGATTTTCTTTATATTACCGCAATGGAATCGTACTTAGTCTTTTCTTAGGTTTTCGTGACTAGTATACATAATAAAACTACGTTTGAACGGTTTTAAGCGCGGTAATATATTTGATTTGTATTATTTCGACGTTTTGGCTTCTTCAGTAGCCGTGATCACGGAAGCCAAAGATGTCAAGTGTCAATGAGTATTATTACCTATAGTTTTATTCAGCCTACCGCCAAGTTCTTCATTTTAATTATTAAGTTTTAATTTTATTTATGGTTATTATTTACTCTATGGGAGCCTTATCTAATTTACCACCACTTCACAACATGTTGTGGCTTGAAAAGAAGAAACGGCGCAAGAAACTCTTCAGCAAACATGCCTAGCTCTAATAATTTTATATAATATTAAAATGGGTGGTAGGTAAAATATTTTTACAATTTTCGCAACGACAAGAAACTGAAATAGGAGATGTGAGGCCCTGGGTTCTACCAATTAAACTCTTGGATCTTCTCTCAATTGCACTCCAACTGCAGCTGACATTTAGCCGAGCTATATGTCTCACTTGAATGTATATCCTATCCTACTAATATTATAAACGCGAAAGTTTGTAAGAATGTTTGGATTTATATTTTATATGTTTGTTACTCTGTCACGCAAAATACTGAATAGATTTTGATGAAACTTTACAATATATAGTTTACACATCAGAATAACATAGGCTATACTCTTATATATAAAAATGAATCGCAAAATGTGTTGGTAAGCGCATAACTTGAGAACGACTTTACCGATTTTGATGAAATTTTGTGCGTGTGTTTGAGTGGGTTCCCGGATGGCTTAGATTTGCAATTAGAACCGGTAGGTGTCGCTGAGATCGGGTTCTACAATCCTCCTAATCACCGGGAGCGATTTTGGTGATTTTGTTTTTGTGTCATGAAACAAAGTCTTTAAGGAATTCAAAAAATATGGCGGTACGAATTTCGCCGTGTCAGGTAGCAGTTTATAAAGTAGTAAGTAAGTTTTTTTAGGCTTTAAATTATAGATATACTGTCGGATACTTTTTAATAATAAATAAAATAAATAAATAAAAATAAAAAAGATACAGTGTGAATTATCCAAAATACGATTTTCCATCGCCACGAGAGTGAGACCGCAAGTCGCAGCTAGTGCTTCCATATATTTCCCTTTACCTTAAAATATGCACATTATCTCACGGTTAAGATTCGACCCCTATCACCGCATTTGACAGTTAGACACGACCAACTGATCTATTGTGTTTTCATACGAACTCGTGCTGAAAAGTTTTAAAAGTAATTTATTACACAACGTACGCAAGGCCGTGTATTGAACTTTTTATCTTACATTTATTTTGGTTTAGAAATCTCAATAATGCTAATTCTACTGCCAGCGAATTTAGTACTAGATTTATGTTTGTATTAACCTAAATATATTTTTATTCCTGTATTACAGCAGACAAACTGACGATCCTTTTGATGGAAAGTGTGTATTAGAGTGGGTAGGATATGATTTTAAAATAAGTTTGTACGAGTAACATGGCATTTTGTACTGAACCAGTTCAATGTACCATTTCAAATGAGGCGAGGAGATTTGTATGGTTTGTACCGCGGCAGTACATTGGAAGCGATGTAGCCGGTGAGGCGGTGAGTATAATTCCCTTCAAGTTATCCGTGCAGGAACGGAGAAAGAATACAATTTACTGCGGCCGGGCGGCCTGTCGTAAGAGGCGACAAAACAACCCACAGCCAGGTGGTATGGCATTTGCCCGCCTGGATGGCTACCACCCCTGGTCTAAAGTACGTCGCCATAACAACCTTGAGTTGTGTTTCGGCATTAGTGACCAGGTTCCAGTCTCCCTTAAGAGAGCAGCAGCGCATTTGTAGCACCTTTGGTGTTGCAAATGACCATAGGCGACGGTAACCGCTTTCCAACAAGTGGGCCAACTGCCTGTCTGACGAACTCCTGCAATAAAAAAAAATAAAAAAAGTCTCTAAGTAGGTTGTTGTCTATCTTTGTCATGTGAATATCCGTGGAGTCGTTATTTTACTGCTGTCCTCATTCCGTCCTTCTTCTTATATTTGACACGTGAGTAGTAGCGGGACAAAATTTTTGAACTAGTACTGTACAATACTCAATGTTGGGATTGCGGCTAAATGTGGACTGTATTATTGCGAATTTTATGCGAATCTATGCGAAAAACGGTGAGCTGGCCAGTGAGAACAAATCTTACGACGAATAGTCACCTCACTTTGCGAAGAGTTTCAAGTCCAATGGATGGCGCCGACTCCTTCTTTGTGGACACAAATTTAATTTAAAATGAGTAGTTTTTACAGCACTCACGACGAGGATGCAACACGAACACACTGAATGGCGAAGGTTGCGATTCCACAAAATACGAAACGAAGACTCGTTTCGTCGTAAATAGACGTTTTAGTGCGAATTCAACGAACGAAACTTGCCCAAATGTCCGCACACGACGGGCGGAGGGAGTTACTCTTGTCGCAACTTTCTACTCTCACTGGCTCATGGGATAAAAATAATACTAATCTAACCCGAACGAAAACTGTCGCTTATTTAACAAATACGAATAAAATTCAACTATTTAATTTTATTTAATGCTAATTAATATTAAACTATTAATAAAAAGAAGCGGTTTTTACAAGTATAAATTTAAATTTTGAGGCGTATCACTACTGGTAAAGATTCAACCAAAGGCTTTTCAACGTTCAATTATATGTATTACTTTTGTTTGAATATTATTGTTTTGTCGAGCCCTAGATGGCGCTAGCGTCGATTTACATCGCGCTATGGTTTAAATATAACAATAGTATTAGAGAAAGCTTAGCTCTAAACCAAAGGTCTAGCTTTGAGGTAACCACCGTTTTATTTGTGGTACCCCGGGTTCAAGTACCTTGTACGAAAGGTACAGCTATAACTCTATTTTGTACGGGACAAATGTACTGCCTCACACGTGTACTACTCACTACAAGTGTTTATTTCCTTTTATTGCGTGCATGAAACAAGTACGTAACATGTAAGTACCCGACTCAGCATTTTAGGTTAAAGCTAATTCAATGCTGGCCTACCTCACTACATCGCATATGTTCCCAGTTTTTGTCTTAAAAATCTATACTAGATGGTTCGAGTTTGTACAAGGCTTTTAATAATATGAAAAAAAAACAGAGGGGCTAATTATTATTATTGGGGGCTAATAATAAATAGTAGGTATTTTAAATAAATGCTTATGAGCAAATCAACCAAAGTTATATAACCCATAATAAGTTTCATAAACTTTTCAATCACTTCATTATTGATCAAAAAATAATGTCAAGCTAAACATTTGACAAAGTTGTTGAAAAATATGTATTTATAACTTCGAAACACAGGATGAGATACAAAACGGTGGATAATAGATTGCGTGACCATTAAAAAGTTGAAATTGCCTATTTAGACGGTGAATTGAGCCTCTCTGAGTAACGGGAACTTTCCTAATTCTATCGCCTCGAGTGTTGCCAGGTTCATCTTGCTAATAATCAAAGAATAAAATAATTGTTTTAATTATAACGAACGACCGAAGTTTACTCCCCAAGGAGAGAAAGAGAGAGAACACTTTATTGCACACCAAAATATACAATTACAAAAACAGATCATCTTTTCAATATTTTCCAGACAATACAATTGATTATTCTCCCTTCGTGATATTGAGAACGGATTATATTCCTCAATACTACTATGGCCTTACTTATAATAATCTCATTAAGAAACGTTTAGGCAGCTTGATTCTGATTCTCTTACTTAAGTAAGAGAATCAGAATCAGTCCCTAATCAATGAATATCTCTTTTATTCACTTATAAACGTGTATTACCTGTTGTGTACCTATGAGGAACAGAGATAAATGAAATTTGAATTATTACCGTATATTGTACTCAAAATATTTGACTAAAGAGGAGTTTATGGGTGAGATTTTCATTAATCAGTCGGTGAGCAGTTTCTTTAAATTTAAGGAACGATCATAAGGCGGTAAAGTTTGTGAGTGTGGATGATCAGGTAAGCTTCGGTACTACAGATCTGATTTGAAAATTATTTCATCAGTAGAAAGCTACTTTATTCCCCAGTGACATAAGCTATATTTGATTGTGATTAGTAAAAAGAAGTAAATATGTTTAACGCTTATCGAGGTAGGCACGGGGATGCCTGTAAAATATGTTACACATGTTCGAACGAGGTACTGCGAATGCTTTCTGCGTGGGTACATGTGTATTTTCGAATGGTGCCCAGCAAAGTAGATACGTGTTAGCTAGTTATACATACTTTACATTATTATTTTTTGAGCTAACACAGCAGCCTAGTGTAGGGAGTTGCCTTACGAAAATAAATAAAAGAAAATTTATTAGTGAAGTGTGTTAGAAATGGGTTAATTGTATAACATCGGTCGACTTAGATTGAATGGCAGTAAAACCCATTCCGGGGGAATGAAATCATATTATTTGTCGCTTACTAGCTTTTTTTAAAGAATTTTATCAAAACTTATAAATATAATTTATGATACGTTTCTGATTTACAGACATTAATATAAGATTACCGTTTTCGGATTTCGAAATATTCACTCTCAAAAACAAATAAAATGTATGTCACATGTCTAGAGACATAATTTAATAATTAATAAAGAGTCAGCACCAAAAGCAAACCGTTTTTGCTGAAAATGCGGCATAAAAATTCTCAAAATATTGTTAAGAGTGCGAGACACGTATTAAAATGCCGTTGGAGTTGCTATAGAATTTATTAGAACTATACAAACTCATATAATACAGGTGCAAATATAACTGAACCCAACCAGTACAAACTGCACGATTCAATAACATGCGCAAAGTCCGTCACTATATTGCTTATCGAATGTACCTACTACACACGTCTTGCTCGTATCGTAATCGTCGCTTGACTGCTTCACCCCTCCGTTCGGGCATTCTTTTTATTCTGCACAAATATAACATACGCATAACAATAATTTCCAAAAATTAGTTCGACACACCTGTCTAATTTAAAATTTTAATTTAACTCCCTTAATTTTTTCACTAAACTAAATTAGTGTTTTAATTAAATATTAGATTTATTATATTATAGACGACTTCAAAAATTTAACGTGTCAAAATGCAGAAAAGAAGTTGTGGTAGCGTAATGGCTAGCGCACGCGTCCTAAACTGGAATGGCGCGGGTTCGATTCTAACCGGAATGCATGCACCACTTAGGAGTTTTTCACGTGCTATCAATGGCAAAGAAAAACACCATAATGCAACCTGGACATCGAGATAATCGATTTGTCAAACCTTCAGGTATAATATCTGTTCACCTATATTGGGAAGCACATTCTTATGGAATGTGATCGGAACGAGGCATCCAGAATTGAGTTATGCGCGGAATTAGTTTGGAGAGATTGGACTTGTGCACAATATTTAATATTTTGGCCTCCCCAGCTTGTCAAGAAGCTAGATCTATGTACAAGTTTGTGATGAGTTCCTTGTTCAAGAGGAACTGATCACAAATATTGTCACATCATCATCACATGATCATGGAAGGTGTGTCGTGGCCTTCCGCGACTTCTGCATCCATCCACTTTTGCATTGTATATCTGTTTAGTCTCTTCTATCAATCATTCTTTCCACATGTTCGAACCACCGGAGCATTCCTTTCCTTACCTAAACTACCTAACCTACCTAAGTTAGAATAAATTAATAAAAGGTACGATGGGGCTGACATTACCGTTTAGGTTTAAATCCCCTTTAAAATAAAAGAATAAAAAAAAATGCGACATTTATGGGACATTATTATCAATGTTGCAAAATTGGGAATAGTTTACGAATCGTACAGACCTGGCAACACTAAATGTATCCGTCGAAAAACTTAATCGTTTGTATTATATTCTGGGTATTTTGTCTCAAAATACAGAAGAGTAAAGTTAAAATTGATTTAAGGTGTTTCTTGTAGATTAGATTTGGAGACTTGAATATTGTGACTTAAAATTTTGTGTTTACTAAATGAAATCTTGTGAAAATTACACCTAAAACAAACACTCTTAGAAAAATATCATTCTCTATACTACGCATGGGTAGCTGAGTTCCAAATCGAAAAACTTTTTGCTCACTTACCTGCATTGTCACTCCTCAGTTAGGAATACCCACTAAAACCCCTGGGTGTTCCGTGCTGCGCCTTATGCCAGGGCAATGGGTAAATGGGATCCCCAACTCCGCGTGCCCTGGCAGGCTTGGACCTCGCACAAAGGCCTCTTCCATTGCCGCGGGACTTCTTTTGTCCCCCGGCATTATATAGGTCTTGTCCGGGTGTGGGGCTGTTTGTAATGCGCCCCCCTGGGAGAAGGGTGAGCGCGCGCGGGCCGCTCGCCTTCTCATCTTGACGACATGTGCATCTGTTCCAGTTGTTTTTTTAATAGATTCAATGTTCAGACACGGAATGTTTAGAATTTTATAATATTATTACGAGTCGCGAAACTCGAATTAAAATACCGTTAGAATTACTATAGAGTTTATTAGAATTATGCAAACACGTATAACACATGTACAAATATAACCGAACACAGTAAGTCCAAACGTAATGCAGAAAATCATAATTCAAAAGACACGCAAAGTCCGTCACTAAAAGATTGTAGTGCACACGTCTTGCTTCGCTCGTAGTTATTGCTTCACTGCCTTCCTCTGCACCAGGTCATGGTTGTATACTGCACAACTGCAATGCCCCCGTATCTTACTCCGACACACCTGGGTAATGACTGCATAAAAGATTACAATACAACAATGGGCTGTATTCTCATCACAAATTTTAAACACAAAGTAAACAACAGAAGACAAATCGCCGAAAGGTGATAAAATGGGTTTTTACAGATATGCAGATGTGAATTTTGTTTTGGTCGGGACCTGAGTCATAACAATATTATAACGCTAATTTTCATAGATATGACGCATTGTAAGCTTCGAAAAAGAAATTAATTAACTTAAAAAAATATTATCATACTATTTATTTATTTGGTTTACCAACAATTACTTACACTAATACAAAGGATGTACATTGCTTTACAAAAAAAAAGACATGACAAATGCAGTAATCTTACTTACTTATATGCAAACACTACATGCAATTTGATATTTTGTAGTTTTAATAAATTCTAATATAATTAATATAAATAAGAAAAAAAAATATAAGGCCAGTTCCAAACATAAAGAAATTTAAAAAAAGAGAAGTTAATTAGCAATGTGGGATGCAATAATTTTGTAGTTTTTAACTGTTTATCTCCCTAGTTATTATGTTTCTTGTTATTTTGTGCTTAATGTATAAAATATTGTTTCGTATTTTATAAGTAATAAAAAGAAAATAGGAACTATTTGCAATAGAAAAAAGTGCTATCATTTTTTTTAAGGAAAAAAAGCATCAATACATTTTCCAGAAACACGTCTAGCTGAAATAAATAACGAGAGATCCATGATATAGAATTATAAGACAAGAATTGGTTCAATCCGCACCTTGTATTTTAGTAGTCTAACTTTTGCACCGAGAACAGCGAAACGAGAACACCTTCGAACACTAAATATGTCATCATACTGAAATAAATCGCGCAGTTAAAAAGCGTTTTATTGTAAATCTAAACCGCTCTATTTCTGACCAACGACCAAACTTGACCAGGTCATCTTTGGTCGACTAAAAGTTGGCGCCGACTGCGATTTTAACGTGTAAATAAACGTCAATCAATCGTCTAAAAAGTATGCGAGAACGGCTTAATAGGGTTGTCAACTCTTCTTTCATCTTCTTCCAATTATTTCTGCGCTCCACGTGGGCGCCGGCGTTTGACTGACATCCGGAGGCGTAGATATGCGGATGATTTCCTTCCCTGAATAATACCGCTTCAGGGGGGCGCTAACTATCAAGGGAGCAGAGGAGCAGAGGAGTCATCACGCCTGTCGTCGAACTGGATATGCTCTGATTCCCGGGGCATATTCAGGCACTTTTGCACTGGGATCGGCCTGGGCGTAACTACGTTCTAAGTCTCAGGCCTTTCCTACCATAAGCGTGGGGCACATACGAGGAGGGTGGTTTAAGGGGGTATTAATCATTGGCCGTCCAATGATCTCCAGTCTCCACACAAGCTGATCAATTATGGACGGATTACCTATAAGGGAATCCCCCCATATGCGGTATCGGTCTAATCTCTTGCAAAGGACCCAGTATTGTGCGTAACCAGCATTTCTAGGTGCTATATGCCTTTCCCTACTTATACTCCTCTGAACTTCTCCGTCACATAAGGGCTGTCAACTGCATTAATAAAAATAGTGCTGAGTGTCGTGTAATATACGCTGTGAGTAGTAGTAGTTTTATCATTATGCTACTATGACTTTAATATTGTTACGAGTTGCAGGACTCGAATTAAAATGCCGTTGGAATTTTTATGGGGTTTAGAACTATACAAACACGTATATCACAGGTACAAATATAACTGTACACAACCAGTACAAACTGTACGATCCAATAACACGCAGTAAGTCCGTCACTATATCGCTTATCGAATGTACTACACACGTCTTGCTAGTATTGTAATCGTCGTTTGACTGCCCCTCTCTAATGCATCGGTCATACCTGACAAGCTTCGACGCAATACAATAACAACAAGCATTAGTTCAACACTAATGGCGGTCATAAAACAAGTACAATAACAATAGAATGATTTCCTTAATTACAAATTCTAAACACAAAGTAAACAAGAGAATTCCTAAATGCGGGAAGACAAACTGCGCTTTACGACAGGCAGGTGTACGTTTACCTTTTTCGGCATGTAAGAATATCATAATATTCAAGTTATCTAAAGTAGGTCGCAACACCAGAAGAACGCTGTACGTTGAACCGCCATGTATAAAAATTTCTAAGAAAATTGTACAATGCCAGCCCTAGCTACGTCACAGTGCCGCCGTCCATCCTGAAATAGTGCAATAAAATGGTTGCGTTAATTTTGCTTTCAAAAGGAATGGCTCCAAAACATTGGGATGGAACTAATTGCTAACTTAAACAATCACAGGGTTACCTAAACGGAAATCCTGCGTAACTCTTTTGTATTATTCTATTTTGGTTTGTGGTAATGGGTTTAAGTACAAAAATACCCATGCAATTAAAACGGACGCATAAAATGGTGTTAGATCCGAATTATTATCATCAAAAAAGAAGACAATAAAGATACTGTGAATGAAATTCTAGTACTTAAATCCATTATAAGTTGGTCTATTATCCATTTTTAAATAGTCACACAAATGTAACAGGACGAGACAGTCCTGACCTACGGGGCCGAGGCAGGAACACTGACGGCAGGATTGGTCCACAAGTTCCAAGTCGCTCAACGAGCTATGGAGTGAGCTATGTTAGGCGATTCTCTTATGGATAAAATTAGAAAGGAGGATATCCGTAAGATAACAAAGTAACCGACATATCTCGCAGAATTAGCAAGTTAAAATGGCAGTGGACCGGTCACGTCTGCCGCAGGACCGATGGCCGATGGAGTAAACGAGTCCTGGAGTGGAGACCGCGTCTCGGCAAACGTAGTGTCGGACGTCCTCCAGCCTGATGGACCCATCGGTCCGCCGGTAGGCACTTGCTGAGAAAATCGGAGGACAGGGATGAGTGAGGCAAATGGTTGAAGACGACGACACAAGTGTGTTAAACAATCTTTATGGAAATGCTGATTCGTTGCCCTAGGTGCAAGCCAGCCTTTTGGTCACGCAAAACCTCCATTAGACGCGTAGAGAGATCTCGATAGAGGTGATGAGCTTCAGGCTCCCATGGCTTCAGGGTCGCGATCCCGAAAGCCACAAATACGTGCTCAGTACCAATGGACACAAATTTCTGACATTTCAGAGCGTTGTAGTGTGCAGTAGCAGACCCGGCTGCTGTGACAGATATGACTATGTGTGGAATTCTATTTAAGTCCGTGCTATAGATTTGACGTTATGCTCCTTAACAAGCAGACGTACAAAAACTTCAAAAAGTTTCATTTTCAAGATCTACTGCTTCGAATTAGTACCCCTGACTTTATTCTCATTCTTAAATTCATTATACAAACTTTATACACCTTCCATGATCAAATTTATTGTGTATTAGCAGAAGGTGATGTCAGGAGCCTTAAGAATAGACGAGCGTGCATGACAAGAGCTATGAATGTCAAAGAAGCAAGTGAGGTATGTAAGAATAAGCCTGTATGGCACTCTGTTGTTCGTGCCTACCCCGCAAGGGACCTGGCGTGAAGTTATGTATGTATGTACAAACTTTAACTCCCGCCTCCCCTTCTCCTGCACATTTATTACAGATAGAAAGATGATTCAGATATTGAATTTTTTTCTTCATCGAGGATGATAAAACATTGTATTACAATTTCTTTTTCTGACTGTACAGTTATGATTAACGCATATTTTAGACAAAAAACAAAGACTCAGGGATGGGAAACAAAGAATCGGGGGACGAACAATGCCAAGCGAGTACCGACTGCAGCGAAAGACGGCATTGTTTTTGTTTTTTCTTATCAATTACATTAATTACTTCCTTCCGTAGTAAAATGAACTTTAAACACAATAGAGTCTTTATTTTAGGTGAGATTTCAAAAATGTGGATGTGGGCTGGCATGTAACGTACAATATTTTAAAATATAATTTAGTTAGAGCGTCTTCTCTTTCACTTGTCATCTCTTTCACAACATGGCGATGGCAATCGTCTACCATTGGGTGGGCCATCTGCCTGTCTGCTGAACTCATGCTAGAAGAAAAAAATATCGACCACTTTAAGTGGTCTATATAAATATACTAGTGGTCGCCCAGTGGTCGAATTTCGACCATAATTTAAATTATTAGTTTAAACATGCTTTATACAAACTAATAGCTGCGTCCGCGGTTTCATCCGCATGGTGATGAAAAATCGCCATATTTTGAATAATCCACAGTATATCTTTATAAATTATAGCCTATGTGTTATTCTGATGTGTAAGCTATATTACTGTAAAGTTAAATCAAAATCCATTTAGTGCTTTTTGCGTGACAGAGTTTTTTTTTTTTTATTGCAGGAGATCAGCAGACAGGCAGACGGCCCACTTGATGGACAGCGGTTACCATCGCCTATGGACATTTGCAACACCAAAGGTGCTACGAATGCGCTGCTGCTCTCTTTAGGGAGCCTGGAACCTGGTCACTAATGCCGGAACACAACACAAGGTTGTTATGGCGATATACTCTAGACCAGGGGTGGTAGCCATCCAGTCGGGCAAATGCCCTACCACCTGGCTGTGGGTTGTTTTGTCGCCTCTTACGACAGGCCGCCGGGCCGCAGGAAATTGTATTCTTTCTCCGTTCCTGCACGGATAGAGTAAGAAACATATATCCATACGTCAAGACATCTATACATCCATTCTTACAAACTTTCACGTTTATAACATTTATAGAGATAAGTGTGCGTAATTTATTATTTATTTTATATATCAACGATCTACCCTTAATTACTAGCCATAAAACAATTCTTTCAAGGTACCACTAAATCTATGATTGAAAATACCTTACCTTACCTTACCTTACCTCAATGATAAACTAAGCTATGTAGTTAAATGGTTACAATGAATAATCCAACAATTAATTTGACAAAAACTAACTTTATGACATTTAAAAATCGTTCAACAAACATATATACATACATACATAACTTCACGCCAGGTCTCTTGCGGGGTAGGCACGAACAACAGAGCGCCACACAGGCCCATTCTTACACACCTCACTTGCTTCTTTGACGTTCATAGCTCTTGTCATGCACGCTCGTCTGTTCTTAAGGCTCCTGACATCACCTTCTGCTAGTACACGATCAAATTGATCATGGAAGGTGTGTCGTGGCCTTCCGCGACTTCTGCATCCATCTACTTTTGCATTGTATATCTGTTTAGTCATTCTTTCATCATACAGTCTTTCCACATGCCCGAACCACCGGAGCATTCCTTTCTTTACCTTCACCCCGACACTCTCTTTCAGACCAACTCTCTTTCTTACTTCGGTATTACGAACGCGGTCCGCGAGCGTCACTCCGCAGATTTTGCTCGCATCTCGACCGCGTTTACTCTACTTTCGTGCTCTCTATTCCATACCCAACTCTCGCTTCCATACGTGAGCGTAGGTACCAGGACCGCGTTGTATATGGTAAGCTGGGCCAGAAGCTGAGGTTCTTAGCGCCTAGAAGTTTACCTAACGCTCCATTCACACTATTCCCCAAATTTACTCTTCTCTCTCTTCTTCGTTCAACAAAAATACATGATATTTCAGTAAATTATTTAGGACATAAAGTGGATGAAGTGGAATGCACAAAATTTCTTGGCTTAAACATAGACAATAAATTGGATTGGAAATTACATATTGAGTCCCTTAGTTCATATATAAATAAATGCTCGTATGCCCTCTACATGCTTGCTAAAGTGGCACATATGTCTACCCTAATGACTGCATATCACGGAAATGTATCATCGATTCTCCGCTATGGGATAATTTTCTGGGGGAATTCTACCAATAAAGAAATTGTATTTAATTCGCAAAAGAGATACGTAAGGGCTATGTGTAGACTAAAGCAAACTGATGGTTGTAAGCCCTACTTTATAAAATTAGGCATCCTTACAGATCTTTGTCTTTATATATTTGAAGTAATACAGTTTGTCAAAGAAAATCTTAACCTGTTCACACCCTGTAAGCATAAGACAAAAGAATAAAATATGATGTCCGCTAAACAAGACGCCTTATTTAAATAATATTATATTTTGTATGGCATCAATACTATACAACCGTCTACCAGATGAGCTTCTAAATATTACAACTGCTAATATATTTAAAGGCAAGGTTAAGAAATTTTTAATACAAATCGAGGGGTGAAAGGCTATTTGTTTTAAGCGACATTTTGTGTGATACTCAACACGATGGATTTTTTAATCCTAATGTCTCAACTTAAAGAAATATAAAGAACCTGATCTCTAGTTTCAGTCTACAGATGTTCTTTTTTTTTAAATATGGGACATAGTTTGTAAGTGATGTGTTTTTCTGGGTCATTAGAAACTTTAAACTTTTCTCTCGACAATTTATAAAAGTGTCGTTTAAAACAAATAGCCTTTCACCCATCGAAATGTAATTATGGCCAGGCACCATTACAATCGCCTGAATTGTACGTCCGAAAGGACAAACTGTCGTTCCAACAGGAAACTCGAATAACTTTGTAGTTTTATTATTGTGACAGTTTAAGCAATAAATGTTTATTCTTTTCTATTCTATTCTAATTTCATACTCCTCCGTCCGAGCGATTATCGTAAAAAGGGGTACAAAATTTTTGCTTCACATATCAATATAATAATTTAACACACGCGGAAGCGAAGATAATACAAAAGGTATCTAGATCTATCATTTATCATATTCACCAGCAGAAAAATCTGGCATACTAATCTCATATATTTATATAACACACCTAGTTTTATTTTTATATTATACACTACAACGCAGAAGCTCTATAATCCGATTCCTGTGCTATTTTAGGCATTTCCGTCCCCGTGTGTACCCAAATTCTTGGTTATAAATATACACGGCATCTCACAGTTTAACTTCGAAACTATTAAACATTATAGTGTTAATGCCGGTAGTGTGTAAATAGTTTTATGTTTAGAACTTCATTCGTTTAAAATTATGTAAATACTAGCTGTCCCGGCAGACGACGTCCTGCCCGGTAAAAAAAATATTTAGTGGTGGACTACCCCTAACATTTAGGGGGATGAAAAATAGATGTTGGCCGGTTCTCAGACCTACCCAATGTGCACACAAAATTTCATGAGAATCGGTCCAGTCGTTTCGGAGGAGTATGGCAACGAAAACTGTGACACGAGAATTTTATATATTAGATAATTTCCAGATGTGATTTTAGAGAATTACCTTCTTGAAATTAGATGCTAAATGAAATTGCTTAATGGAATTATTGTAGATTTAAACACGTATAACGCAGGTAAAAATATAACTGAACACAACAAATCTAAACGTAATGCAGAAGGTTGTAATTCAATAAAACACGCAAAGTCCGTAACTATTAGATATCCCGATTATACACACGTCATGCCTTGATTGTGGATCACGTTCAACTGCCCCCTCTCTCCATCAAGCCGTCGTTTTATACTTCACAAATGCGAAAGAATCCGCAACACCTGGCTAATGATGCTAATGAGCAATTACAATAGGACAATAGGCTATAATCCACAATAATTAGAAATGTATCCCAATAAATAAGTGAACAAAAGCAGACGATCATAAAAGAATTATAATCAGTTCAAATACCGACAGGTAATAAAATGTACTTCTACAAATCTGTACGTGGAATGTGTTTCTGTCGGCGCCTAGGCTGTAACACTATATTCTTGCAGATTAAGAAAATTGTCAGAAAATCTCTTGGTAGGCAAAGTGTTAACAACCAATATAATGCCAACCCACCTAAAACCGAAAACGACCCAATTATTCTTCGAGATCAATAAAATGTGTTTACAACCACAAATAACCATGAAAGTCCTCATTAAAACCAACTGAACAATCTTTGTAAAAAGGTCTCTTACTGATTTAAAACGCCTTATGAATATATCCAACTCTTTTTATGTTATAAATTAGAGAAGGAAAGGTATAGAGGATTTAAAAAGGCAATTTCCTTTATAAGGAGCTCAGAATATGAAAATCATCAGAATGCTTAAACGCATGTCATGATTCAATAACAAGTTGTATTACATAACTTTTGCATTTTGTGTAGTTTTATTTAGAAGTAGTAGTATTATGTAACTAGCGTCTGCCCGCGACTTCGTCTGTGTGCAATGGTTAAAAAAATTAAGCTACCCCCCCCCTTTTTTTGAAGCATTCTTCATTGGTGCTCCACTTTTATTCGTTTAAGTGTGATGATATATAGCCTATATATAGCCTTCCTCAGTAAATGACCTATCAAACACTGAATTTTTTTCAAATCGGACCGATAGTTCCTGAAATTAGCGCTTTCAATCAAACAAACAAACAAACGCTTCAGCCTTATATATTAGTATAAATTAATTAATTAAATCAGTCCAACATTTTCTAACTAGCTTTTTTACTAAAACGATGTTCTATGGTATGAAACGGTAATTCATGTAACATTTGAATAATTATTCCAAGAAAACATTTTTTTTGTCATTATAAAACTTCATCTTATCCTCCAAGTAAAGCATTAATTACAGTATTTTGTCTCTTATACTTAGCGGTTTTTCTCGTATATTCCGGATACTCATCAGGACAAAAATATACTATTTAATATCTCTATTATCCATAGTACATAATATACTAATTTAAAAATAAATAGATACAAGCAATACAAACGTTTTAAATAAACCTGCTAGTCGCACAAAATTGAGACAACACTCAAATTAGATCAAGAGAGATGCTAGGCAATGACTAACTTACGATAACATTCTATAAAATAATCAAAGTCTTGAATTTCGATGTGGCGTTGTCAGGCTATCAGTTTTCTTCGGATACACTTTTAAAAATGTGCATTGGAGCTTTTCAATCTGATCCTGTCGTCTCCCTTCCATCATCGGAACAAGACAGAGATAGGACAAGACTAGACGCATTAAAATGGAGTATATCTAGAGTATATCTATCTATGGGCATATCTACTATATACCAGTGTATATAGTAGATATACCCGCTATACGAATCAAGCACTTTACGTCCACATTCATTATGTACACTGCCAAAAAGGGTAACATACTGCCAGAGATTGTCTTTTTCGATACCTACAACCTTGGTTTCTTCAAGTACCGTGTAATCAATAGATACCTTCTAAGTTAACGTGCTTCATCTTAAACTATATATTCGTTTATAACCAAGACCATGGTCAACGCAATCGTATACTACAATAAAACAATGAAATTTACAGCGTTTGCTCCTTCTGATAATTTGCAGTACATCGAAATACCTCTAGTGTTAACGATTTGCTGAGAACGCGAATTATTTTAAGGCAAAAGAGCCTTGTTACAGGAAGTTCCTTTGAGGGCTCCATTTCCGAGCGGTTTAGTCTACGTTTTATTATTTACTACCGGCACTGAATCCGCCTGAGTAAATGATTTACCTAAACTTACCTGAGAGTTTGTGTATAGTGTTACATTAAAAGCACCTTTCAGCAGTAGATTTACTTATGTAAATACACTATCTTACCTCTTTGCTTTCACAGTTATAGTGTGCCGTAGTTATTTTTATACTCATTTATACTGTTACAACCTAGGCGCCGACAAAGACTAATTCCACGCACATATCTGTAGAAGCATATTTATTACCTGTCGGCATTTGAATTGTAAATCTTTAATGATCGTCTGCTTTTGTTTACTTCTTTATTGGCATTCGTTTCTAGAAAATAGCTTATTGTTCTATTCTAATCACTTAAGTCCGCTTGCGGCTGTAATCATTAGCCAGGTGTTACGGAATTATAAAGTACAAGCTGATGCTAGGAAATTTAGTTCATGTTGCCGGGCGGGCACATTGCATTTGTGCAGTATAAAACGATGGCCTGATTGCGAGAGGTCGAATCAAGCGACACCTACGATCAAGGCGAGACGTTTGCACGTTTTATTGAATTACGACCTTCTGCATTACGTTTGGATTTGTTGTTCATACTTCAGTACATATTCTTGATGCATGCATATTTACTTCTCTATTGTATACTGGTTTGTACGTACATCTATCTCGGTCCCTCTCAATTATGGCTTACTTTACGAAGATGCCGCCATTGTGTCGTCGAATTTCGTTTGCGATGTTAAATAAACAGACATGTAAAAAATTAAGGATTTTTAGCAAGTACAGTAAAAATGACTGAATTTGGTGGAAGTGATCGATTGAGCTAGTTTCTAGATATGTGCAAGATATAGACTTCTGAAACCAAAGATGGATAAAGTGTTTGGACATAGTTGTAATACCACAATGTGAGAAGTCAAAGTGATTTGTTTGGTAAATACAGATAAAATATATATTCGTAGTAACCGCGAGAGAGTACTAATTCCTGCTGGTAGTCTGTTCTAAGTAAACATGACATAACCTGCAGCCAAGTGTAATGCTAGCCAACAAAGGCCAGCACCGTTCTTCCACCTAGGACAATAAAATTATATTAGGGCGTGTGGTACGCTTACAGTGAATATGGTTCGACTTACATGGACTGTATGAGAGAGATATGACCTAGACCCTTGCACTAGTAAAGCAGAAGCACCACCAACCTTGAAATCCGCCCTTTCTTGGGTCGGTTACTTGGTACACACGGGAACAGCACACGGCACTAGATTCCACCTTGGAGCTAACACTTCACAAAGTCCATGTATCGTAAAAGTTCTTATCACGGCCAGTCTGGTCACACTTAGTTAAAGTTTACAATAGTTAATAAGGAAAGATGAGCTCACGGCGCAGTGTGTTCTCTACCAAACGTTGACGGAAACAGATTGCAATGGTGGCTGCCTATAACCTGCTGCGTTAGCCGTCGCCTCGCACAGAAAAGAGGATAGACAGCAAATTTGATGGAGTGGTGTTTTACCTACTTTATACTAGGCAAGGACGGAACAAGGACAGATACTGAATCAGACAGGAGGTATGGGGTAGAGGGGAGTGAGGGGGAAGTAGACTATTAGATATAAGACACATAACACGAAACACGCTTAGCTCAAGCCACCGTTTTACGCCGATGCGTAGTCGCTGAGGACATGCTAGAACGAGTAATTTCCGAATAAACCTTATTCAACAGATATGGCTCCAGGCGACTTTTTTCTCATTCCTTAACTCAAAATACCACTTCGTAGAACCGGTTTTCATGCGATAGAAGACATAAAGGAGAAAGCGTTTAAAAAGGTTTTGATGACTGGATTGTTCGTTGGCGTGTATTGTTTCTGAAGGAACAACTTTGAAGGTGATAAAATTTCCCGGTAATTTTTTGACAGAGTAGTATGCTGGAAATGAATCGAAATTAGAATTTATTTTGTTTACATATATACATATAAATAAAATTAAAGTGTCCATTTTTATTGTCAAAATAACAGTTTTTTACTAAATTCATAAAATATTAACGTATTTACGATTACGGTACTTTATATAAAAGTCAATTTTAAAATGTATGTCTCTCTGTCTGGATGTTTCGGCTAATCTCTGAAATGGCTTGACCGATTTTGACGGGACTTTCACTAGCAGGTAGCTTATATTATAAAGAAGCATTGCATTACACAAATCACAAACAAACCAAGACACAAAAACAGCCTTAAAATTAATAACCACAGAAATAAAAAGCAACATACATGGTACCAGTTAAGATGATATATATAGGTATAGACATAAGGCACACACTGCTCATGCACTTTTTCACAACACCAGCATGTAACAGATACACTCTAAATTAGTATAAGTTAAGTATTAAAATTAGAAAAAAATATATAAGTTATTTTTAAGGTACACAACACAACATAAAAACCACAAAATCAATGTCACACACTATAACAAAAGATAACAATAAGCGTGTATAAACTCAAAAAACTGTACCAGTAATCAAGTTGTAAGAAAGGTACGGGACCTCGAGCCCGTAGTATTGTTATTAAAAAAAAACTCAATGGTCTACACTTTCCGAACTGTTTACTAATGTCGCAATAAAAAATAAAACAGCTTTTTACTAAATGCATATGAAAACGCACCTTTTTCCCATGGGTAGGCAGAGACTACAGATCTCCACTTGTGACGATCCTGACAAACAACTTTCTGTTCATCTACTTTCATTAATCTCTTCACACATGCAAAGTATAAACGGTACTTATATCAAAAATGCATTTTTCAAAAACAATTGTCTATCTGTTTGGATTTTCTGGCTAATCTCTGAAATGGATATTAGATTTTGACGGAACTCAATAATAGGTAGCTGATCTTAGAAAGAGTAACTTCGGCCACTTTTAAACTCCACGCGGACATAGTCGCGGGTATTACATAAAGTAAATAAAGATTTTTTTTTTTTTATTGCAGGAGTTCAGCAGACAGGCAGACGGCCCACTTGATGGACAGCGGTTACCATCGCCTATGGACATTTGCAACATCAAAGGTGCTACGAATGCGCTGCTGCTCTCTTTAGGGAGCCTGGAACCTGGTCACTAATGCCGGAACACAACTCAAGGTTGTTATGGCGACATACTCTAGACCAGGGGTGGTAGCCATCCAGTCGGGCAAATGCCCTACCACCTGGCTGTGGGTTGTTTTGTCGCCTCTTACGACAGGCCGCCGGGCCGCAGGAAATTGTATTCTTTCTCCGTTCCTGCACGGAAAGATTTAATTTTGTTTGAACAGCGATAACATGTTGTACGAAGAGCAGGAAAAATTAATCATCGACAATTTAATATTAGTAATAGCTTTGTCGGATGTACGGGAATGTTGCAGTTCCGGTCTATAAATGACACGACTGGCGCTCCGTAAATTATTTATTTAATTATATTATAGACATGGTAATAATTCATTTTCCATCACATAAAGATTGCGAGGAAGATCTAATTGTTTTTTAGTAATTAAAACTTAGCATTGTTGAACGAAGAGTTCAACTGAAAAGTGCTTTTTATAACATTTTATTTTTTAAGTTTTCGCGACTTATATACATAATAAACCGTTAAAACGTAGTTTTATCACAGATTTCTTTCTTTGTTCACAATTTCCAAAAAAAAATGGGACGTGTAATGGTATGTGCGACTAAAATTTCACCGTGGTTTTGCCTTTAATCTCATATCTTGTATTTCCAGAGTATGTATAGGTTGTGTATGAATATCGAAAGGAAACATCGATATTGTTGATGTATGAAACCGGCAAACTTAGATAAGCATAGTAGGTATGTCGTATATAAAAAAAAAATCGGGAGATAAACACATATCATATTGTATATCCTCAAATTAAGCACCGAAATTTACCATGTCAGAAATCGAACCTGGAACCGGGAACCTCTGCGTTGCAGTAAGCTAGGCTGGCAAAAGCTGAGCCTAATTTATACATCTGGATGCTTACCATTTTTGGGTTTAGGGTATACTGCCTGTACGTACGTACAGTACACATATAGGCTCCATCCGTCCGTCAGTACACAGTGGCTCCATCCCATTCCTTACTTAAGATCTTCCCTTTACCCCCCTTACGTTTTCAAAGAGATGCTTCATAACTCGCCCGCTAAGCATGCATCCAAGTTCCACTCAAAAATCTCGACAAGAGCTCGAAAACAGTAAAAATGTCGATAACGTTTCCAAAGCATTGAAAGCGTTGCCACGTTAGATTGTGTCGCCATAGAAGAACAATGGCCTATGGACATTAACCAATGTTTGCTGTGTAATGGTTTCTATAGTTCCTTTTATCTTAACGCTTATACGTTACCCAAAATAAAAGCCTGTAAATAACTCCTTTTTGCGTAGCGCCATCTATGAATGCTATCAAAGAACACTTTCTATTGCAGCTTACAATAATAGCAACGCTCTGGTTTGTAAAGGGGTTTGTAATTTTGGTAATAGATTCTACTGGAAGAGCAAAGAATATTCTCATAGTAAACTAGATGTCGCTACTGAATATCTTTCATATTCTAGTTTTTTCGGATCCTTTTAATGAGGTAATGATTTGTACGAAAAAAATATTCCATTGTAATTTTAATTGGGATGCAGACACTTGTTGGAATAGAATCTTATAATTGTAGTGTTCTGAATTAAAATTATATCGCTGACTCGGTCTTGTTTCATTGCTCGCCTAGAACAAATAAAATCTTAAATATCCTACTGGCAACGAAGATTAACGCGAAATAGTGTTATCTAAACTATATATGTATTTTTTTTATTGTAGGAGTTAAGCAGACAGGCAGATGGCTCACTTGATGGAAAGCGGTTACTATCGCCTTTCGACATTTGCAACACCAAAGGTGCTACGTATGTATAGTGTCACGCCAAATTGAAATTAATCTCTACCCGTTGGCCTTTCTATGGTTCCACGCAAGCCCTCCAAAAGTCCGCGCCATTTTTATGGGCCGTGGTCTTGAAAGACATACAGTATTATAAATTCGTTTTTGAAAATTCTTTCTTAAGTAGAAAGCTACATTATTCCCACTGACTGAGCTATATTTTATTGTTGAATGTGATTAATAAATCAAAAAAATAATTTTTTTTTACGTTCAGCGAAGTGGGCACGGGAACGCCTGTCAATTATGTTACAGCAATAACGATCCACGCAAGATTGCTATTATCCTCGTACGAGGCACTGCGAGTGCTTTCTGTATTTATGAATTTTCTAAATGTTACAAAGCTTAATTAAACCTTGATATCCGTAAAAACAATTTCTTGCGGCCGGGCAGCCTGTCGTAAGGGGCGACAAAGCAACCCACAGCCAGGTGGTAGGGCATTTGTCAGATTGGATGGCTTCCACCTCTGGGCTAGAGTATGCCGTCATAGCAACCTTGAGTGGTGTTCTGGTATCAGTGGTTCCAGTTTCTGCTTTGAGGGGGGCAGCATCTTGGCAATACCTCTGGTGTTGCTAATGCAATATGAGGGAGGGCGTTCCATAATTTTAGTTTTTAATTACACGAGTAGAGCAAATAGTCTCACGATCTATCTGATGGTGTGTTATTACCATCGCTTATAGATATTTGGAACGCTGCCAATCTTCTGCTAACCTCCAGGGAAAATCTTGCCAGTAATAATGGAACACAACTCAATTTGGTGGCATGCTCTAGCTAGACCATGATTGATACTGATCAAGTCGGGCAAATGCCCTACTTGTGTGGAGTTCTATACTGCCCTGAGTTGTTTTGTTGCTTCTTACACTAGACCTGGCTGTAATTTATTTAGTTACTAGCTGATCCGGTGAACTTCGTATCGCCTATTTTCTGAATTCTTAAAAGACGTTGTTCCCTGACACAAAAACAAAATTACCAAAATCACTGCAGGTGTTTAGGATTCAAGTACCCGATCTCAGCGCCACCTGCCACCTGGTTCCAATTGTGGCTGCAAACCATCTCGAGACCCACTCAAACACACATACAAGATTTCATCAAAATCGGATGTATAGTTTACGATCCTATAAAGGGCATACACACAAACATTCATTTTTATGTACGAAAATTTAACAAACATCATATAGATTTATTTATACAAAGGAAAACAACACATATTATAACAACACATAAGCCGAAAATAATTTAAGTATTATTTACTAGTTAGTCATCAATACTTATTCCCCGTCTCTTTTGCTCCGTGCAGGAAAGGAGAAAGAATACAATTTCCTGCGGCCGGGCGGTCTATCGTAAGAGGCGACAAAACAACCCACAGCCAGGTGGTAGGGCATTTGCCCGACTGGATGGCTACTACCCCTGGTCTAAAATATGTCGCTATAACAACCTTCAGTTGTGTTCCGGCATTAGTGGACCAGGTTCCAGTCTCCTTTAAGAGGGCAGCAGTGCATTTGTAGCATCTTTGCTGTTGCAAATGTCCGTAGGCGATGGTAACCGCTCTCCATAAAGTGGGCCGTCTGCCTGTCTCCTGACCTCCTGCAATAAAAAAAAAACACGGACAATACCAACAATTCATAAATGTGCTATGAATAATCCTATAAACCATCTTTTAATTAACAATCTTTAATTTCATTTGAGATTTTTCTAAACCTACCATTTATTTTTCTGATCTAGTTAGACAAATTTGAACTATACAACACTAAGATTTAAGTACAAATTCTGATATCAAGTTTCTAAATCTAAGCAAAGTTAATCTGTAGGCAGGATCAAAAGGTTTTCCCCATTGATCAATCCTGTCTTACTTCAACGTGACAAATGTATTTTAGATTAAAATGTACCTTCGGAGAGAAAAATTTCGCTTCCTTGATTTCCAATGGTTTTTGTGGACTTGAGCATTTTTCGAACAATGCTTTCATTATTGTGGGTTGCTCTTTCTGAATGTCATTTTCGGTTTGGGTAAAGAAATGCCTCAAAGTTAATGTTGGGCGTATTAGAATTTCGGAGTTAGAAGCAAAAGGTCGCTATATTAAGATTTTCTCAGCAGCATTATTTGAACTTTTTTATTGCGCATACTAGCAATGACCGACGGGCCATCTTATGAAACGTGCATAACTTCATTACCTCATACAGTCGCCTACAGAGAGCAACACCGGAACGTTCGAATTTATCCACCACTTTTCCGTGCAATGAGGCTTTAGCTCCTGGCACAGTTGGCCAGGCCCAGGCTTCCCCGGGTAAGCTATATCACTCTCGTGGATGCGATTCGCCACAAATTCATATTATTAAAGCAAAACTGGCGCAGTTTTCCGTGAATTGGGCTTTCCCATTCACGTACTGACTGCAGCCAGTGTCGCTTAACAACTATCATCGGCTAGTGTGCAGCATTTCACCTGCTTCAGCTAGCTTCTCAGCAAAACCAGAAACGATGCCAACACATTGCAACCTCTAGTATAGGATAAAGGAGATAGGGTAAAGATATCAGATAAAAGAAATGAGATAGAGGTGATGGAAAGCAAGGTATTGGATAATACCTATAAAAATTGATACTTATCCGTGCAGGAATGCAAAAGAATACTAATTCCTGCAGCTGGGGTCTGTTGTGCTTCAGCAATAAAAAGGAAGCTTCAAATGCAATCGGGATAAAAGGATGACGACACAGGAACACTTACAAGAGCACCAAAACAAGAGGCTTAGTTTTGGATTGGTCTAGGAACCATATATCGGCTCCGCGAGTAGACTCAAGCGGCATACTGGCACACTAGTGGTCCATTGTAGACTAAACACAAAACCAGTAAAGGTGGCTATTATAATATTTGATGACAACATCAAGTTCATATAAATCCCCTCCTGGTAGCTAAGAACATAGCTGATAAGGTTTTAAAAACAGATAAATAGAGAATAGGAGTGGTATCAATGTACTTTGAAAGCAATGCGTTGCTTAAACCTTATCTATTGAGGTTAAGGCAAGTTCTTGGTCGCTAGGATACTGGTGATCGTTGCTTAGGAACCAAAAGTCCCCTAACTTTAGTGTCATATAGACGATATACCCAATTATTTATTTAAATTGGACAATGTGGTTCGAGTAGGCCGACCAATCTTGGCAAAACAGCCAAATAGTTAAATGGACTGTGTATATATTCGCTTAGCTGGCTGGACAAACATCTCAGTGGGGCGCACTGTTAATCCAATTTGTTGAACCCGCTGCCAAGGTGTCCAGTGGATATATGAGAATGCTGAATCCATCTTAAATTTAAAGTGATATATTCCATTAACTACTTATTCATCGTTTTTTTTTTTAAACATAGTATTGTCATCTTTTTCAGAGCAAAAGTCGAAAAAGTTCCCAGTGCTGGTGTTCATACACGGCGACTCTTTTGAGTGGAGTTCAGGGAATCCATATGATGGAAGAATGCTGGCATCGTATGGCAACATTATGGTGATCACTGTAAACTATAGGTTGGGAATACTTGGTAAGTTCAATATTTATTTTAAACTAGCAAGTACTTGTAAAATTCATTTGACATTCCATGACAACGTCTTTGTTAGTGAATTGCAACGATGGCATCACAAAATGATTGCAGCGCCATTTTATTGGCTGTATCTGTCTATCCCAAGGAAATGATGAAAGTATCCTAATTCTCTTAGAAAAGCTTTTGTTTAAGTTTCTACTCGTACTTGAAGTCTTACATTCCTTACTTTCATAGTTTATTTCTTCAAATATTTTTTTTTCTCTTTATCACTTAACGACAACCTTTAATCTCTCAAGCATTCAAAGCTTGCTTTAAAGAAAGAAGTTAGGGCGTGTTCTAACGACAAATTACTTCTGTATTAACCTTCATGTCTTCTTCAGCTGATCATTTGTATCACTTTTAATTCCAGGTTTTATGAAACCTAGCCTTACGGAACATGAGTATGGAAACAACGGTCTCCTCGATCAGTTGGCAGCTTTGCAATGGATCAAAGATAATATAGAAGATTTAAACGGAGATCCAAGTTCAGTGACATTGATGGGGCATGGCACTGGAGCTGCTTGCGTTAACTTCTTGATGCTTTCACCTATATCAAACGGTAAATTATAACTGTATCTGAATCTTGTAATATTTGTAATTCATTTCTTTTATTATTCTATATAGGGATTTTATAAACATAGAAAGTAAACTAGATTAGGTTAGGAAATCGGATCCCTACCAGAATTCTATCTCACATCAGCAGAAGCCTTAGCCACTCAATTGCTATGAATTCAAATGCGTATTTTTATTGTAAGTATTGTATTGCAGTGCAGTGTTATATTGTCATAGAATGTTTCACTGCGATTTGTAGGTATATTGACAGTAAATACACTAAAAAATATGTCACTTAGAAAGTGATGTTATTATTGTTGATACTGCTTGTGAAACTTTAGAATTAAAAAAAATGAATTTACCCGTAACTCAAGAGTAACTTGCTTAGCTTATATATACAATGTGTGTGTTTGTTTGTGATTATTATAATGATAAATAAATTCTAAATTTGAAAATATAAAACAAAAACAAATACTGTCATTATACATCTTTTTAGGATTATTTCATAGAGCGATACTAATGTCAGGATCAGCACTTTCTGATTGGGCCATGACTAAAGACCCAACGCCATACACATTGCAAGTCGCACAAAGTTTGGGCTGCAACCCTACTGCTAGAAACTTGATGAGCTGTTTGCAAAGGAAACCGTAAGTAATTGTGATATTATTTTGGAAGAAGAACACTAAGGAATGACAATCTCCAGTTAAAACGTTAACCAGAAAATACTCTGCAATCACAGACATTAGCGTCACCACTACATTGTTATTTTTATAGAAAATCTCAATTTAAACAAGACTCAAGAAACTAAAAAGGAGTTAGTTTCAATTTATGATTAATTAGTGGCGCGGCTTCTCTCGTATTAATGTTATCCCACGGGAACTGTGCATTTTTCAGAAATGAAAAGTAGCATATGTGCTATTTCATACTATTATCTATCTCTGTTCCAAATTTTATCCAGATACGTCGAGCCATTGTGACATGATAGAACAACAAACGTCTATACAATCTTTATGTTATTAGTATAGATGTAATTATGAAGATGTTGATTGAATTACAGAAAGAAGCTGGTGTCGTTCTTTTACGTTCGCTTCCAGGCCAACTGGTAAACGGGTTCGCTTGATGGCAAGTACCTAATGGTACGGTCGACGTACCGATGGTATCAACGGTAATTGGAGTCTTTGTTACGATAGCGTTTGTTATTACGTTATTGTCATATTTTTTTCCTTTTTCCACCTTAAAAGTAATATCAAGACGACGATTACTCAAGCGCCTCTAAAATCGAAATCCTAACTAATGGTTATCTTGAGTTAATAAAAATATAACTATCTCATCACCTTTATCTTTAATCTTAGTATTCTTAGTATCTTCTATCTCTGTACAATTTACCTTTTGAGTAATGAAAGTAGACCGTTTTACAAATTTTAGGGGCCTTATTAGCTTTAGAAACGTCACAACTCATTATCGTTAAATCTTATTAAACTTAGCTATTTATATTGTAGCACCTAAAGCTAAAGGTTAAGTACTGAAGAGAACTGATTTATTTTGGAAACGGTAACCTTAATATACAAATATTAACTATTCGTACAGCTAAAGTACAATACATAGCATAATGTGTGAGCGGAATGGATGATGTGCGAGCAAACTAGAGAAACTATTAATATGCTAGCTGTACAAGACATGTTTAGACATGCTGCTGGAGAGTTTCTTCCGCCGCTTTTTCAGCTGTAACAAGTTGCGAAGCGGTAGTAATGATAGACTAGAATAGGCTCCGCCGGAGGAGATGATCACGAGTCGCTATTATAACGCTTCATCCTCCTAGTTTAGCTCTATCAGCTTCTCAAGGTTTAAGCCGATAGAGACAATCCCTTCACAGTGGTCGAGTCGAGGTCGAACCTCACAGGAGGTTTCTCCTCGAACGCGCTGCTTCCGGGTTGAACACCTCCACTCCCTCGGAGTCGGGAAGCCCACCAAGCCCGGTATCGTTGAAACAGCCATCTGCGGCTATGCCGCTGGATCCTGCACAATAAAATAAATGTGCTAGCTAGTTCTCCATTGACCGATACGACTACTGGATGGATGATGCAGCTTCCATAATCAGAACGCTTTCAGAACTGAAAACACATAATAATATCGTGGATATATTAGATTCGTTTAATTTATTTTTAATAACTATACAAGTATATTTGCACAAATGCTAATGGAAAATATTCAAAAGAGTAGGAGAGGTCCAAAAGGATAGGAGGGGACTTTAAGCAGCTGAAGGTGTGCTGCAAGATCGAAGCTAATGGAGACCCATAGTTTCTGCTTGCCCCTAGTGGAAACATAGTAATACTATTTATTTAAAAAAAAAGTGTGCGCCTCGGGAAGCCTGACAGAAGTGATAACTTAAAATCATTTAAGTTGAACTATTTAATATTAAAATTGTTTAACTTGAGAAAAGCTTTGGTTATTACTTACATTTTACGGATTTTAATATGATAATTATAAGGAAAGGTTATGTATTAATAAAATCTTTTACATACATACATAACTTCACGCCAGTTCCCGTGCGGGGTAGGTACGAACAACAGAGCGCCATACAGGCTTATGCTTACACACCTCACTTGCTTCTTTGACATTCATAACTCTTGTCATTCACGCTCGTTTGTTCTTAAGGCTCCTGACATCACCTTCTTCTAATACAAGATCAATTTATCATGGAAGGTGTGTCGTGGCCTTCCGCGACTTCTGCATCCATCCACTTTTGCATTGTATATCTGTTTAGTCATTCTTTCATCATACATTCTTTCCACATGCCCGAACCACCGGAGCATTCCTTTCCTTACCTTCACCCCGACACTCTCTTAAAATCTTATCCGTGCAGGAACGGAGAAAGAATACAATTTCCTGCGGCCCGGCGGCCTGTCGTAAGAGGCGACAAAACAACCCACAGCCAGGTGGTAGGGCATTTGCCCGACTGGATGGCTACCACCCCTGGTCTAGAGTATGTCGCCATAACAACCTTGTGTTGTGTTCCGGCATTAGTGACCAGGTTCCAGGCTCCCTAAAGAGAGCAGCAGCGCATTCGTAGCACCTTTGGTGTTGCAAATGTCCATAGGCGATGGTAACCGCTGTCCATCAAGTGGGCCGTCTGCCTGTCTGCTGATCTCCTGCAATAAAAAAAAAAAAAAAAAATCTTTTATTAATTATAAAATATAATTATTTCACTCTTAGTTACAATTGTTGAATATGTACATTAGAATTATGTGTATGTACATAATTAATATCAATATTTAATCTAATTACCCAAATACGGCTAGCGCTGTGTGTAAGAGTAATAGAGGAGGAGCCGGCCTACCGTGCATGAGAGAAAGGGAAGCTAGACAGACTGGTGCCGTAACGCGTAACCTAACGAAGCAATTTACCCTCCTATAAGAAGTTATCACTTCAAAAAGTCTATTCAAGTCTAGTAATAACTAGTGTAAAATATAGATATTTAACGTGTTTCAGGTTATCTGAAATCAAGAAAGTGGAAATCCTTGCTCGAGATTTCGAGACGCCGCTGGGACCCGTAGTTGCCGGTTCCTTCATTCCAAATGAACCTGAGAAAACTATGGAGTCATACCCGAATTTATTGAGCAAGTATGATTATACTATCCCCTTTTTCGGATACTTGATTCTTAACTAATTCTTATTAACTTATTATTAACACTTTTTATTCATCCGGAGGTTCTCTGGAACTTTGTCCGACGCAAATAATAGCTTTAAAATCGCATAATTCATTGTAATTGTTATTTTTGTTTCTTTGTATTTCAGCATCTGATCAAATGCACTCTGATGATGTGATGGTATTTAAACATAATCAAACAATGCATTTATTTGTTTAACAATATGGTACACATTAGAGTTGGTATTTTTTAAATATTAAAACAATTTATTTATTTATTTAACAACATGGTACCTACATATTGTTATTTTTTATATATTAAATCGCCTACACCTCTGTTATGGTATTCTTCTTCGAAGTAGTCCCCTCACTGCTAAAAATCGTGACTTTGATGACAGTGAACAATTGCTCTCTTCCACCGGGATCGATTCCAAGTAAAGTGGAAGGCCAAGTTTATTAAAGTTTACAGCTGGTCAGCAATCTAGTCATTCCACTTATTTGGAGATCTTCCGCAAGGTCTCTTGCCTTCAACTTTCTTAGTGATCACAAGTCTTTCCACATTGTCTAGGTTCTTTCGGACTATGTGGCCAAAGTCGGCATACTAGTCATGGTATACGGCAGAGGTTACAATATTCTTATGATTTTATGATTTTTTTCTTTTCTGTGGGGAAATAAGTATTGGCGTCTTTTATTTATTTATGTCTAGATATTTCTTACAATTTCGATTATTTTCCGAATATCCATATTTTTTGTAACAGATTGGTTATTTTTAATTTATGTAATTCTCTTTATCTTAGAAAAATAATAAATAGCATTAGACCCAGCTACATATTGACTACATTTTTACCGAATTTTATTAGGTAAACTTCTAGGCGCTAAGAACCTCAGTCAGAAGGCCCAGCTTGCCATACACAACGCGGTGCCTGTACCTATGCTAACGTATGGAAGCGAGAGTTGGGTATGGAAGAGAGAGCATGAAAGTAGAGTAAACGCGGTCGAGATGCAAGGACTGCGCAAAATCTGCGGAGTGACGCTCGCGGACCGCGTTTGTAATACCGAAGTAAGAAAGAGAGTTGGTCTGACAGAGAGTGTCGGGGTGAAGGCCAGGAAAAGAATTCTCCGGTGGTTCGGGCATGTGGAAAGAATGAATGATGGAAGAATGCCTAAACAAATATACAATGTAAAAGTGGGTGCATGCAGAAGTCGCGGAAGGCCATGACACACCTTCCATGATCAAATTAATCATGTACTAGCAGAAGGTGATGTCAGGAGCCTTAAAAATAGACGAGCGTGCATGACAAGAGCTATGAATGTCAAAGAAGCAAGTGAGGTGTGTAAGAATAAGCCATAATGGCGCTCTGTTGTTCGTGCCTACGTTATGTATGTATGTTTATTACATTGTAGATATACAGTTTTACCTGTTATTCACATATTAGGCATTCAAATTCAAGGATAGTAAAATAAATATTATAATACAGATAATTTTATATTGATATTAAATAACCCCTTTACTAATATAACGCTTGGACCCTAAAAGTCCAACAGTAACTGATAGCGTCAAACAAAGTTGTCACTAACAACGCAACGACGAGTAACTTTTGTCATCGACTCGTGGGAACACAAAAGTTGGTCTATACTGTGAATGTTACAAACTATCATAAAAAGAATATCATGTTCATAACACCTATACCTACCTAAAGCAATGGATTTTATATGCCGTAGTAACTATGCCCGCTTCTTCGTTTTCGAGCCTTGTACTTTATATTAATGTCTTCAGAAATACATACATACATACATAACTTCACGCCAGGTCCCTTGCGGGGTAGGCACGAACAACAGAGTGCCATACAGGCTTATTCTTACACACCTCACTTGCTTCTTTGACATTCATAGCTCTTGTCATGCACGCTCGTCTATTCTTAAGGCTCCTGACATCACCTTCTGCTAATACACGATCAATTTGATCATGGAAGGTGTGTCGTGGCCTTCCGCGACTTCTGCATCCATCCACTTTTGCATTGTATATCTGTTTAGTCATTCTTTCATCATACATTCTTTCCACATGCCCGAAACACCGGCGCATTCCTTTCCTTACCTTTCCCCGACACTCTATTTCAGACCAACTCTCTTTCTTACTTCGGTATTACGAACGCGGTCCGCGAGCATCTTCAGAAATGTGCAAGATATCCGAATAGAAGAGAATAGATACACGAAAATGTAAGAAGACCTGTTTTAATCCCTAATATTTGGTTTCCTATTCGTTGAGTAGTGTTGGAGCCTATTGGAGACAAACTTTTAGATATTTTGATAGATAGAAATTCAAGAAGTTATAATTTGTCATTATAAACATCAATATATAGGATAACAGGCTCCAGGCTTGGAAGTAAACTCTTCGAATACATCTGAGATTACTGCTCGGATGATGAAGACTTGAGATTTGGTACTCAACCAGGCCCTATGTTTAAGGACCCGCAATTAAAATCTCAACTTAACTATTATATTAAAATAATTTCAGGTATCAGTTATTAAGCGGTGTCACAGAAACGGAGAGCTACCACGATTTTGGGGTGTTCGAGCTGAATCTCGGAGTGCTAGAAAATCAAAGAGATGATTTCATAAAGAAATACGCCAAAATCATGTTTGAAGGTGCTGAACAAGAAGTTTTGAAGGCAGTATTAAAAGAGTACGTACTATTTGTAATCTTTTTTTCTATTGCTAAGAACAGGTTCACGGAACACATTATGGAAAATGGTCAACATGTTTATGGATATTATAAACACTGAAGACGCACTAACTTGTTGCCGACTCGAAGAAGTTTAAGGACGTCCTTCTTAAATAACATAATTTCGTAGCACAGGAGAAAAAACTCGGCGAATTTTTCCGTAGTTGGGCGTGTTAATTCCAGGAGGTGAAGGTGTCGTAAAGATGTGGTATTGGCTCTAGAATACAGTTACAGTGATTACTTTCTGCTGAGCAGATGGTGGAAGACAAAAAGCAATAGAAAATCTCTTCGTAGACTAAACGATTTCTAAGCCGTTTGTTAGTATTTGGATCGGTGACTTTACGATCTGCGTGATGCGGGAGACATTCAAGAGAATTGAATAGATACCTTTTCATTGTACACCAAAGCATAGACAAATAAGTTAAAATAAAGCTACAAATGTAATACAAGGGATGGACTTGTTGATAAACAGCCATCTCTACCAAACAACCATACTCTCTCCAGGCAATCTTTGGCTGAAACTTTTGAGAGAACATTTTTATAATTAATATAAAATTACAGACAGCTATAGTTCAAATTTAAAATATTATTTTTGACTCGGGTGAAACAATGTCAAAGACATTAAAAGCTTTGTTGGGGATTACAACAAAAGTAGCGAACACGAAAATTTTACAACTCCTAAAATAAAACAATCACTGCTCTACGTCAAGTTAAAGCTTTAATAAAAACATTGGATGCAACTACAAAGTGAAATGTACAATGTTTTAATGTAATATAGTATATAAGGTATTATGATAAATTTTAATATTATGATATCAAGTTATATGATAACGCTAATAACCATGATGATGATGATAATGAATATATAGACATACCAAAACACCGTTTTAATGTTTATATATTAGTATTATTTTTCCATGATTTTATTGTCTATTCCTATAATAGAGAGAATGGAGTTTGTATAATGACTTAACAAAATAGAATACTCGTATATACGGCGGATCTAATTCTGAAAATTCATTTTTTAGATTTTTGTCTCTCTATCCATGATCAAATTGATCATGTATTAGCAGAAGGTGATGTCAGGGGCTTTAAGAACAGACGAGCGTGCATGAGAAGAGCTATGAATGTCAAAGAAGCAAGTGAGGTGTGTAAGAATGGGCCTGTGTGGCGCTCTGTTGTTCGTGCCTACCCCGCAAGGGATCTGGCGTGAAGTTATGTATGTATGTATGTATCTGTTGAGTAGCACGTAAAAACTACTGAGGGGATTTAAATGTAACTCTACACTGAGTTAGCTTATATACTGTATGATAACTTAAAATATGGTACCATATATAATATATATGGTACTTTTCATCACGATAAATGTCATTTTTTCGTGGAGAAGATGTTATTTGTACTGTGTTAAACATTAACAAAGAACGACATTAACAACGTGTCTTCTCTTTGATAAAGACAATAGGAAACCTATCATTGAACATATTTTTACATTTTTTTATTGCTGGAGTTCGGCAGACAGGCAGATGGCCCACTTGATGGACAGCACTGACCATCGCCTATGGACATATGCAACACCAAATATTCTACAAATGCGCTGCTGCTCTCTTAAGGGAAACTTAATTTAAGTTATATCTTGTTATTTTAGGTCAGATTTCAATTATTCATTACTCTTATTTCATAGATAAGATTGTAATTTTAATGTTGTATCACTAGGATACATTATTTATGGAAAAAAATTGTATTGTGAGATGATGTGGGTCTTTTATTAGTATTCGGATTAGACCCTCACAATGTGCATTATTCCAGATACTCACCAACGAAACTGGCTCCTCAGAGGTGGAATGTGGAGACAAATCGCGACGTGATCCTGAATGTCTTCAGCGACGCCAGGACCTTGTCTCCGTCCATCAGGTTCGCCAACTACCAGTCCAAGGCGAACAGACAGTCCTATTTTTATGTGTTTGGACATAACTCTATCAGCACTGATTATGCTTCGGTAAGAGTATTTTGCAATATGAATTTTGATTTATTATTTATTTATAAGCACATTTAGCTTATTTGTTAAATATATAATCTATATAATATAATAAATAGGTAAAGCTTAAAATATATTTAAATTTTTCAAAACAAAATAGAGAAGTCCAACGTTTTCTACTAAAAATGAGAAAACACTAGACGACGTTTCTAAATCGCTCGCTAAAGTTGCCTTTTGTTCTTCACTTTAAATTTTGAAAGAAAAAATAAAATACGTAGAAAAATTGGTATCTGTTTTTGGAATGGATGGTTCTGTACAACTATTTTTGATATTGTCCAATAAATAATTAATATTTAGTGTCCGGGATAAGAAGTGTCCCCTTATCTATCCTAAGTATCGTAAAAAAATACTATAAAACATTGAAGCCTTCTAGATTATGTACGAGTATATTAAATTATGACGCCATAACTTAAACGTATCAAAGAGTTAAAATAGTTATTTGAGGGCTTCCCATAGTCACGAGTGTGTAAAAACCAACTTCTGCATGTGTGTAATACAGCGTTTTTCGACAAACAAGGGACCAAACAGTATAAAGGTAATAAAACAAACATAAATTTCAATTGGAAAGTTGCAAGAATCTTTGCCGTTTCTAATATAAAAATGGCGTCATATGCGCGTGGTGAAAATTAGAAATACATGTATCATGTATGGTCTCATTTTCTTTATTATATTAAACTGAGACAAATGTGTTGATCAAAAGTCCTTTCAAGGAGGTTCGATTATTCAACTTATTTCTTTTCGTAATATGAACTATTTGATGGAATTCTTGTATATTTTTTTACACCTAAGTAACTATTTTCCGCACAGCCCGTTATAATTTTTGTGCGTAACCTTTAACTTTCGAACAATGTATATAGTCTTCGTAAATATATTTTTGTAGCAAATGTGTTGAAAAAATATTTTTTATTACATTTAGAAAATAAGACAATAAATTTTGCCTCCTGCTGTTTCTTGCCGTTTCTGCCTTTGAGTAGTCTCGACAAAATTTTCTACGTTGATCCTTCTCACTTTAGTCTCTTGTTTAAACCTGCAACACCAAATAATAGCATGGCGTGCATTATCAATTTCATTAGGACAATAAACACATTGGACAGAGGGCTAGGAGAGCAATGTTCTATGGATACTAAGATCTGGCTCGTAGTTTCACTTACACTGATGTGAATGTCACGTACACACTAGAACATCGTTATTGTGTGTATCGAGTTACAGTTATAGCTTGGTAGCACGTGATTAAAATCGGTTTGAAGTAGAAAGCGAAGATCGTTACACGCACACACACTAAAGCTCCGTTACTGTATCTGCTCGGTTACAGTAACGCTGCTGATGAGTATATACCTGGTCTTACATGTATTACATTTATAACTGAGAAGAAGATAAAGCTTTTGTAAAACTTTTGAAATTTTAAATGTTCACTGAACCCTAAAAATACACAACGAAAATGAAGTCGACGACGTCGAATTTTTAAACTTCCGCTAAACTTTCAACAGGTGTAGTATAAAATGGGGCAGTAAAAAAGAAATGTTATGAGAAGGGAACGTCTTTAACTTGATTCTTTAAAATTAGATTTTGCGAGCGGTATTCTGAAGTAATGGACCGTTGGATAGTTCGGTACTTATATTTTAATATTTTTTCGGCAGTCATTTTGACAGTAAAAAGAACGTTTATGAAATTGTTACGTCTATCCATACCTCTCTCTTCGTCGTTTTTAGTGAAAATTGTTGGATCTATATTGAATTTAATTTAATCTTGTTAAATTTAATCTAATAAGAAGCTTCTTGAAAGTCAAGTGGATTGAGACTCTTTGTTTCATTATATTTTATAACTAGTTTGTGGTTGTCAAAATCATTTATACGATTCTTGCGTAGGATAATTGATTTTTCATAAGTATAATGATGCTAATTTAATTTTCATAATCATCTTCGAGACTCCTTTGAATACTTTTGGCCGTTTTAATTGTTTCGGTTCTGGCCATAGAGAACCATGCCTTCCACGCATTTGATATGTTTTTCAGTTGAATAAGAGCGTACGCGGTGAAGAGCTGCCATACATTCTTGGAGTGCCCTTGGGAGGTACAAACACACATTTCCATTCTGAGTACACACAAGAAGAGAAACTGCTGAGCGAAGTCATGATGAGGCTATGGACCAATTTCGTTAAGATTGGGTGAGTTTCGAAGAATATAAAATATTGTTACGAGTGCGGGACTCGAATTAAAATGCCGTTGGAATTACTATAGAATTTATCAGAAGTATCCAAACACGTATAACACGATACAAATATAACTGGACACAACCAGTACAAACTGCACGATTCAATAACATGCGCAAAGTCCGTCACTATATAGCTTATCGAATTTACACATATTTCCCATGTCGTAATCGTCGCTTGACTCTTCGCCTCACCCCTTCCTGCGGGCATCGTTTTATACTAACTATACAAGCAGCGAGAATGCTGGATGTGAAAGTGGCGTTAGCTTATCAGTCTTTTCCATACATAAAATTACATCAATCCTCTTTTTTTATGTCTGCTTATTGGAAAACTGGCAGACGGATCCTCTTCAAGGCAAGTGGCTACCGGTGCCCATGAACATCTGCAACACTCAGGGAGCCGATGCGTTGCCTACCTAGTTGAGACTTTAAATATCAATTTACGCCCTTATTGTAGCGCTCTGGGAAAACCGCGGGAGGGAGCTCATTCCACAGCTTGCTCACATATGGCGTAAAAGAGATTATTTTTAAACATGATTCAAATTAAATGTATTTATCACAGGTCACCGAATACACAGAGCACCAATAAATATTTAACATTAGATCAGAACCACTGGCATCCATACAACATCGATTGGCCAGAGTACGACGTCCCTCATCAACCTTACTTGAGACTTGGTAAGATTTTTCTACTCAATAATGAAGATCGTTAATAACTTAGTTACTTTCTTGTATATTGCTAAAAGCTACTTACTTACGTTTGCTCTTAATAAATTAAACGAAGAATTAATTGAAGTAATTAAATAAATGTAAATGGAAGTTAAGTTTTGTAAAAATATGAAAAAACATAGAGTACAGGCATCAATATTTATTTACAGTGATTTTTATATAATTTATATATAATACAGAAAGTCATATCTGGATTTGTGTAATAGAAAGTAAAATAATAATCTGGCAATTAAGATTATTATGTTCATCATTATTGTAAGAAACTGATTTTTTTATGATAACCTTCTGATCGCATTGAAGATTTTTTTGTGTCTGGGTGGGTGAGTGATATTTTAGATTCACAATTGGAACCGATAGGTGGCGCTGGGTACTAGATTATTAATTTTTCAGGGCAAGACAATGTCTGCCGGAACCTTCAGTAAAATATCATATACTGTTTAGAATAGAAAAGGAGAAAACTTATTTTTAGTTTGGAAAATGTAATACTTTTATAGAAGAATCGCAAGACTTTTACTCGTGACTTTGTTATTTACATCAAAGTCTTCGTTATTTATTGGCTAACGTAATCGCATCTAATACAAGTGCACAAGTCCTAGCTGAGGTTACATTTGGATTTTTGAATGCTTGCACCGCTTAGGCATTTTTTCTGACCGAATATGCAAATAAATGCAATTACTACATACGATGAAGGAAAATAGTGGAAAGAAACCTGCACATCGAGTTAACTAGTGTCTAGAAATTTGTCAAACCATTTTAAATACAATGTAAGTAAGCTTAAAATCCGTTCTCGTTTTAATTGGAAAACTACTTCTATTTCAGACATACCACCGTCGATCAGCAGTTCATATAGATCAAACTACACAAATTTCTGGATTAATACGCTACCAAATAAAATGAGCAAATTTGTTATTGATCCTCTATTTGAGTATACACCGAGACCAACAACAGCAAAGCCGAAGCCAGTGCACAAGAATCTTGGTAAGAATTATTGTAGAATCAATTCTTTTTTATCAAAAACACTGCATACATAATACAATTTTCTATATCATACACTAGACAATTATGCCACCATTTACTTTGCTACAGGAATATTGTACTTTATTTTCACATCTTTTGAATAACTCTTAAAGTGAAATAGACCAAAAATTAAGATAATTACTATTTAATCTCTAATATTACCATTGAAGTATATTCAGTCATTTCAGAGCCGATTGGAGACAATTAGAGAGACTGGAAGGCATTTTTTTTTAAAATCGTACTTTATGGGAGCCCTATAAACAATATTTTTTTTCGAAGAGAAACTTCTATATAGAGGGGTCTTACGATTTTTCGCTCACGAACAAGTGGAAAATCTTCACTGACAAGTGATAAAATGAATGACAACAAAGTTATACGGGCAGGTTTTCTAATTGGACAAGTACATTAACAATCTGCCCGGTTAAACTTCAAGTTAAAATGTTGTTGCGATTCATTTTATCACTTGTTCGTTGCGATTCGTTTTTCCACTTGTGCGTTGCGATTCGTTTTTCCATTTGTCCGTTGCGATTCTTTTTTCCACTTATCCGTTGTCATTCGTTTTTTCACTTGTCCGTTGCCATTCTTTTTTTGCTTTTTGTTAATTGGTTTCAGTAAGTTATCGATTGTTCCTGTTGCTTACAGATCCAGTCAGAAAAGTATGGACTCCATCCGTCGTTTCATCACCACGCTCATCTCAGTTTTCGTCATCACCATCAGTTTATGGTAGATTTAATTCATATGCTCAACCAGAGCGTACAGATACAGACTCAATTTTAAGACAAATTCAAGCAATCAAAACTCCTGCTAGACCAGTCCCTCTAGACATATTAGAATCTTCATTTCATGTTAAAACGACTTCTAAACCGCAAACCATGCCAGTAAAAACATCTAGTGCTACTGTAGCATTAATAGTTTCATTAACCATATTGTTCTTAGCAGTCAATGTAGCTATTTGTGCGGTATTTTATTTTAAAAAGCGAAAAATGCACTTGCGAGAAGAATCTCGTCCAACCAGCAGGCCATCTCGTGCAGAGGCGGGTGAAGTGGACGTTATTGGGCAAAAAAGCGCCAAAGATGATAAAACAGCATTAAAAACTTTAAAAAACAGCTGCAGTGTTATAAAATCGATGAGTCTATCTAAAATTAAAAATGGTAGTGTTAAAAAACGAAAAAAGAAAGATGTGTGTAAAAGTCCTAAATCTGATGATTCTGGGGGTTTTCGTGAAAGATTTCAATTGAGAAGACATTTATCAACTAGTACGTTGGATGCTAATACAAAGGTAAGGGATTGGATAACGAATGAATTGATGCACCGCTGTTCACCAGGAATACTCCGAAAATCAAACTCAGACTTAAATCATGACAAACACATGAGCGTAGTTAAGCCTTTTACGCGTTCAGAAGAACTTCTATCAGACTCCAAAAGAAAAAAAGATTTCAGTATACACAATGATTTAAATTCTAAGAATCTTAACACTAGCTATGCTAAAGGAAAGACTTCTGAAAAAACGACATCAACATCTGCGTTAGGCTCCCACACTTCTGTTGGTAGTAACAAACAGAGCCTGAATAGCATTAAACAAAGTAGTAAATCAACGGAATCAGTTAAAAGCAAAACTACAGAAAGCGTGAAATCAAAAAAAGTTTCTGTAGCTATTGATGCTACTCCAGGAGCTCGAACTAACTCTGTATTGAAACAGGAACCAATTGAACTTGGTAAATCTTTCGATTACACAGAGCCAATCAAAGAACATTCCAATAAAAAAACACTACAAAGATCTAAAACTGAAGGAGATTTTAAAAACGAAATTGAATTAAAATCCACAAATGAAAATCAAATATATACTAACGTGGTAACACTTTCTGTAGCTCAAGATAAACCATTAGTTATTTCCCACAAACATTCCTCATCAGACCCCGTGCAAGATGTAAACTATGAACAACTATATAAAGAAAAGATGGAAAATGGAGCACTCATGCTGGATATTCTACCTCCACTTACTTTCCGCAATGACATTAATATGACATCTAGAGAAGAATCTTTATCACCACCTATGACAGCAGAAGAAGCTTTGTTAACTATTAAACGTCGAAATTTCCCAAAAGTGCTACCAGATTTACCTAAAGCGCAAAAGAGACTATCTTTACAACCAGGTAGTTTGCAGACATTTAGAGGCTGTTCTACTAGTAGTAGTGATAGTCAGCCAGATCGTCCAAAAGTTCCTCCACAGCCTCCACCTAGAACTACTACTTTGGAAAAGCGACTTGCATTCCAGAATTCCAAACAACTCTCCTCTTTTAATACTTCGAACATCAAAAAGATTCCAGAAGTAAGATTACCTAACTACGAAAACATAAATATTCTTTCGCCGTATGAGCCAACTCCAAATTGGAACACATCATTTGATAAAAAACCGGATACAAGGATTATAGTAGCACCTACAGAAAGAGAGCTTCCAAAAGTGATCATAGCTTCTAGTGATGTTCCTTTACCGGAACCAAAGATTTTGATCAAACCAACTCAGACTCACATCGATATCTCTTCAAACGTTCCTAGAGTCAGGTTACCGGATGATTTTCATTCTGGTTCTATCAAATCATTTTCATCCATCTGTTCTGATGAAGATGACGGACTCGATGATGATTTCTTTGACGATGACGCTGAAGACAAACTTATAAAAGAATTAGTGGGAGGTGTAGAATCACCCACTGATATGAACGAAGTTTTGGACACTAAAGGTCCAGATACAATTTTCGAGAAAAAACTTGAAATAATACCCGTGAAAATCAATCCTGGCCACGTAGTTCCGAAAAATACAGAAGATTATGTTTGTATATCAGATCTTTTGTTACCTGACATAAGTGGATTAGAGAAAACAGCTCAAATAAAGCCTAAATTTGGTTTAAACAAGCTTCAAAATCGAACAGACAGTATCAACAGACCTCCAGAAAAAGCAGTTAAAGTTAAACAGAAAAGGAGTATAAAACCATCATCATTATTGAACAGAAGTTCAAAAACACGAAGCAATGAGAAAAAACTTGAAATTGGAAGTTTAGAACATTCTAATTCTGGTTCTTCGAACGATACAGAAACGAGTACAGGGACTGTGAAAATGGTTGAACCCAAAACCAATTAAACTAAGCTTCTACAGATAGTCGGACAAAGTTCTAAAATTTACATTTTCGGAATCTGCTAGTCTAATTTAGCACCTATAATATTTCCTCATTAAAATAAGTAGAGCATTACTACTTTTAAGTTCTTCAATGTTAGTAATTTTGCAAGAGAAAACAAATTCCGTATTGCTGAAACAATCTTGTGTTCTTCGATTATAAATTATTATTACCTAATGTTATTAGATCTTAACTGAGTATCGTGTAATCAACACTTTGAAAGTCATGCTTAATTATGAGTCACATAATATTCCATAACCATAACCCACTATCAAGGGTGATTTGTTATGATTGTCTTTGAATAATTTATTATAGTTGGCATCATATATATGATTTTTTTAAACATTCGAACATTCTGCTGATCATAATTTACTCCTTGATAGTGATCTTATGCGTATAATGTGAAATGTGTTTGTTGTGTATTTATGTATAGAGACTGATTATTGTGCCAACAAAATAAATAATGATAAAATAAATGAAGGTATAATTTTTTGAATAGCCTATATCGATATAAGATCTCGTAAGATAGAAAAATGTTATGTAGTTATTATCTCAATTGTAAATAGTTTTAGTAAATAATTCCAATCCAAAGTATAATACCAAAGTGCCTTATCAAGTAATTGTAAGTTAGTAATTATAGGAATTTATAAATGCATTTAGATAATAAATGTTTCACAAATTTCTGGTTTGCTTTTTTCTCCTTTATCGATGACATATTTCTCATAATCATCATTCTGCCCCGCTTTGGAAACTATGATGGAAGTTTCTGTTCCGTTTTGTACGTTTATAAATGTTGTTACTAGAACCACAAGTATGGATCCGTCAACAAAATTGAGAGAAAATGATTAAGAGTGAGATGAAAATCACTTTTTAAAACTGACGTTAAACTATGACGGACAATTGATGAATATAAGAACAAAGGTCAAAAAAAAGAAGGATGAGTTATTTGAAGGCTAACTAGAAGTAATAGAAGACGAATGCTAGAATAGAGGATAAATACTATAGTATCTTGAAAGGAAACTAACTACACGCGTAGCTCACTCCAATTGTTTAGAAAAAGACGTTGTTTTTTTGCAGAAAAACTAGCAAATGATCCAGCTGATGTTGTAGGTTCGATTTGCTAGGTGTGTGGTTACCATTTTCCATGAGGAGGTCAAAAAAAGAGGGAAATTTATACAAAAATAATAAATTATCATACATAGGTTACTATTAATTTATTGTTTGCAATATGTTTTAAGAAGTTCTTAGTGTACTCCAGCTGTATATCCAGAGAGTCACGTTGAATATTCATCAATTATCACAGGACATAAATCCACCAGGGGAAATAAACGTCGAGAAATTAATAATATCCCTATATCTCAAGTCAAAACATCTTTCGCACAGCGATTTATCGCGTTGCGGTACATTTTATATATACGAGTATAGATAAACTAAGTAACATTGAAATGATTAGGATAACATAAAACAAGCATCAAAGTTTACATTCAAACATTTTCTGACTTTCAAGCAGAAGAACTTGCGAACGCTCACACTTCTCTAATTATAAATATGTATTGAATTATGTTTTATTTTATGTATGTATAAAATTATATGATTCCTGCAATATACAATACACATACAGGCTTTGCCTAGTGCACGCCTTCTTTAGGAGCCACATTACGCTCAAAATGTCACAACAATGATAACGTACCACAATCTTTTTGTTTTTTTTTGCATCAAAGTCACTAAAACGTAATAGACACAATTTTCTTACCATGTATAAAATATTTCCTAAGAGGTTTTTGCCCTTCACATCGAAATCAAACCCAGGTTATTTATCTTGGAATGTGGATGCTTTAACCCATCGAGCCGCAGATTTAAACAGCCGCAGCATAGATTTCTCATTAAAATAAACGGTTCGACAACAAGGGGACTTATCAGGCACTATATTGTTTAACGATACGCTTATCGCTGGCAGTTTCGTTTAACTTTTATCGATGCCATTATTAAACTGGATCGTTAATACTATAATAACGAGAGTTATCTATAAAATTAAATACCTATCTATTTACTTTTATAAAATATATTTTTAATATCGATTTCTTCTCAGACTGTAATCTCAATTAAGCTCATCCAGGCATATGTTTAGGTATATAATATATGAAAGTGACTGGTTAGGTTTCTTTGTATTTTTTCCTTTTCACGGATTTAAAATTAACCAATTTATTATTATCATATAATGTGGTAGATACCTAGTTATTGGAATCATCATCGTCACCGATCAAAAAATTAAGCCCCGAATCCGATCAAGAAGATTGGTTAACTGTATACGAGATAAAAGTGACATTCTACCATCTGCAGAATCACATAAAGTAACAAAAGTTGTCCCTTCATTCTAATGATGTATATGAATTCTTCCGATTCCAATCGTAAGTCCGGAATGTTTGAGAGATTGGCTAACAATAAAACATTGAATAAGTATACAAATTCTCTGAAAAAGTAGAAGTCGTATGAATAATTTCTCAAACTTTTCTACACAATCAAAACTTGGATCAAAGTTGTAAAGTATTGCAATAAAAGTCGAGTGGTGAATTAAGTTATATTCCGTTACAATCTTGAATCTCTTATTGTCTTTTGAAACATTGTTACTTTCTGAATGTCACGCTTAAATTCTTTGATCTTTCTTCAGTTCAAGTCAGAAGCGTATTCTTAGAAGTATGTGTTTTTTATATATTTAGAACCCCTGATTGTTTGTTGAACTTATTTGAATCATGTTTTCTGCTCTTTTCAAGTATAATTCTATAGTTGTGTCCGAGAAATAACTCAGATTTTCTTATTTTTTTATTTTACACTGATTTGAAAGTTTGATCGATATCTATAATATTATAAAATTGTAGACTTGTCTATTGCTTTTCCGATTTTTTGTGTTTGTTCGGGATTCACACAAAAACTACAGGGTCAATTACGATGCGAGTTTCGCTGATCGATGGCACTTTATCGGATCTATCTAATCTGCGGTACTTTATATTCCTTAGGAGTTTTTCTGAGAGCGGTTAAAATTTACAATTTGAATAAAAACTGATTTCGACACACTTATCAATAACAAATTCTCTATCAGAAAATCTGTGATCTTTGCCATCTGTCCATTATCCACATCTGTCTGTAGTTATAAATAAAAATTAACAAACAAAGAGTTAGATGGGTTGTCTGAAGAATAAAGTGTATGTCAAATATGATCATATATCTGAATTTCGCACTAAGCTCAAGTGGCTCCCTATCCGCCTTCGCCGAAATACGCACATCCTGTCTCTATTATACAATGTATTGTTTAGTCCCAAGTCTCCTCCTTCTCTAAGGAACGTTTCCAATTTTTCAATCAGTAGAAATTCCTCAGGTCTTCAGTGAATATGAGACTAGAGACACCGCTCAATACAACAAGGTTTTATAATCACTCTTTCAGTGTTCAAGCTGTCCAATTATGGAACATGCTTCCACTGGAAGTAAGGCAAGCCCAATCCCTGTCCGCCTTTAATAGGCTTGTCAAGGATTACTATCTCAAAGTATAATTTATGTTGTTATTATAATACGTATCTTTATGCTATATTTTATTGAATTATTATATAATATTACTGCTTTTAATATATGTAATATGTATGTATGTATGTATATATATATATATATATATATATATATATATATATATATATATGTGTATACTTATATGTATATATAATATTACTATACTTTATGTCTTTAATCATATGTATATGTATATAAATCCATATGTGTAATTATTATAATATACAGAATATGTAAAACTTTTAAAATATTGTGCAGCAAACCCTACCCTAGCTTTGTGCCATATTTCTCTCTCCATCCCAAGGTTGTCTGGAAGAGATCGCTGTCAGCGATAAGACCGCCATTTGTACCAAATTCTAAGCTGTTATTGTATATTATTTCATAATTTTCATTGTACAATAAAGTATATTCTATTCTATTCTATTCTAAAGTGAACTTTTTGGTATGACACAGTAGACAATAGAGGCATAGGTATAGAATTAAAAACATACTCTGCTGATCTCAAATAATAATTGAAAAGAGATGAAAGGAAACAGTGATTATGAAATATTATAAATTGACACCAAGTTCTTAATCCTACCTATTTCTAAAGCCAATATTAATCATTCTAACAAAACATGTGTTGGGTTGGTAAGTTTAAAAGTTATGTAAAATAAAAGAATTCGTTAAAGTGTACAATATATTGCTTTCCTTTTATTGTGTATATGTCTTACTGAGTATGCACTGCTTGCTACACCTCCAAAAATTCTTCGAAAAGTAATTGTGTAACATTTATTTTAAAAAAATATTATTCAGGAAATCAGTTTGAGTCAATCATTTTTAACTAGACATTTTCCTGAGGAGTTTCTTGCTGCTTCTTCTCCTTAACAGCAATAACACGTTGCAAAGCAATGTACATAAACTGGGAAGTAAAAATATTTTTTAACGTTATATATTATCTTCAAAAAGTGTTCTCCATTGAAACTTTTTTCATTAAAAACTTGTGAATTTTAATTTGTAGAGATTCTTATAAATATGTAAGTATAATCATTACCTCATAATACACGCGGGTAGTTTGTGAATTGGACAATAGATTAAACTTTTAAATTCCCCTCCCTTATCGAAGGAGTTCGTAACTGTGGTTCTAAAGTCACAGCATTCATTGTATTGCGCCCTTTCACCGCCGACAATTGTTTAGTGATGTCTGCCATCTCTAGGAGCAGTATCTGCTTCATTATTTCTATCCCGATTTGGTTTTTGAACTTCTAATTCGGATACCTTACTTATTTTAAGGTTTTAAAAATCTATCTTTAACATTAAATTTATGACAATGCCGTGTCTATACATGGAAGCTTTAAAAAAACCAACTGGAATATACTATATAAACGACAGAGAACACAAAGCATTTTTTAAAATTTCTTGTCTGTTTGTCTATTTGTTTGGAATTCACGTAAAAACTACTGTACCAATTTCAATGCGGATTTCGCTGATCGACAGCAAATTCTTAAACTTAAAAATTGCGTTTCTCTTTATTGTGGAATACGGCGGGATTTATTGTTGGGAATGATTTAAAATTTCCAGATTAAAAAAATCGAATTCCAGTGTGATTTTGACAATGATCGATAAAAAAATTATGTAATAAAATATGTGATATTTTTTATCCTAAGAATCTCGTTGCAATTGTGTTCTAATGTTGTACAGATGCATAAAAAATATTCCAACACAGTTTTCACTAAAACCACCCACGTGTTTAGGAATATTTGGAAACCTACGTATCAGTTCACAAGTTGAAGTAGCACTGGGCCGGTCACGTCTGTAGTAGGACCGATGGCCGATGGAGCAGACGCGATCTGGAGTGGACACTGCGTCTCGGTATATAATACGGCCGGCGTAACTTGGCAAATGCGAACATAGGCTCTGCGAACTTTAGAGCATGTACACTCGTGTGATGAGTGGGCATACGACTCGTCAGTAAATATAATTGGTCGCCCTTCATGCCTCTATTTTTTCATTGCTTTGTACTAGTTGGTCACTGTATTTTCTTCACGAGTTTACATGCCCTAAAGTTCGCAGAGCCTATGTTCACATTCACCAAGTTACGCCAGCCGTATTATAGTTTCGGACACCCTCCAGTCCGATGGACCGACGACCAGCGCAAGGTTGCCGGTAGGCGCTGAATGAGGAAGGCGGAGGAGCGAGATGAGTGGCGCCGACTTAGGGAGACCTACGTTCAGCAGTGTACTGTGGTTGAATAATGACTTTCTATCACTTCTTTACAGAAGTATATAGAAGTAAATATAATAATACACTTATGTGTGTTATATCATATTTTATTATTTTATTAGTATAGTATACATTTATAAGATACTGATTCGGTAGTGAGAATAATACAACATACTTCTATTCTTATCAAACTTCTTGTCCATCCAAAAGTCGTCTGGAAGAAATCGCTGATAGGGATAAAACCGACGATTATATCGTAAAAAAATTATTCTGTCAACTGTATGTTTTAAAATACCATAAAGCATATTCATTCATTCAGGCCACGACACACCTTCCATGATCAAATTGATCGTGTACTAGCAGAAGGTGATGTCTGGCGCCTTAAGAACAGACGAGCGTGCATGACAAGAACTATGAATGTCAAAGAAGCAAGTGAGGTGTGTAAGAATAAGCCTAAATGGCGCTCTATTGTTCGTGCCTACCCCGCAAGGGACCTGGCGTGAAGTTATGTATGTTGTATGTATATTCATTCATTTACTACTACCTTGACTGCTATTGTAATTATCAAACGAATCTTAGTTATCGACGAATATTAGTCATTTTATATCTATGCGTATTATTTGCATCCTTTGTCCCATCCCTTCGAAGCTCGTCTTCGTCCCCTTTCCATGAACTCAGAAACTTTTACAATTACGTTTAATAATCTACTACAATAACTCTTATACGGTTACACTTAATGAGTTAATCTGTTATTTAATGATGATTTAATACTTGTTTTGAAGTATTAAAGCGTAAAAGGGCTGTATATAAAATTAGCAGCTGTCCGCGTTTGTAGTAAAAGTTCGTAAAATGGACACAAACGACGCCGTTGTCTGTATTCACACATCTATTCGCCTTCGGGTCGTGCATTGGACGATGATGGGTTTTAAAGTCATTAGAATTCAATCAACCCATAAATGTACCTTTAAGTTTTATTATAATTATAGCTATTAGCAGCTATTAGCATACCATATACCATAAAGCATATTCATTCATTCAGGCCACGACACACCTTCCATGATCAAATTGATCGTGTACTAGCAGAAGGTGATGTCAGGAGCCTTAAGAACAGGCGAGCGTGCATGACAAGAACTATGAATGTCAAAGAAGCAAGTAAGGTGTGTAAGAATAAGCCTAAATGGCGCTCTGTTGTTCGTGCCTACCCCGCAAGGGACCTGGCGTGAAGTTATGTATGTATGTATGTATGTGTATAATTGTAGACAAAACTCATTTTTAGTGCGAGCAAGTAACTATTTAAATAATGTAACTAAATACGATAATATCGACTTATTTGCAATCAGTATTTCAGGAGCCAAGCGGTATCTAAGCCTTAAATTTTTCATCAGAGATTAGATATCTCGGTGCCTTTTTTATGTTATCCGTTTATCTACATGTTTATCTTATCCGTGAAAACCTGTCATTAGCTTTCTTGTATTTATTTTTGATATCTAATCAAATGTATTTAGCTGTAGGTTTTCCATAAATAAATAAATAAAAAGAATCACTCGCCACCCAACAAGCAACTCCGTCTAAGATTGAATAGAATATTTAAACTCGATGAACCTTGCATCCAGAATTGCTGTATACAGTATTCTGTCAATGGTTGGCACTAGTTAAATACGTGAATCTCTGTGGGTAAAGGGTTCTCATTGAGTGGTTCATACGCCGTCCAAGTGAGGCGAATCGGTGCTGGTATCAGATCGTGTAAGCCTTTCTTTACCTCGACTCGTGCGCAACGTCACTGCGTATCCCCGTACACTGCGAAATGATTTATAGCAGCATCGCTTCTATTTGACACTTTCATTATACTATAGTAGAATTATTTTCTCCGTGCAGTTTGGGTCATTGGCATTGCGCCCGCGCAACATGCTGCACCCAAACTGCACGGAGAAAATAATTCTACTATAGTCAATATAAACAATATAACTATAAATTAAAGCCTATGAGTTATTCTGATATACAAATTATATTACAGATTCTTCTAAACTTCCATCGGTCCACACAAAATTCTCTATATAATATTATATTCTTTTAGTCGTTCCCTCTTTGCTAAAACTCGTAACTTTGGTCTATTGACCACTTAGTCGATTTACGTTATATACGCAAATCACTACTATAGGGTTCTCGAGGACGTTTACTTCACGTAGGTAGGTAGGTAGGTAGGTATAATATCTACTTTCAGGGCTTGTCTCTCCACGCTTCGACACTGAGTTATTTAAGAAGGGCGTTACGAAATTTCTTCGAGGTCAGCATTGCGTTGGCAACGCCCCTGGTGTTACGAATGTCAATGAGCAGCTGTGACCAATTTCCATCAGATGGGCCGTCTGCCTGTTTGCCAGATCTTGGCAATAAGAAAACGTGCATGGAAATAAACCAACGCTGTTATTTCAGTCATTCAGCACAATACTGATTTTCAATGATAACCTCACCTAAAACGTGGACTTGATACGCATAATTTTGTATTGCATAAGTTCAGCAGATAGACAGATGGCCTACCTGGTAGAAAGCGGTTACCATCGCCTATGAACATTTGCAACACCAAAGGTGCTACGTATGCACTGCCGCTTTATTAGGGAAGACTGGAACCTGGTCACTAATGCCGGAACACAAATCAAGGGTGTTATTGCGGCATGCTTTAGGCTAGTGATGGTAGCAATCCAGACGAGCAAATAACCTACCTGGCTTTAGATTGTTTAGTCACCTCTTAACAAAGATCGCCCGGCAGCAGGAAATTGTAGTCTTCTCCGTTCCTGCACGAATATAAATACAGTATTTTATTTAAAGTAACCCTAAGAGACTGGCATAGAAGCGCTCTTACAATACCATTTTTGCAATATATTACCTTGTTTATGATTTATTGTTGCCGGTTATTGTGCCAGAATTGCCTTGGGTTGGTGGCTCTGAAAACAAAACTATAATTCAACGTGCTTTATAAACAATTTTCACTTTTGCTATTTTTGTACGATATTTCATTTTTGGAGCTCCAGTACCTAAAGGTAGCTGGGCAAGTGTGTGACAGTCAACGGAATATGAGAATCCCGAACACGTGATTACATATAACTAGAGAAACTACTTAGCGGACATCCCTCGAATAAAACCTCCAAGACTAAATCCGCGATTATGAGATATAGCCAGAAATACTCAAATAAATCTCAGCGCCTATTTTAATGAAAACTAAAGCGTAATTACCTGGTCAGGAGTGTAACCGGCTGATTTAGAAAACAAAAAACGGATAGTTTACAATCAACGGGTAAAATTGAGGGAAGATAACGTGATTTCAAATTATTTAAAATAACCCTAATTAATAGATGACTAGTTAGTTACAATAGAAATATTTCACCATTTCCTATAACGGATAAAATTAGGTGAAGTCAAATAACCGGTGCAATTTAATGTTTGATTTTCTCGTAAGGAAATCGTTGAACAGGTAATAAACTTTGTAATTTGATAAATATAAAATCATTGTTTTTTTTTCTGCAGGATATTTTTTTTGTTGTTGTCAAGGGGAAATCCGTTTGCGGACACCCTGCCACACGGAGACGACGGCGGGGCAGTTTGGGACTCACCGGCCAGATGGACTACTGGAATACCCACTAAAACCCCTTGGTGTCCTTCTATCACCATATGTCAGGGCTCCGGGACGTGCGCGAGCTTTTCGCCGCGACCCCGACTGACGTAGGGCCTATGTGGGCCCTGCGGGCAGGCTTCTGCTACTGCTTCAATCCGTGATTGAGAAGGGCGCTGGCGGAACAACGATGCGCCCACTACTCAGAGGCTTGAATGCAGGTGACGGCCTAGGGTCTCCGCGAGTCGTCACCCGCTGCCGCACTTTTACGGCGGCTGAACGTCATGAGTCGTCCGGCGGCGAGTCCTATTGTTGCGGCGGGAGATGAGCGCAGCTGCTCGCTCCCTCTTCCGCTCCGCCGCCGCCTTGGCGGACATAACAGCCTCGCAGGAGGAGGCAACGGCGTCCCAGCCAGGTTGGCCCCCGAACATGGCTTGAACTACAGCCGATAGTGACAAATCTAAACCAATGGATGCTATAAGGGCACGGCGCTCCTCGTCCCAAGGTGAGCTTACTTGAAGAGTGTGTTGTGCTGTGTCTTCGAAGCTATCAATGCAGTGGTGGCATCCTGACGATAGCTCACGCCCTGAGGATAATGGATTTACTAGTATGAAAATACAGGAATTCCGGAAACTTCCGTAAAGATTCGGGATAATTAATGTTACTAAAGGCACACATAGCTATAATAATTTTACTAAAGGTTTTATCGATCAGTGAAAGTTTCGCAAGGAATCATTTCTTTTTTCGAAATGACCACTTTAAGCCTCTCCCAAGAAAATTTCCGTAAGATTCTCGGGATATAAAGTACCACAATATAGTCCGGGAATTTACTATCGAACAGCGAGAACTGCATCAAAATCGGCCTAGTAGTATTTACATGAATCCCGAAGAAACAGATAAACACAAAAATTGTACGAAACCAACATTTTTACAATACATATTGTGGATTTTACACTATGAGAAAATGTAATATTTCTATGTATGTATTTTTCAAACGTATCTCGCAATGTCTATGTTAATAGATAATTTTCTTGTATGCATGACGGTCACACTAAGTTTTAAGTTGTTTCTCGTTTTTACTACACTATCGGATAGCGCGTTTCTGTTAAACATACTCGTAATAAGTCAATATATATAAATTGTATCTTTATCTATTTTTTATCTTTACGAGGAGTCATATAAAGACAGACGGACAGACGGGACGAACATGACGATCTCATAACGGTAAATCCGTCAAAATGGTTAAGAAATCCCAAAAACAGTTCTGCATACAACACAATAAATCATATTCTTATTTTGGTCAGATTATTAATATACATATAAATTATTACTTTCATTTTACTCCCATTTGCCAGAGTCAAAATCAAAACTACAAACTATTTGAATACTTTCAGGCAACATTTATTTAAAACAACAGTTCGAAATAAAAAGTTTTTTGTAACAAATCGTTCCCACAGCGCTAAAGTGTTGCAGCGTTTTGGCTCGAGTGCTCGGAAGTGCTTTTTTGGGGTTCCAGTGGACGAATAATAAAACCAAACATATAAAACTTCACTAATTATTATATCAGTATTTACATACTGACAAAGAAATGCGCACCTGGAGATAAGTACGAGCGCTACTGGGCGGCACGGAAATTGTTAAAAAAAAACAATTTATTTAGATAAATTTATTCAAACACAGATCTTATAAGACATTGAAATTACAATTAAATTATATTAACTTTAAAAACTTAATTTAACACTAATTCTTATAAAGCGATGACTGGGCGCTGCGTAGTCAGCAGTTTTGTAGACAAGCTCGTGTCCAGCGATTGTCTAACTCCTCCCTCCTTAAGATGGACGCGCGTCCCGCAGCTTCCTGCAGCGGCCTCGTTGCTGGTCTTGGACTTCTAGTGTTTTCTCCTCCATTGGAATACTTTCCAGGATATAAACGTTATCAGGATCATATAGAGTCCTAGTGTGGATCAGCTCCGGATTGCCATTTCAGCTCTCCAGTTGAAGCTGTCTTCGGGCTCGACCTCTTCAGCTCTGTCCAACAGCTTGTATACATTATCAAGAGCAATTTCTTCTAAGGTGAGCTTTGATTGTGGGTTTTCTGGTGTGGTTACTTGTTGTTTTGGCAGTGGGATGATATTATCTATAGATATTGTTTGAGCCGGACTAGAGATAGTGTAGATTGCCAACAGTGGAAGATTTTATAAATCGGTTTAGTTGTTTCGGATATTACCCTCTACAACGTCACAAACTCACAGACTTAAACTTTTTATAATATTATTAAGCACATATAGATTATTCATACTTATAATAAAACTACGTTTTAACGGTTTTAAGCGCGGTAATTTATTTTATTTAGGTTTATCCGACGTTTCGGCCGCTTTTCAGTGGCCGTGGTCACGGAAGACAAAGATGACATTTGTCAAACGTGTATTGTCAAAGTTTTTTATTCAGCCTACCGCCAACTTGTTCAATTTAATTATTTAGTTTTAATTTTGTTTATGGATATTATTTACTCTATGGAAGCCTAATCTAATTTAACACCGCTTCACAACATGTTTTGGCTTGAAGAGAAGAAGTGGCCCAAGAAACTCTTCAGCAAACATGCCTATTTCTAAAAAAATTTATATAGTATTAAAATGAGTGGAAGAATTCATACTTATTATAAATTGATCGAATACAGTACGGAATCCTTGTGATTTTGTTTCAATTCTGCATTGTCCACTTTTCATTGGGACTGCCGTCAAAATGGGCCGTTCTGTATATAGTTCCCGAGCCGATTGTTAGTCCTACTCAAATTGACCGATTGAGAATTGCGATTTATATTGTACCGGGATTTCCATAGAGAAATGTCAACCTTTTCTATTTAATTGACCGTATCCGATTTTAGACTTCCAATACCGAATGACACTCATTATTAAGAATGGCTCCATCGCCGCAGGTGCTAAGCTCAACCGCTTGAGAGGGTAGTACAAAATAAAACGATGACCAATTGTACTCCAGTCTGTCTTTGGGATCCGAACCAACTTAAAAAAAATATTATTCGACCATAAATTTTGCCAGAGAGACCTTAAATAGCGCACAAATATATTATAGTATTGTTACAATTCATATTCCAACAAACACAAAATCCACCTGCATATCTGAAAAAAACATATTTATTATCCGTCGGCATTTGAACTAATAACATTGAAATTCTTTTATGGTCGGCTTTTTTTAATTTACTTATTGACATACAGCTTGTTTTTGTATTGTAATCATTAGCCAGGTGTTACGGATTATAGCTGCTTCTAGGAAATTCGGTCCACGCTGCCGGGTGGACATATAGCATTTGTGCAGTACAAAGCAATGGCTTGATTGAGGGAGGAGTCAGAAGAACCATGAACGAAGCGAAACGTGTGTACTACAACCGGGAATCTTTTAGTGACGGACTTTGCGCGTTTTATTGAATTTCGATCTTCTGCATTACGTTTGGATTTGTTGTGTTCGGTTATATTTGTTGTTTGTATAGTTCTAATAAGCTCATTACCAATTTGTTATTTCTGTCTTGTTCGTCCCTTCTGTATATTTTTTTTTCTTTTATTTGTCATTATAACAATGTTCATATACACTAGTAATTATTTTGCATAATTTTATAACGAATGTTTATTGTTTCAATTTGCTTTGTGGAGCTAAGCCGTGGAATCTAGTTGTGCAACTAGCAATATGCTGAGTAAGAGTCTTTTTAGGACATCACAATTCATTGTTAGATATATTATCATGAAGACTTTTTGTATCTTGTCCTAAATAAATATTGTTTGTTTGTTTCTTTCTTTGACATTCATAGCTCTTGTCATGCACGCTCGTCTGTTCTTAAGGCTCCTGACATCACCTTCTGCTAGTACACGATCAAGTTGATCATGGAAGTTGTGTCGTGGCCTTCTGCGACTTCTGCATCCATCCACTTTTGCATTGTATATCTGTTTAGTCATTCTTCCATCATTCATTCTTTCCACATACCCGAACCACCGGAGTATATAGATGTATTTACTTCCTTAATTAAATTAACATTAAACTTAAGATTATATACACAGAAATCTTAAGTGCTACGTGGTTATATGTAAAACCTACTTGTTGGTAGGTGCATCTCCGAAGGTTTTGTCTGTTTTTTGTTCTGACAGATTTTGGCACACACAGGACTATTGAGTTATAACATTGCAATTATGTAGCAATAATTATAATATGTACGTGACGTAGCACCAATCAATTTGCGACACATATCCCGGTCTGACATTCTCATCCAGCCCCTACCGGCGACTTTATGAAGGTCCTCGGTTCACCGGGCTGGAGGGCGTCCTATGCTCAGTTTATTGAGACGCGGTCTCCTTAAAAACCTTGAAGCATTCCAAATGTAATTTAATGATTAGCTTCAATCGGTCTCAGAAGGCGAGGCACGGTACTCTCAAACATGCTCAATACTAAACTAAGTTAATAAAGGCCTTTTAGATTATACGATTCGACTTTGCTATGCTCTGGTATTGAATAATGACCTATGCTTCAGTGGAATAAGATTGATCTGTACATGAGGGAGATGCGTCCGTGCAGGGAATTTTTATCCGTCCGGGAAAGAAGAAAAAATACAATTTACTGCGGCCAGGCGTCTTCTCGTACGAGGTGACAAAACAATCCACAGCCAAGTGTTAGGATGGCATCCATCCATCTGGATGACTACTACCCCTGGTCTAGAGTATGCCGCAATAAGAACTTTGAGTTGTGCTCAGGCATTAGTGGTCAGGTTTCAGTCTGCCTTAATAAGCAGCAGCACATTGGTAGGACCTTTGGTGTATAAATATCCATGAGCAATGGTAATTGATTTCTATCAGGTAGGCCATTTGTATGTCTAATGAACTCATGTAATAAAAAAATAGATTCTTGAGGAAATTTTCTTTTACTGTATTACTTTATAAAGTCAGTATCTTACTTATTAGTATATCCGTGCCATGCTACACTGAATGAAATTATACACTGTGTTCTTGTCACCACCGGGATACAGGATATCACAAGAGAGGACGGAATGTATTTGGTGCCTTGAAAGATGGAACAACCTAGTGTGGGATGTCACGTGCGTTGACACTGGCTGCGTCCCATCTTCCAAACGCAACCGTTTTAGCTGGCGCAGCTACCTAACTGCACGAAGACCTAAAACGCCGCAAATATATATCTATTAGCAATGGATACATTATTTTTGGTGTTCGGTGTCGAGATTCTAGCAGCCTATCGACTTTATTGAGACCTATCTTGCTTGATAGAATCACACATGGTTAAAAGGCTGGCCCATACTTGAGGTTACGGATTGGTGTTACCATCCATCGAGGGAATGAGGCCAGTATTTTCAGCACGTTCCCGACTGACGGAGATTTAGGGTTCGGAGAGATTAGGATTGGGATCCACCATATTGTTACGAGTTGCGTGACTCGAATTAAAATGCCGTTAGAATTACTATAGAGTGTATTATAACTATACAAAAACGTATAACACAGGTACAAATATAACCGAACACAACAAGCCCAAACGTAATGCAGAAGGTTGTAATTCAATAACACGCGCAAAGTCCTTCACTAAATAGATTACCGAATGTACACACGTCTTGCTTCTTCGCTCGCGGTTATCACTCGAGTGCATTGGCCCTCAATTGCGGCATTGCTTTATACTGCACAGATGCAAGATGTCTGCCCGGTCGCGTGGACCGAATTTCCAAGAATCATTTTGTACTTTAAATCGGACACACTTGGCTAATGACTGCCATTAAAGATTACAATACGCAATGGGCTGTTTTCTAATCACAACTTTTAAACAAAAAGTAAAAAATAGAAGTCCAAGTGGGGCTGTCTGGAAGAGATCGCTTTTTAGCGATAAGACCGCCCTTTGTACATAACTAGATATAATTTTAGTCTTAGGTTCATGTTTGTATTGGTGTACAATAAAGAGTTATCTATCTATCTATCTATCCAAATGCCGAAAGGTAATAAAATGTGTTTCTACAGGTATGAAGGTGTGAATTTTTCGGTGTCTAGTTTGTAACAATATTTTATTTCAATAATAATTTAAAGAAATAATCCCGCAGGGGGGCTTTGTGGCGAAGCCTTAGGTGAGTAGCGACACCTCGTACCCGACTCCGGGGGCAAAGGCAAGGCCCCTACCTCCGTGCTTGCCTTAACCAGCCGGCACGAAGCGGAGATCGCTAGAGCTAAGACTTAAGCTCCAGGGGTGGAAGTTGTAAATGGCATCACGTCAGAAGTAGCTGCAGTGAACCTGCAGCCCACTTATCTATATCCCTTAACCACTCACATCCATGTTGCCTCTGCCTTCTATGGCATTTTTGGGGGCCCATGCAGGGAGTGGCGAGTCACCGTCTGCCCATTTATCCATGTTCCCCGAACATTGCGACGGGCACACGCCATAGTCCCCATATTCCCAGACTCCTAGTACCACTAGCAGTTCACCCCAATAGCCCGGTACTTTTTGTCCTCATTTCCCATAATAGTCCTACACTGGCCGGGGCTTGTCCTTGGGTACATTACTATATGGTGGAGACAGGGATAATCGCCGGTCAGTGTCACGCCACATTTCCATTAAACTTGGGCCTCTACGTGTTGGCCTTCCCATGGCCCCACGCAAGCCCTCCAAAAGTCCAGGCCATTTTTATGGCCCGTGGTCTTCCAAGACATACAAGATCATTTAAATAATACTTAGTTGGAATTATGAAGCAGTCTTTAGATATAATGATATCGCCGTACAAATTAATTATGCAAGCATGGAAATAGCTTCAAACTCTGAGCTCTAGATAGAACACGATACATTAATTAATCAATCTTCGTCTACTCTCATTACACTGATAATGTTAAGACATGCAATATCAGTGAATTATAAAGTAATTTTATCATTTATAATTACATATGACCATACTCTTTTCATTAATTTATTTAACTTCTGAGAGCTGTATTACTTAATATTTATTTAAGTTTTCGCGACTATTATAAATACTAAATATATATCGACACCTCGTACCTGACTCCGAGGGCCAAGGTAAAGCCCCTGCCTCCGTGCTTGCCTTAACCAGCCGGCACGAGGCGGAGATCGCTAGAGCTAAGACTTAAGCTCCAGGGCTGGAAGTTGTAAATGGCATCACGTCAGAAGTAGCTGCAGTGAACCTGCAGCCCACTTCTCTACATCCCTTAACCACTCACATCCATGTTGCCTCTGCCTTCTATGGCATTTTTGGGGGCCCATGCAGGGAGTGGCGAGTCACCGTCTGTCCATTTTTCCATGTTCCCTGAACATTGCGACGGGCAGACGTCATAGTCCCCATATTCCCAGACCGCTGGTACCACTAACAGTTCACGCCAATAGCCCGGTGCTTTTTGTCCTTATTTCCCACAATAGTCCTACACTGGCCGGGGCTTGTCCTTGGGTGCATTATTATATGGTGTAGACAGGGATAATCGCCGGTCAGTGTCACGCCACATATTTACATTAAATTTGTCAAGGGGCCTCTACGTGTTGGCCTCCCCGTGGCCCCACGCAAGCCCTCCAAAAGTCCGGGCCATTTTTATGGCCCGTGGTCTTGAAAGACATAATAATAAATCTTTATTAGCCTTTAGTGTTTTTTTTACAAGTAACAAAAAAGAAAAATGTGTTAGCTTAGATTACGACTTGATATCTTTGTCTTCCGTAATCAAAGCTACTGAAAATTCCCACGCTTAAAACCGTTAAAACGTAGTGTTATTAAATTACTGTCACTTCAACTTCCTAATTTTGCGAGCTATGTCGGTTACCTTGTTACTATTATGAATAACCTCATTACTGATTACATCTATAAGGGAAATACCTAATATAGCTCGTTTGATAGCCTCTTGAGCGACTTTGAGTTTTTGAAACAGCCTCACCGTCAGTGTCTGTGTTAAAGCACAGTATGTCATGGGTAAGACACACTGCTCGAAGACTTCAAGCATGACAAGAAGATATGTCGAACATTACCGAATGCTGCCCAGTGAAACTGGACCTTCCTACTGACTCTCTCCTCTAAGTTGTGACTTCATACCTGGATTTTTTTCTCCAAGGTAGACATTTCTGCTCATCCTTTTTTTTAACAACTCTACGGACTCGAGTTCCGTACCCTTTTTTACAACTCAATTTCTCGATTTAATTTTTTTACTTTAAACTTATTAGTTATTTTTGTTCTTGTGTGTGATATTAATTTAGTGTTTTTTCTGTTGAGGTGTACCTTAAAAATAACTCATTATATAAATTTATTCCAATTTTAATACTAAACTTATACTAATGTAGAGTGTATCTTTTACGTTACGAAGTTATGTATGTATGTGTGTATGTATCTGTTACATGCTGGTGTTGTATGGAAGTGCATGTGTAGTATGTGCCTTATGTCTGCAAAATCTTAAGAACATGGCTATAGCCACGTAAATATTTACTATTATAGTAGAATTATTTTCTCCTTGCAGTTTGTGTCATAAATCAAACTCGGCCTCAACCCGGCTAGGGCGGTGAGCATGTTGCGCGGGCGCAACGCCATTATCGATAAAAACTCGTTCTTATCTAAGAAAGATTGTCATTCTTACAAGAAACATTATTAACTTTTTTGCTGATAATTTTAAACTTATATATAAGTATTCATATTTATTTTTAATATAACTTGTTACATTCTAAACTTTTGTACTTATAGTTTTTTAGTACATAGATACGTAATTAATAATTTATTTTAAATCATTATTATTCTTATATTAATAAATACGTTTTTTTATCTATTTTTTTTCTTTCATTTATATCACTAACCCACAAAATGACAATACTAAATACACTATCAATAACGCTTATCGACAACAATAACGCGTATCACTATACCTGCCCATAAGGCCCGTGAGTGGAAGAGAGAGCGAAATACTCCGATTGTTTATGACCCAAACTGCATGGAGAAAATAATTCTACTATAGTTATTAATTCCACTTTCACCGCAGTCAATCAGAGAAGATTCGGTTGCTTTAGCAGGTCCGTTGATAACTCCAACCTAATCTCGTGTATACGATACTTTTCAATTTACACGCGCCGACCAAGCACGTACCTCTTAATTAAGCCACGAGTTTATTGCATCAGTTTTATCTGTGGTGTCCGGATTACCCGCTGGGGGACTTTTCACTAGGATTTTGTAAGGCTCGGTGAAATCCCGGAAATTTGGAAAGCATTTTCCTCAATATTTTGGATGAAATTTGGAATCATATCGCATAGTGATACTATTTTTGTACTGCAAAGCTGGCAAACAGCTAGACAGACTATTTCATGGAAACCTTGACGTTGCCTACAGACATTTGAAACACCAGGGTCGAAGCAACCAAATTCAAATTTATTTACTGCAAGAAACATGGTTCGAAAGGTGTTACAATAATGGTATTTCGCTACACATGTTTTTGCCAAATTGGCGTGCAGATTTAGCTCCTACAATTTATATTATTAAAGTTTTTCTTGTAATTCCGACATTTTCATTATGAAAACGTGTGTAAATACGTCAGAGGATTGTGTATAAAAATCATAGGATATGAAAATATTAGAATAGATAACGGTTTATTGCGCACCGAATATACAATTTTTAAAATGCACAATTACAATATTATCCTGTTAGAAACAATAGTGTAATGGCAAGGTTTTCGTGCAGCGGTGGAGAGGTGGTAAGGGCACGTTGACAGCGAGTAAGTCAAAGTCTTGGAGTTAAGTTTTTATCACTTTTTATTATTAAGATATATAATTTAACTTTTATTTCTAGAGTGAGTGGAGTCCAGTAAATTGATCACTATTGATATTTTACACTTTGTAATATTAGTTTTATTTAACTTACTTAATTTCGACACGAGGTCTTTCTTGAATATATCTTATAACTGTTCACTTCTGAGTGTAACTTATAACTGATCGCTTCTGGATCTAACTTATGACTGTTCTCTTGTGAATGTTACTTAATACTGAACTATTCCGAATGTTATTTAATACTGAACTACTCCGAATGTTATTTAATACTGAACTATTCCGAATGTTACTTAATACTGAACTACTCCGAATGTTATTTAATACTGAACTACTCCGAATGTTATTTTATACTAACTGTTTAATTGTGATGTATCTGCTTATAAAGGGCTACTTGTTTACATGTTTATGCCCAAATCAATAATAACAACTCATTAGTTAATTGTGCTCTCTTGAGAATCACAAACATACATTTCCTTCATTAAATTATTTGTTACAGATATCATAATCTAAGTGATTTGTTTGTTCCTTCATTAGATAATTACTGAGTTTGTGTTTGTGACCAGTATCCGGTACATTACAATAGGTGGCCTTATCGCTTAAAGTATTCTCTTCCAGGCAACCTAACTTAAGGAATAGTTTAACCTAATCTCGCTATGTAGATATACAATCAAACATACTTAAACTACAAATTTTATAAATTGAATACACATACTTAGATTACTTTATAAATTAAACACATACAAACATATTTATACGATATAATTATCTAATATATAAAATTCTCGTGTCACAGTTTTCGTTGCCATACTCCTCCGAAACGGCTTGACCGATTCTCATGAAATTTTGTATACATATTGGGTAGGTCTGAGAATCGGCCAACATCTATTTTTCATCCCCCTAAATGTTAGGGGTAGTCCACCCCTAAATTTTTTTATTTATTTTTAGATAAAATTTTTAATTTCTATTTTTTTATGATACAACATACAAAAATACATACAATCCTCAATTTTCACCCTTCTACGATAAACCCCTATTTTTTACCGGGCAGGACGACGTCTGCCGGGACAGCTAGTATATATATAATTTGTCTATACTCTATAGTATAAGAATTAGGCATAATTATTTAAAGAAAAGTAGTGTTTTCTGAGTGCGTTCTTAAATGTAGGCGATGTTTTGGCTTCTCTGACAGTAAGAAGCAGTGCATTCCAAAGTTTGACAGCCTGAAAGAGTTATTATAAAAGGATGAAATGTGTGCAGGTGTAGTGAGTTTACGATACGTATGAGTGCGCAAATTGTGGGAAGTAGAAAGGCGAAGGAATTCAAAACGTTACTTAAGGTCTTATAATAATAAATATTATGTTATAAAGTAATGTGAGAAAATGAGTATTCCGACGAAAGCGAATAGGGAACCTCTTGAGTTTTTCACGAAATTCAAAAACATGCTCATATTTTCGCAAACCAAATGCAAAAATTCGGAAGTCGCTCAAATTTATTTCACTGTTCTATGGTTAAGTCAAGACAGCAGGCGTCAGCGTAATCTCAAATGGGTAGCAAAAGAACGACACCCGAGTACCTGCGAGGCTCACCATCAGGGCCCGCTATAATACAGTAGGCTTGCGCTGAATGCACATGGCATACACTATATAATGATCAGCATTTTTAATGCGGTTACATGTTTATCTGTCTAGTTCCCGACTATCTGAGTAACGCGCGCCAAGAAACTTAGTTCCAACAAAGCAATTAAAACTTTTACGAAAAGAAATTCTATGCTTCACAAGACACTGTTACGACACACGATGCGACAAAGTAACACCCGACCATTAACGTACGTTCTACCCGTAACACTAAGTTTGGCATGAATAAGAAATTTTACAAGTTTCACACGTTATACGCAAAATTCCCAAAAAACCTTTCTTCTAGTCTATCGAACCATTTTAAGCCTTGTCGTTTAAGTAATTAAAGTCACACATGCATTTTGGAACACGCAAAAATAGTGTTGTTGAACAATCACTCGACAATTTGTCTTACATAATGAAAATCGATTTTATTGCGTCACAATAAGGTTTTAATAAAGCGTAAATGCATTATGGTAATAGAAAAGTGATCATTAATAAATTTTACGAAGTTTTAATGGTGTTTGGAAGAGATGAGAAGGACCTATTAGTTTTTCATATAACAATGTTGTAAAAGCGAGAAATGGATGGTTTTATTTTATTACATACAAAAGATTTTTGATATTTTATTATTAAGGAAAGAAAGAAAATTACTATTAATTATCAACTTAAATACATCAAATAATAGATTTACCGAAAAGAGTTAATATTGCAATGTAAATACTACTTAAATATGAAACACCGCTTGCAGAATAATATTGCGAACAATTTTAACCGACATGAAAAATGAATAACAATTATTAATAAGTCAATCTTAAAATGAACTTATCTAAAATAATAATAAAAAATACAACATAAATTAAACTATAAAGATTACAAAAGCTTAAAAAATAAACGATGTGACTATTTGTACGGGTACTGGACGAATAAATTATATTTATTCGTAAAGTCATTCAATTATTTAAAAAAAAATTAAGAATGAATTGGATGATTAGCTTGTTTTTTAATTAGGTTAGCTTAGGTATTTTTTAATGACACGTTTTAAAGAATTATTGAAAACATGAAAATAAAAATAAATAAATAAATTCTAAAATGAGGGTGGGGTGGGGTACACGGCACATTTATTTATTATTAACTAGAGTTAGAGAACTAGGCCAAAATTACCAAATAGGCCAAAATTACCAAATAGGCCAAAATGACCAAAAAGGTCAAAACGATCAATAAGGCCAAAATTACCAAATAGGCCAAAATGACCAAATAGGCCAAAATGACCAAATAGGCCAAAATGACCAAATAGGCCAAAATGACCAAATAGGCCAAAATGACCAAAAAGGCCAAAATGACCAAAAAGGCCAAAATGACCAAATAGGCCAAAATTACCAAAAAGGCCAAAATGAAAATTATCCCTTGTCCATCCTCAGTATTTAATTTACATACGTGCCGAATTTCAGCCAAATCGGTCCAGTAGTTTTTCCGTAAAAGCATAACAAACAAACAGACAAATATCATTTTATCCCGGAAACTATCCCATTTTTCGGGTTAAGAAGTATCCTATGTTCATCCTCGGTATCGAAAATATATATATATACTGAGTTTCAGCTAAATCGGTCCAGTAGTTTTTACGTGAAAACGGAACAGACAGACAGACAGACAGACAGACAGACAGAGTTACTTTCGCATTTATAATATTAATAGGGAATAGGGATAAATTGGAACATTTTTAATAGGTTAGAAGGTGGTTATTTTTTTTATAACCACCCAAAAATAATTTTCCGACACATACACGATTAGTCCCTATGTGCGCTGGCGCTGTACATTACGGAACAAGATCTGCTTATATGTTACTACAAAGTATACGCGAATATTTGCGTACTGCTCTTGTATGGATTGGAAGAACTTCGTAATTTTCAATCTTTAATTAGGTTAGGTTAGGTTTTTTTTGGCCACAGAACATTTTCAGTACCCGTATTAATAAATATAAATTGTTCGTACAGTACCCGTATTAATAGACTCAGCCAAAAATAAATGTGGTTAGCATTTTGTATTTGCAACTGTATTTCATTTTTTAACAGCAGTTTGTAATTTTAATATTAGGTTATATAATTTATTTTTTAAATTCTAAGGTCCGAAATACTGTTCGCGACTTAAGCGAACGCTCTCAATTCAAAAGGAATTTAAATCTGGAATACTGATGAGATTCAAAACAAAAGAAAAAAAGTGTTTTCACGACGAAATAAAAAGTAATTTTGCACTAAAGGGATTACCAATTTATCGATAAATGTATTTAGGTTTTAAATACATTTATCGATAAATTGGTAATCCCTTTAGTGCAAAATTACTTTTTATTTCGTCGTGAAAACACTTTTTTCTTTTAATCTACTTCCTACTTTGTAATTTTAAGCCACGTATAAATAAATTTGCTTTCAACTTTTCAACAGCCGAGGCTTAGCAAAGTTTTTGAATTAAAAGCGTTTTAAGTTAAATCGTTGAGAACTTCTTATAAGGGGGAAATTCGATTTTCACTAATAAATGCTTCTATGCGGGTATTTAGGTGTTTTAATGAATATTTAAATCTATAGGTATTTATAACTTTAAGGTGACATTTATGTGAATACTAGATATATTACTCGTACATAAATAACGTCTTTTTTTAATTGCATGAGTTCAGTAGATAGGCAGCCGGCTCACCTGATGGAAAGCGTATATTCGTGCAGGAACTAAGAAAGAATACAATTTCCTGCGGCAGGGTGGCCTGTCGTAGGAAGCGACAAAACAACCTACAGCCAGGTGGTAGGGCATTTGCCCTACTGGATGGCTACCATCCCTTGTCTAAAGTATGTAGCCATAACAATCTTGAGTTGTGTTCGGGCATTAGTGGCCAGGTTCCAGTCTCCCTTAAGAGAGAGCGCATTTGTAGCACCTTTGGTGTTGCAAATGTCCATAGGCGATGGTAACCGCTTACCATCAAGTGGGACGTCTGCCTGTCTGCTGAACTCCTGCAATAAAAAAAGCGGTTGCCATCACCTATGGACATTTAATTTTGTAAGACCAAAGGGGCTACCAATGAATTGTCACTCTTTACAGGGAGATTGGAACCTGGCCTCAATTGTCGGAACGCAAAGTTTGTTATGAATTTATTAACATATGTAGAATAAATGGTAATCTAATATATAAAATTCTCGTGTCACAGTTTTCGTTGCCATACTCCTCCGAAACGGCTTGACCGATTTTGATGAAATTTTTTGTGCTTATCCGGTATCTATGAGAATCGGCCAACATCTATTTTTCATCCCCCTAAATGTTAGGGGTAGTCCACCCCTAAATTTTTATTTTATTTTTTAGACAAAATTTTTAATTTCTATTTTTTTATGATACAACATACAAAAATACATACAACCCTAAATTATTAACCCTCTGCGACAAACCCCTATTTTTACCGGGCAGGACGACGTCTGCCGGGACAGCTAGTAAATTTATATTACTAATCTAATGTATTGGGTAATCTATTTACATACACTTAAATTTGTACACCACCGCCATACACTTTCGATTCCTTTTACAAAATCCACAGATCGGGTTTTTTGTAAGAGAACAAGCGATATATTTCTGCGTTTACATGAAATTATTATCAATTATTTACTTTATGTATATGTGTGAAGTCGTGGTAGCGTAATGGTTGGCGCACGCGCCCCTAAATCATAGGGCGCGGGTTCGATCCTGACCGGAACGCATGCACCTCTTACTCAGTTTTCTGATCTAATGTGCATATTGTTACAATTACCACGTGCTAAAAACGGTGAAGGATAACATCGTGATGCAACCTGCACATCGAGATAACCGATGTGTCAAACCTGCCAAGCCGCCTTGGACAAGCGTGGCGGGTATACTGTCCGTGGCCCTATAATGGGAGGTCCGAGCCCAGCAGGACATTTATGGGCTGAAATTATTATGTACATGGTGAACAATAGTTTTCTTTCTGTGTATAATGTAATAAAGTATTTCGAGTATGTTAAATTTGTACAATGAATTAAAAAAAGAGGAAATCTCAGGATAGTTAATTCGGTCCAGCAGATTCCGAAAAACTTCTAGATTTTTTCTGTCAGTCTGTCTATTAGAGCACGACGTGAAAACTACAGAACAGATTTAAATGAAACTAGCTTATGCCTCGGGTCAACAATTAAGATACTTATATCATTTCCACCTCTTTATTATGAAGGTAGAAATTTTTCTTAGAGAACACTATTTCTGAATAAAGATTCATTGTATGTGTGTTAAACAAATTACGCATATTAAATAATACAACAAAAACCTAATTGACGTTATGCCTTTCGATGCTAGTCAACGGCATCATGCTTTAAATCCTGGTTAATTAACTATCCACAAATGTTCATTGTGCTCACAGACCCAACTCTACAATCAATTATATCCTTCAGATTGATTGCATGTCCCGTTTTGTGATTATATACACAAAATCAGGTTTCAAAGTAAGTGTCCGGCAAAGACAAGACGGGCAACCACACGGCAATTACTCAAGTTACAATGCTACGGGCTGTTCAAGGATACCACATACAGAAAATTACACTCATTTCATATTTTGAAAAGTTATTGTACTTTAGAAATAGAAATCGTGAACAAATGGCGCCTAAAATTACACTCAACCATACCATTTAAAACATTATTATTAGACCAAATCAGTCAAAATTAGAACATGTCACTAAATTTCTCGACAATTTTTCACGTAATTTGTCTTATTATGAGTCAAATAATAAAACTGGCCAAGTCATTGCCTACTGTCAATGCATTTGTGAAAGACAATAATCTATCGCTAAATTTCATAATTTAGGGATGCAGAAGCAATATAATTTTTATTTTTATTTAAGTAAAATATTGTATTTATTTATATATTTCTTGGTAGTGTGACGTCCACTGACGCAGACTACATGCCCATCGCAGCGTACTAACAAATCTAGGTTCCTGCTAACTTTGCAGCACGAGGACTGAGGATGTCTCACGAGCCAGTGCTCCAACATCCACTCTTGATTCTCACCTCGAATCTACCACTAGTTGATCATTTTATATATTGTATTTTAATTAAACTAATCTTGCCTTAAAATTAACTAAAAGTAATTAGATTTTTCTGAGTCCTCTTGCGTCGGTAATCGTAATAGATCAGTATAATTGCTATGTATATATATGTATTATGTATTTTTTTTAAGATATTAGGGAAAGTGAGGATAATGCAACATATCTATTCACTGCTCTTAGCAAAAATCTTACCTTTTTTATTTATTTTTTTATTGCAGGACTTCAGCAGACAGGCAGATGGCCCACCTGTTGGAAAGCGGTTATCGTCGCCTAAGGACATTTGCAACACCAAAGGTGCTACAAATGCGCTGCTGCTCTCTTAAGGGAGACTGGAACCTGGTCACTAAAGCCGAAACACAACTCAAGGTTGTTATGGCGACGGACTTTAGACCAGGTATGGTAGACATCCAGGCAAGAAAATGCCCTACCACCTGGCTGTGTGTTGTTTTGTCGCCTCTTAGGACAGGCCGCCCGGCCGCAGGAAATTCTATTCTTGCACAGTTCCTGCACGGATTATCTAACTGAAAGATGTTTGGATAACTTATTAATAGCGATAAGATCGACTAATACATAGTAAATTAATAGCAATTTCTGTTGACTATATATTTTAATAGAAATGAAGAATATTTATTCATTGCAAACTTCAATTCTGTGAAATTTCTTTTACAAATAAAAAGTAAATAATACACATTGTACCATAATTTACGAAGGGTGTACGAGGGTGCACTTCCCACGTTGAACTCAAATTTATGCCATTGAAAGGAGAAACAGATATAAAGCATTGTTATGAATTTTAAGGAATTGTATTTCCGTTGGTTGTGAGAATTTAAAGTTTGCATGCTGGCAACTCTCAAACCCTCATAACTCAGTCTATCGAGTAAGTTCCAGGTAGTCGATGTCTGCTGAAATTAATTACCTACGAAATCTCTAATGTACAGTTAAGATCCCTTGTTAAGTGATAGTTTGTTAATTTTGAAAATGGTTTCATCATGAAAGGGAAGGCTGTCATGTTTCTATAATATATTGGTACATTTCTAGTGATTATTGCTTAATAGTCTAATGTAATAAGAATTTGGATACAATAAATTATAATATTATCCGAATTATAATATTAACATAACCTCCAAAGTTCACCCCCTAAGACAAAGTTATAGAAACTGAGTTGAAATCTCCACAAAAAAGTTTTTATTAACCGACTTCCAAAAAGGAATGCTCCGGTGGTTCGGGCATGTGGAAAGAATGTATGATGAAAGAATGACTAAACAGATATACAATGCAAAAGTGGATGGATGCGGAAGTCGCGGAAGGCCACGACACACCTTCCATGATCAAATTGATCATGTGTTAGCAGAAGGTGATGTTAGGAGCCTTAAGAACAGACGAGCGTGCATGACAAGAGCTATGAATGTCAAAGAAGCAAGTGAGGTGTGTAAGAATAAGCCTAAATGGCGCTCTGTTGTTCGTGCCTACCCCGCAAGGGACCTGGCGTGAAGTTATGTATGTATGTAATATTCGTTCCCATACTCCTCCGAAACGGCTTGACCGATTCTCGTGAAATTTTGTGCGCATATTGGGTAGATCTAAGAATCGGCTACTATTTATTTGTGAGTCCCCTAAATGTTGAGGGTAGTCCAACCCTTAATATATTTTTTTAGTATTTAGATAACTATCTATTTTGTTTTTACAAAATTATACAATTTTACACGCTATATATACCTATTCTAAAAATATATGTACAGCTTAATTTATAAAAGATAAAAACTACAAATAATAAATAGGTCCCAAATCACCGTCATCTGGGAACGTTCCCAAAACGCTGGCCGCGTTACCGCGTTGTATAGCAACGCTTATGCGTTGCTCAAAATATAGACCAGCGGTTTGGTTTCGTGAGACATCTATCAACCGTTTTGATAGGTCTCGATAAAGGCGATGGGCTTCTGGACCCCATGGCCCGAGAGTTTCGACACCAAAAGCCATGGATGCATATTTAGATATGTTTTATTTTTTTGTGATACAGCATCAAACAATATATACAACCCTAAATTTTCAACCCTCTACGATCAACCCCTACTTTTTAATAGCGACATTAGTATTTTTGTAATTTTCTACTATGATGATTTAGATTTTAATTTGAACCAGGTAGATGGTGCTGCAATCGGGTATCAGAATTTAGATGTTCCTTTTGTTGTTGTCTTTGTTGAAGTTTGTCCCGGAATGGTTTAAATAAACGATTGGACCCAGTAGGGGGCGCCGCGATACTCCTCCTAAACGCTGGGCCTGATTTTGATGAAATTTTTTGTTTGTTCAAGTGGATTTGAGAAAAGTTTAGATTAACACTTGGTCCCGGTAGATGACGCTGGAATCGGGTTCTACATTTTTATTTTTGAAAGACAGAACAACGTCTGCCGGGTACAGCTAATATTAATCAGTAAATCAGAAGTTACGATAATCGATTAGCATGTAATGTCACAGAACAAGGAACAAACAAACATCCAAATAAAATTCAAATTATAGACACTATACTAAAATTATGAACTTGCACAGAAATAATTATTTTCATTTAAAAAAATCTTACAACCGTACCTACAACCTACATGCTTCCGACATTCCACCCTTTTAGTTTTGCTTCATCTGGGATCAAGTTAAAGGTATAGACGGTTTCATAGAAATATTGTGATGGGCGTAATACACCGAGATTTGATTAATTAATGACGTTATTTTTAAACGCTTTAAGTAAGACGCATTCGACCACAGACTAAACTTTTAACGCCTGTAATTAACGCAGATGAAGCTTGGTCAAAAGTAGGTACAATCTACTTTTTTGTAATGATAACTTCTTAAAGGAGGCTTGTATTTGCTCGAATTTCAAAAGAATACTTTATGAATGTATCCGGGCATCCGCATAAAACCGCTGGTTAGCAAATAGCTCAACTTTGTGCGTCCGTTGCTGTGTATTTAAAAAGTAATAAATATGAGTACATATAACTTACTTAGCACGTAGTTGACGTCCGCTAGCACGCTGCACTTGAAAATAAGTTGAAAGTTCACTGGGCCGGCCTTTGAGATTGTGTTTGTTTTATAGTATGTTTAGAAGGTAAGTGTCCCAGGGTTCGAAGAGAAGTGGTGCAGCCGCGCCGTCGCCGCTGCATTTCGCGCGTATTCGGTGTTTTGGGGGGAAGGAGATAGATATATATATACATTACCATAGTAGAAGGAGAAGAGTTATACTATGTAATGAATGAAAGTGTATGTCTGGCAACCATGCTCAAAATTCCCGCTTAAATAATAAACAAGGCTAAACCGCTTTGTTACGTAACGCCATTCTGTCTGGCTTCCCTTTCTCTCACGCATACGGTAGCGGTAGGCGGGCTCCTCCTCTCTCACTCTGACCCACAGCGTTAGCCGTATTTCAGTGATTAGATTAAATCATGATATTAGTAATATGCACACACAAAATTCTAATGTACATAGTCAAGAATTGCAACTGAGAATATTTTTTTTTTTTATAATCAATAAAAGATTTTATTAATAAATAACCTTTCGTTACATGATCATATAATTATACATACAATTTAAGTAATAACCTAAGCTTTTCTCAAGTTAATATAATAGTTCAACACAGATTAGTATAAGATATCTCATAAAGGCTAACACAAAAAAACTTAATATGGGAAAGTACCTAAATTTTTTCTCTACTAACGGTCTTATTGATACTGAGGATTGAGTAAGTTTGTAAGCTTCTTTAAGGAGCTTAAAGAAACCTAGAAACTTACTTTAACTCTATATGAATAAGACTGTACATTTAATTTAATTTTAGATATTATCCATTTAGTCTAATGTCGCAAAACAGAGAACATACAAACATCCAAATAAACTTCAAATTGTAGGAAACGCAGTAAACTTATCAACCTGCAAGATATTTCATTTGAACCTTACAACCATGCGCACCTACAGAATGCCGCTACATCCTGCCCTTAAACGGTTCGATCGTCTAAGACCCATTGCAGGCTATCCAATATCCACGTTCGGTTATTAGAAGTTGGATAGTTCGGAACACTATTCCAATAACGGCAGGGGTCAAGGCTCATTTAATATTTGTCAGCCGCCGGGCGATCTTAGGGTTCGAGCACACAGGTGTGGAAAGCGGGAGCGGAAATATGAGTTATATGTGAAGCGTAGGAAGTCTTCAATAAAGCAACTTTCTTCGAAATATTGCGTGTTTAAATAATTTACAATTTTGACGTAACAACGTCTTATAAATAATAAAACTACGTTTTAACGGTTTTAAGCGCGGTAATTTATTTTATTTAGGTTTATCCGACGTTTTGGCCGCTTTTGAAGCGGTGGTAAATTAGATTAGGCTCCCATAGAGTAAATAATATCCATAAACAAAATTAAAACTAAATAATGAAAATGAACAAGTTGGCGGTAGGCTGAATAAAAACTTTGACAATACACGTTTGGCAAATTTCATCTTTGTCTTCCGTGACCACGGCAACTGAAAAGCGGCCGAAACGTCGGATAAACCTAAATAAAATAAATTACCGCGCTTAAAACCGTTAAAACGTAGTTTTATTATGTGTACAAGTCGCGAAAACTTAAGAAAATATTAAACGTCTTATAATTCGATGAAGCGCTGCACGCACGAAAAAACATGTCTCGTGCGGCGTTACGTCGCTCTGAGACGTTCCATTTAAGGCTTGAAGTGCAAGCGAGAGCGCGGAACGAGCGACAAAGAGGCACGATTGCCCTCCGCGTTTTTAAAACTATCTTGGTTGCGCGTACAAAGGTTCGTTTTTGTGCAGTAATACAATTCTAAGAAAAGCTCTTGACATATTTAAAAAATCTGTCAAAAATTAGTACCTTGGCATACTTATATAATGAATTATATATTTTATTTTCTTCCTTCTTAAATTAGCTGTTTGCTGTAAACATTGTACTGATCTTCCTTTTTTATTTTACTTGTTTTTAATTTAATGATATTATACCTAGACATACGTTGTTAAAAGTGTCCACTCAGTCAACCTGCCTGGAAGAGATTTAAGCGATATTCTTGGCAGACTTGACCGGCCCCCTGCTGTGTATGTCGCTATTACTTCAAATATTCTTTTATTTATTTCTTTTACATCAATTGTTTTAATAGAGGCGAAATAATTTACCAACTGCAGAGTATTAAGATTTTAATACTGTAGTAATATACCGCTGTTTACCGATCCGCCCCCGCTTATTGTGTGTGTGTGCTCACCATATATGAGGACCTAGTTGGACGCACCTTGTTCAGTCACTCGTGAACTTTAGATTGCGCTGACCTCCTAGTTCTATCAATCAATAGTTGACTGCTTCATTCTGCTTTTTCCTCGTTTACCTTCAAATATATTGGCACCCTGGGTTTCGTTTTTTTTTTACTGTCAAAAGCAGGTGAACTATCACACTACACGAACACCTAATGGAAAAGGTCACTGCCGCTTATGACCATTTGCAACACTAGAAAGATTATCAATCTCTATCAATATTATAAAGAGGAAAGATTTGTACTTTTGTAAGATACGGTTACATGCCGACAAAGTGAATGCACACCTGGTTTATTGCCTTTCCCCGCATATCAACTTCTTTTGTTTACTTTGTGTTTCAAATTTTCAATTAGACACTAGCCTATTGTTATTGTACATGTTTATGACCGCAGGTGTGCAGATTACGGTTTCTCAGAAACTTCAATCCACGCGGCCGATTGTTGTATTGTACAGTTTAGTATAAAACGGTACCTGAACAGAGGGGGGGTGAGGCAGTCAAGCGAGGATTATAATACGAGCAAGACGATTCGATAAGCTATATAGTGACGGACTTTACGCGTTTTATTGAATTGTGCAGTTTGTACTAGTTGCGACCAGTTATATTCGTACCTATATTATATACGTGTTTGTATGTTCAGTTTCGTATTTTGGTTCTAATAAACTCTATAGTAATAGTAAAGGCATTTTAATTCGACTCGAGCAACTCGTAATAATAGTTAAAAAACTATTTCTATCTCATCGCCCATAAATTCATGGTTTCTAAGATAAATAACCTACCTACTCCTGTGGTAAAGAAGGGTATTGTTGTTCCACCTTAAATCACTTCTAACACGTCACGCACTCTTTTGTTCATAGTTGTTGAGGTTTGCAAAGGACCTTCCTTACGGACTTAGAAGTACAAATATTTATATTTTTTTTATTATGGAGAGGGTAGTCTGGAAAGTTTGTCTTTTACTAAGATCAACATTTTAGCGCGTAGTTGTCATATTGACAAAACCAGAATTCTTAGTATGTGTTCCTTTAGTATCTCACAACGCCCAAAATGCTCCGTCTGCTGTTCCACATGGCAACTACGGTCGTTACAGTCGCCGCGAAAACGTCACTAATAACGTCATGATTTTCGCTCACGACGATCCATGTCAAGAGCTGGGTTGAAGTGGGCGTTGGCCATAGAGAATTGATTATCTCTATCGAAAGACAATTATTATACAATATATTTATATTGTATAATATTGTATGTAAAGAAGATGATAAAAAAAGTCGTCATTGGTAAATAGAACTCTAAAAATCACTCGGCCGTCGAAATATTTCAAAACTGGGATCAGAAAGAACCATTTAAATCCCACCATTTGTTTCGTTAGCATATATGTTTTCTATTGTCCGAATAATCGATGTTTGAGTGTCACGGCCCTAGCGGTGTCGAAGACACCAAGTTTTTGGTTGTCTAACACATTCTTATTTGTTGAAGTCAAGAGCTGTCAGTCGTTGGATATTACGAATCATATACTACACTCGTGTGCAGCTGACAATCATTCCCGCCTAATTTAACAAAATTTATATTACTACAATTTAAAGGTGTTAGTGGTGTACCTGGTAAGTACTTGCTTATATCCTTACCACTAAGCCTAGACTTCAAACATCGGTCTAGTCTGAAAAACCTTTAGAAAACCAGAATCAGTGATCCCATAATATAGCTACCGTCCCTTTGGATGTGTATGTGTATACACCATTACCTACATGATTAAGATTGAATACTTTCATCAGTGCCCGCATTTCCTCTCTCTCTTCCTATTTATTTATTCCAGGAGTTCAGCAGACAGGCAGGCATTTGTAACCCCAGAGGTGCTAGCAATATGTTGCCGCTCTCTAGGTGATTGAAACCCGGCCATTAATACCGGAATACAGCTCAAGGCTGTTATAGCGGCAAACTCTGTACCAGGGGTGGTAGCTATCCAGACCAGCAAAAACCCAACCCTAAGCCAGGTGGCTGAGGGTTGCTTTATCACCTCTAATGTCAGGTCACCCAGTCGTAGGATATTGTATTCTTTCTCCATGCTTGCACTGGTAAAAAATCCTTTATATGTTGTTTCTTTGCTGGAGTTCAGCAGTCAAGCTGACGACATAATTAATAAAAGATACTTACTGTCGCCTACGGACCGTACAATTCCAACGGTACTAACAATCAATATCCCACTGACATCAAAAAGGGGACTGGAATATGGATACTAATACCAATACACAAATCAAGGGTCTTAAAAAGGTCTACTGTCGACTAAAGGTAGTAGCTATTCAGACGGGCAAATGCCCTAACCAGCTGGTGACAGTTGTTTGGTCGCCTCTTACGACACACCGCTGCTATTTTCTTTATTCGTTCCTATACGGATAATATTATCATTATCTAACAAATATCCACTTATTTTCGTACCTGATGGACATATTTCGTATTTACAAGGGACAGAGTGGTGATAATGCGTAGCCATTGTGTTGATGGTTTTTAGTTTATTTATGGCAATCTCGGGCGTAAAATATACGGTCTCATGCTGAGATCCCGGATTTGGAGGCGTCCTTTATCCAAGCAGATTTATTGTCGAGCTTAAGTCGAATGATACTGTTTTGTATCGAATTTCGATTAATAAATCGGATTTTGCTTTATAATAACAATAGGGTTATCCTTGTTGTATTTAATTAGATAGCATAGCAGATTTGACTTTGACGAGAGGTGGATTTGACGAGATGATCAGGCTAAACTTGTATATCATATTAAATTAATTTTGATTTGATCGATGCTCAAGTACTGTAGCGCTCTAGCAACACCGAGACATCATTTTTTTTGCTGTCGACACTACGTACTGATCAAAGCGGAGCAACACCAGTGCAATGACGGCGGCCGAACGGTTGACATAAATTACGAGCGCGCATGTAAAATTCAAGTGATATCCCACCAAAATCTCAATATTTCCTAAGGTGATAGCTAGCTCAAGTACCTACAGTGTTAATATCGTTACTGCTCGATATAGAACCTTGAGCTTCGAAAATGATAAAAAACTTGCGTCATCGGAAACGGAGTTACAGGAGATGATAACAATTATGAACGAGTCTTTCGTGATAGAGGGTATAAATATTAATTTGAACAAGAGGAAAGTTATGCTGTTTGAAAGAATGACAAGTTGTTATATAAAGATAGGGAATCAAAAGTTAGAACAAGTCAGAGAATTTGTTTACTTAGGCTGCATGTTTACCATAGACGGAAAACATGAAAAGGATATTAAAAGGAATGTTACAGCAGGTAGTGAGGTGAATGGAGCGCTAAACTCTTTTATCAACCGCCAGAAAGTGTCTGTAAAGGCACGCTTGGCTGTCCATAAAGGAGTGATGGTGCCAACGCTGACGTATGGCAGGGTCTGTTGGGAATGGCAGAAGAAGTATAGATAGTAGAATAAACGCAGTTGAAATGAGAGCTTTGAGAAGTGAATGTGCCGGTTAGCTTAAAAATTGAAAATCCTATAGATATATAAGTATATTTTAAAATTTTGATTGATTTGAACTAAAATGCTACGCTAATTGTCTGTGGAAACGCTCCTTTTGTCATTACCATAAAATATTTTATATCACATTTTAATATGAATATAGCAATTGCATATTTGTAACTGGCATGTCAGATTAAGCCAGAATTAATTATACTCTTTGTTCAAAACGCAAAACACCACGTTTCTGAATTTCTGATCCATAAAAACGCAGATTGACTGAGGAACACTATTCAAAATATAGTAGGAATTCACACACACTGATCTCTATTATTATATAGTTAAAATTTAAAAAAAAAACAAACAAAACTCATTATATTTTTGAATAAATGTTATTATGTTTAAAGCATAGGAAGTCTTCAATGAAGCACCTTTTGCTCGAGACATTTGTGTATTATACGATATTACAATATTGTATTATTATATAATTGTAGTATACAATATACAAGAAAATTTAGTTGCACGTACAAAATATTGGTTTGCGTCCCATTATGAATTTCGAAAGTTGGCAATTGGCAGTAGTTAAAGAGTGTTTGTCATAGTAAATTAAATGATAATTCGCGTACACATCGGCTCGAGTTTACTGTTTCATGCCCGGCTGGACTAGTTTGTACCTTCTTTGTTTAATCGAGCGGCGACAATGTTACTTATTACAATTTGTCTGGTGTAATTTGCCACGGTAATTTGTCTTATGGTAATAAGACAAATTGTTTGTTTGAAATTGACTTAAATGAATTCCAAAATAGAATTTGTAAGGAATAATAAATAGCAAATACAATAATTTTACCTGAACACAGTTCGTTTATTTTATATTTCATTCGATCATATTGTTTAGTTTTGATATTTTAATATTCTTATGTTATTCAAAATAATATTTTCGCATATTTGATGGTATCGTGTCTTAGCATTATAGGCCACGAAGAAATTTCATTTTTTGTGGTAGAAAGAACACGTTTGAAATTTTAAAATATAAGAATGCACGCATCGAGTCACTCTGTTATGACGCTTTACGGCGGTTACTACATCTTGCTGGCCATTTATTTGTCTTTCTATCGGTTACAATTTGACATAAATTCCATACATTTAATGTCAATTCAATCGATATAAAGGTATGTGTATGATTAGTAAGATATACGAATAGACGATTAAATGATGACGATTAAATGGATGGATGCGGAAGTCGCGGAAGGCCACGACACACCTTCCATGATCAAATTGATCATGTGTTAGCAGAAGGTGATGTTAGGAGCCTTAAGAACAGACGAGCTTGCATGACAAGAGCTATGAATGTCAAAGAAGCAAGTGAGGTGTGTAAGAATGGGCCTGTGTGGCGCTCTGTTGTTCGTGCCTACCCCGCAAGGGACCTGGCGTGAAGTTATGTATGTATGTACGATTAAATGACCCTATATCGTCGTGCAGAGCAAAAACTTCGACGTCGGCTGTTGGGGCTTAACCGATTTTGCTCTGCTATAGACCGAGATCCGGCTGCAAGACTACAACTTACATGTGTCTTTTAATTGAAATTTAGTTATTACGTATAATTATATCTGGAATACATTTGTGCTAACCTAGCAAAAATGTATAGCCTATAAAAATTTGGCCGCTATTATATTTTACTTAATATAATATTAATTAGATATTGTGGGAAAAACTTAATTTACTAGACTTAAGTTTTTAAATATATTATCTTCTTATTAAAAATAAATAAAAATAAAAAACCCAAAGACAAACTGCAGTTTCCTTATCGGCGGCGGTATGTTATTCTAGTATAACTACGACCTACAGTGACCGAATCGGCGCGTATAACGCGTTTTTAAAATGAAAGAATGCTCGCCACCAGTCAATCTGTGTTTCATGAATGCAAGTCACGAACGTAATTACTGCCAGCGAACGGTAACGCCTCGGTTTCCTTTATGTGTTTGTACGTCATAAATCTTTGGGGTTACGTTTTCAATACAATTTCGGCGCCGTTGTTGTCGATTAGTTTAGTGTAGTTCTGTTGGATATACAGATAATACGAATAATAATAGTTTTATTCTTATTGTTACGAGCTACAGGACTCGAATTAAAATGCCGTTGGAATTACTATAGAATTTATTACATTTATACAAACACGTATAAAACAGGTACAAATACAACTGGATACAACCAGTACAAACTGCACGATTCAATAACACGCGCAGTCCGTCACTATATCGCTTATCGAATGTACACGTCTTGCTTTGATCGTGGTTCTCGCTGGACTGCCGATCTCTCCATTCGACCATTGCTGCACCGATAAAATATGGCCGCCAGCCCGCATAGATCGGATTTCTTAGAATTCAGTTCGACACACCTGCCTAATGACTGCCATAAAACAAGTACAATAACAATAGAATGTTTTTCTTAATTACAATTTTTAAACACAAAGTAAACAAAAGAAGGCCAAATGCGGGGAAAGGTAATAAACCAGGCGTACGACAGGCAGATGTGCATTCACTTTTTGTCGGCATGTAACATTATTTATAGTTACCTGAGTAAATACATTTATTAGACTAAATTCAAAGTCCCAGCGAGGTTGGCAACCTATCAGCTTCTTTGCTTTCACGAGTGGCTATAGCCACTTATGGGCGTCGTAAAAAAGAAATCACCGTATATTTTAATTAATTGTCTATATTACCGATTATTTTATCTGTGCAGGAACTTTTTTTTAATGTTTGCTAGTAGGCAAACTGGCAAACGGACCACCTGGTAATAGGTGGCTACCGTTGCCCATGGACATCTGCAACCCAAGGGGAGCCGATGCGTTGCCTACCTCGTTGAGACTTTAGGTATCTGTTCACGCCCTTTTTGAAGAGCCCCATATTGTAGCGCTCTGGGAAAACCGCGGGAGGGAGCTCATTCCATAATCCGGACACATATGGCATGAAGGAGCGTCCGCCACGTACCGTGGAGGACTTCCAAGTGTCCAGGAAGTATGGATGAACTCCCAATCGCCGGCGAGCGGTGCGATGGTAGAATGGCGACGTAGGCACCAAATCAAACAGCTCATCAGAGCACTCCCCGTTGTACAGACGGTAGAACACGCTTAGAGCGCCAACGTCTCTTCTGTGGCTGAGAGAATCTAAGCCGTCTGTAATTTTGGGATCGTCGACAATCCGAACCGCTCGGCGCTGCAAGGAGTCAAGTGGGAGCAGCTGGTACTGGGGTGCACCAACCCAAAGATGGGAGCAGTACTCCATATGGGGACGGACTTGAGCTTTATATAGTAAAAGCCTATGTCCCGGTGTAGGAACGGAGAAAGAATACAATTGAAAGAATTCAATAAAACAACCATCAGCCAGGTAGTAGGGCATTTGCCCGACTGGATGGCTACCACCCTTGGTCTAAAGTATATCACCATAAGAACCTTGAGTTGTGTTCCGGTATTAGTGACAAGGTTCCAGTCTCCCTTTAGAGAGCAGCAACGCATTTGTTGCACCTTTGGTGTTGCAAATGTCCATAGGCGATGGTAACCGCTTTCCATCAAGTGGGCCGTCTGCCTATCTGCTGAACTCCTGCAATAAAAAAACGAATGTCTACAAAATAGAATAAATCAGATGTCAGAGGCAAAAATGTACATAATAATTTAACTAATAAAATTCTTAATGTGATAAAAACATGATGATTAAACTAGAGCAGAAACTATTAATATAACTAACCACGAACAAAACCAGCCGTCGGTTATCGTCTTTATCCTTAAGCTTATCCAACTAGAACCCAAGTAATTCGGACTCTCTGTATAACCATATTGATGTTTTACCTTTTGATGAACTTGTACTATTGTTAAATAGAGTTAGGTGCAAACTTTGTTAAATTTCACCAACGCCCTTAGGTCACGGGTTTCGACATCCCTAAGGCTCGGTGTACAAGGGCCACTGACCACAGCCACCGGTCGCGATGGCTAGCGATAAACAGTTGCGCGTTTGTGTTTCCGCCCAGATCAATTTTGTATGATGCAAATTCAAGCGACGATAACCGCCCTCCCTTTAATGTATTTATTTTATTTATTTGGGAAACATGCAATAACTAATATTCTGAAAGACAAACCACAAAATTAATACACATATCAATCAAGTTTCCACTAAAAAATAAATGATATAATAAACAATTTGTCTCGAACAATTGTGTTTTAAATTGATATGAATTACCTGTGAAAGGGTCTACTGCATTGTGGTACTGACAAGAGCTGTATAATAAAATGTCTTTTGTATAGTTTGTTTTTATAAGTGGTAATGAAAATAGGGATTTAACATGTGAGCTCAAACGGGGACACTTCAGGAGTAATTAGAATTAGAAATGGTCAATCAACGCAATTATTAATAATTTTGTAGAAGTAAGCAGTAAGTAAGTAATTAAAGTACAAGCTAATCTAAAGTCTGTTCCAACCTTTAGGTTAAACCCAAGCATTTGATAAGCCTTGGTCGTTATGTGATCTATGCGGGACGAAAATGTAAGTTTGTAGCCTAAACACACAGCAAATCTCTCACCTCGGACACCCATTTGATTATGCAAACTATAAACAAATACTTCTGGTTTAATCCTTCACGTAAATGGCACTAAATAACATTTATTCATATTAATTTTTAATCCATTTTTGCTACAATACAATCATTATTTGATTGAATTATTTATAAAATGTATATTATCTTAAGCAGATAGAAAACTGAACAGAAAGATATGGAAACTGTTGAAATTATTTACTATGTCGTCAATAAAAGTAATAAATAACAACGGTCAGAGGTGTGAGCCCTGTGGCACTCCAGAGGATATTGGTGTAAATGAGGAACAATGGTCTTTAATGTTTACTCCCTGACTTTGTCCTTTCAAATATGATTCAGTCCACTTTAGTAGATTACCATTGTAATCGATACGTGCCAAGCGTGACCTGCAACGCATGTTAAAATTATTACAAATAAAAATTAGTGGCGTAAAAATAGATATATAATTATATATATATAGAATACTTACATTTAATAAACGTAGCACCGCAGCTTGAGTATATAACGCAGCGCACCCCCCAACCCGCCAGTTGACCGGTAGCACTTGCCCGCGACGCGACATACATACCTCCGTTATATCCGCAACGCAGTGCTATTTTTTAAACTACAAAATTGTTTTATTTCGCGAATCTTAGTCACCACTCACGTGAGATCCAGCATCCTTTACAGTTTGGTCCTTCAGCCGAATCAACCGTGAACTGTGACACTGTGTAGTGAATTAGTAACGATGTTTTCGACGCCACCGCCTCGCAACGACGACCGTCCAGCGGAAAAAACCGTTCGTACTCGAGGTGCATTTAAACGACAAAAGGAGCTGTTTAAAAACAAACCAGTGCATCAAGTACATTCTGAAATTATTAAAGCTGAAGCATCTGGTAAAGTGCAGTTACCGAATCGTCCTTTTACGGAAGGCGGTAGCTTAAAAAGGAGCATACACAGCGAAAAGCTTAGTACTGCAAAGAATTCTGGCTCCAACATATCAACTGAAGCCCGTAAAAAGCAGCTGGAATATGAAGCTGCAAAAGCTAAAGCCGCAATAGAAAAAGAGTTGTTGGATAAAAAGTTAGCTGCAGATCTAGCAGCACTAGGAAGCCAATCCGGCAAAAGCCAATGTAGTTCAAGACACAAACAAAGTGCAATAATGGGTTCTGCAGAAAAAGTCGAGCAGTGGCTAGAAAAAAGCCATAATAATGGCGTTCCCGCTCCACCCGCTGCCATGTTTAGTAGCAGCCCCGACCTGCATAACCTCGTTAGTGCAATTCAAGAAACAAATCTTCAAAATAAATTAATGTTATCGAGATTTGCAGCTGCCAAGGACCTTCCTCAGTTCCATGGTGACCCTCTGGAGTGGCTAGCTTTTAAACAAGCTTACGAGGAATCATCGACCTTCTGTGGATTCAGTGGCACTGAAAATACTTGGAGGTTACGCAAGTGCTTGCACGGTGAAGCCAAGGAGGCAGTATCCTTTCTTCTTATTACTAACACGGCTCCTAATATTATAATAGAAACTCTAGAACTTAGATTTGGTAGGCCTGAAATAATAATAAATAAAATAACGCAAAAATTAAAGAAGTTACCATCACTATCACAAAATTACCATCACGATATAGTATCTTTTGCAATTAAAATTAAAGACTTCGTGGCTGCTGCGCAGGCAGTCCAACAAATAGATTACCTACGTAGCCCCGAATTAGTAACATTAGTACTCTCTAAGTGCCCTAACGCATTGCTTAACAAATGGGCTGACTACTATAGCATGCACAATTGTAGTGAAAAGGCAAAATTAGAGTTGATAGCGGAGTTTCTATACAGTGAAGCAAACAAAATATCAGCTGCAGGCTTAAGTCATATTTATAGTCAAGCCGATAGCAAAAGAAAACCCGAAGAACGTAAGCCACATTCGGTACTAGTTAATGATAGCACTGAGAACAATGAGGACACCCTCAAGTGCAAGTTTTGTCTTTTGAGTAATCACAGACTACCTGAGTGTGCCCGCTTCAAACGCGCTTTAACTAGGGATCGGTGGCGTTACGTTAGGACACACAAACTGTGTCACAAATGCTTGGTGGCATCTCACGATCGTGACACCTGCTCTGCCAGCCCCTGTGGCGTAGAATCGTAAGAACTACCACACCACCGCCTCTTACATTGGAAACCCAGAAATAGCGTTCAAATAACGCGTAATAATAGCGAAATACATCTTAACAATGACAATAATGTGCTCGTAAATATAAACGAATCAAGTGCTCCCTCCGAAAGTAACGAAACCGTTGCGAACACAAATATAAATACACCGCATGTGTTCCTAAAAGTTGTGCCTATAATCCTACAAGGGCCTGGTGGAAAGTTACTCACACACGCACTCCTAGACGACGGCGCATCAGTGTCATTAATATCGGCGGATGTCGCGGACCACGTTGGCCTAAAAGGACGTAAAAAAACCCTATGTGTACGCGGTGCTTGGGACTCTGAACTATCGTGTGAAAGCGAGGTGATAAAGTGTAAAATAACAAACCAAAACAATCAACTTTACGAACTTAATGTTAGGAAAATAAATGAACTCGATTTGCCTATTCAAAAACTGTCAAAAATAAATATAAAAAACTATGAACATTTAAATCATATAGATAAATCTAGTCTGTGTTGTGTTAATGTGAAACCAAAAGTTTTAATCGGACAAGACAATTACCAGTTAATCGCCCCTATTAAAACTATCATTCGGAAGAGAAATGAGCCGTGTGCTACGCTTACACCGCTAGGATGGTGTATTCACGGAATGTGTTCGACGTCGACGTTATCATCGGAGCTGTTAGTATCAGTGGTACAACAGCACGAGACTCCCGCGAGCGCGACTCACCGCCGCCCTCGCCACGCTTGCACTGGCGCTGCCCGCAGTGATGCATCGCTATTGTCACTGATAGCGGCAACGCCCACAGGCGCATGCGAGGCAACAAGTGATTGGTGCGCGCGAGCACCGGAGCGCTGTCCGCGTTGTAATGATAACGCGATACACGCAGCCCTCGAGAATGACATACAACTTCACGAACTTGTCCGCAAATCTTTTATGTTCGAAAGTATTGGAATAAATAATAATCCAAGACAGAATAAAAATGAATTACGTGCTGTAAATATTGTTGAAAATTCCGCACGACTGAGAAATGGAAAATGGGAAGTTGGCCTGCCTTGGAAGGACGAAAATGCACAGATGGTTGATTCATACGCTAACGCCTATAAACGCCTAAAAGCGTCTGAGAGGAAATCTTCTCTAGATAAAGAATACGCTGCAAAATATCAGGAGAAAATACATCACTTGTTCGTCAATCACTATGCCCGCGAAGTAGAAGACGATGAACATGCGAACAAAATATGGTATTTGCCACATTTCGGAGTACATAATTTAAACAAGAAAAAACTCCGTCTTGTATTCGACGCGGCTGCATTGTCCGCCGAACGATCTCTCAATGATTATCTACTCCAAGGCCCCGACTTACTCGAGTCGTTACTCGGCATTATGTTGCGCTTCCGAGAACGTGCGATTGGACTTACAGGCGACATAAAGGAATTCTTCCTTAGAGTCAAAATAAGACCTGAAGACCAACACGCCCTTAGATTTTTATGGCGAGATAATCCAGAGGAACCCGTTAAAAAATACGCTATGACATCTTTGATATTTGGGGCGAATTGTTCGCCTTTCATCGCACAACATATAAAAAATAAAAACGCATTGCGCTTTAACAACGAAATGCCGGACGCCGTTGCAGCTATAATAAAAAATCATTATATGGACGATTATATCGACTGCTTCGACGACGGCGACACTGCTGTGAGGACCATGAAAGAGGTCTCCTATATACATAAACAAGGGGATTTCGAAATCAGAAACTGGACATCAAATGAACCGCAAGTCTGTCAAGACATGCCAAGGGACGTCTTGAGCGACACCGCCGTAAAGTTCAAAACTGATGAAGACGACCGGAGTGAACGCACACTCGGTCTGCTGTGGTTCCCCGGCTCAGACACATTCGGGTTTAACCTATCCCTAGACCAAGTCCCGAAAGCAATTCTAGAAGGTCGGCAGAGGCCTACCAAACGCGAGCTGCTTCGACTTATTATGTCGATTTTCGATATTTACGGTCTAATTATACCGTTTACCATTAAAGGAAAAATAATCGTACAGCATACCTGGAAATGTCAAATAAAATGGGACGAAGAACTGCCAACTAAACAATTTGAAAATTTTCGAAATTGGATTGCTCAATTGCACGAATTAAAGGAAATTCGCGTACCAAGATGGTACTTCCATTCACCATCATCCAAGTCTAACAGAGAGAGCAATATACCTGACAGCCCACGTACACCTTTAAACTCAATACAAATCAGCGAGACGTTACAACTGCACATTTTCTGCGACGCCTCGCCGACCGCCTATGCTGCTGTCGCTTACTGGCGCGCCCACGATAGTGCCGACCATAGCGATGTTCGTGTGTCGTTTATCGCCAGCAAAGCCCGCGTCGCACCTATTAAGACTGTGTCGATTCCACGACTGGAACTCCAAGCCGCTGTACTCGCATGCCGACTTGCCCATATCATTCAAGAGGAACATATGTGTCAGCCAATAAAAAGATATTTCTGGACTGACTCGACTACTGTATTATACTGGATAAAAAATGAAAATCGCAATTATAAGATGTTTATCGCAAACAGGCTTGGCGAGATAGACGAATTAAGCAATATAAGCGAATGGCGATACATCCCTTCAGAGCGCAATATCGCGGATATAGCTACAAAAAATATAGCCTATAAATTACACCAAGAATCTGAATGGTTCCGAGGACCTACCTTCCTATATGACGAAGAATCTGAATGGCCAATCTCCTCATATGAAAAGGAAAACATAGATATTAGTGAAGAAATTTTAGAGACAATAAACCATGTAACTGTTTGCGACGATAATGACTTACCTATACCGGATCCTGCTAAATTCTCGTCATGGCTTCGTTTATTAAGATGTACTGCCGCCGTGTTGTTGTTTATTGAGAAATGTAAGAAGACCTGTAAAACTACAATTGACGCGGAGTTACTGCTGCGAGCTGAAAAATTAATAATACGCTTTGCTCAAAGACAGTCATTCGCACCGGAGATACATCAACTACGTATTAATAAACCTATTTCACCTAGTAGCCGACTTCGGACGCTCACGCCGTATATAGATGAAGACGAGATTATCAGAGTGGACGGACGAATCGGAGAAGCGAGTAAGGTTACATATGACTCTAAACGGCCAGTAATACTCGATGGACACCATCCTGTAGCGAGATTAATCACGAAACATCACCATGAAAAAATGGCACATGGATGCAATGAAACAGTGGTTAACGAACTCCGACAAAAATACTGGCTAATAAACCTTAGACCCACCGTACGCACAATATCGTCGAGATGTTCATACTGCCGCATCAAAAGAGCGTCTCCCTCTATTCCCCGCATGGCAGACTTACCCGCAGCAAGACTAGCTCATCATCAGCGAGCCTTTACCCATTGTGGAGTAGACCTATTTGGACCGATGGAGATAACAGTCGGCCGTCGACGGGAGCGAAGATATGGCGTATTATTTACATGTATGACAGTGAGAGCCGTCCACCTCGAACTTGTACCATCATTAACCGCTGATTCTTTTATAATGGCCATCAGGCGTATGGCTGCCAGACGCGGTTGGCCACTATACATGTATTCAGACAATGGTACTAACCTACGCGGAGCGGAAGCTGAATTGAGAAAATCTTTCCTTGAAATCGACCAAGCTCGAGTAAACCAAGAAATAAGTAATCAAGGAATGTCTTGGTCTTTTATTTCCCCGATCAGCACGCACAAGGGCGGAGCCTGGGAACGCTTAATTAAAAGTGTAAAGACGGCTTTGAGGGTGATCCTTAAAGAAAGAGCACCAAGAGAAGAAGTCTTACTCACCTTACTAGCCGAAGTTGAGAATATTATTAACAGCAGACCGTTAACGCATGTGTCTGTGGATATTAAAGACATGGAAGCTCTAACGCCTAACCATTTTTTAATCGGCTCCTCATCCAACTTACCTGTCCCGGGAGACTTCAACGATGGAGATCTGTATATCAGGAAAATGTGGAGAATCGCACAGCGGCTAGCAGACATGTTTTGGCAGCGCTGGGTCAAAGAGTTCCTACCTACGCTTCTCCCCCGGCAAAAATGGTACCAGGAAGGAAAAAATTTGCAACCAGGTGACGTGGTTATAATCCTGGATCCCAGTGTTCCCCGAAACACCTGGCAGAAAGGCAGGGTTCAGAAAGTATTCCCAGGGACAGATGGGCGAGTAAGAACAGTAGAAATATGTACAAAATCCGGAATACTTACTAGACCCGTAACTCGCTTGGCACCGCTCCCGATGCTAGAAGAGTGTCCCTGAAGTGACACTGGGCGGAGAATGTAATCGATACGTGCCAAGCGTGACCTGCAACGCATGTTAAAATTATTACAAATAAAAATTAGTGGCGTAAAAATAGATATATAATTATATATATATAGAATACTTACATTTAATAAACGTAGCACCGCAGCTTGAGTATATAACGCAGCGCACCCCCCAACCCGCCAGTTGACCGGTAGCACTTGCCCGCGACGCGACATACATACCTCCGTTATATCCGCAACGCAGTGCTATTTTTTAAACTACAAAATTGTTTTATTTCGCGAATCTTAGTCACCACTCACGTGAGATCCAGCATCCTTTACAACCATGAATCCCAATCAAACCTAGTTTTTGTACCAGATGGGAATGCGGAACCTTATCAAACGCCTTAGAATAATCAGTATTCATTATCATGTAACCTGATGTTATAATTCTCAAAAATTAGATTCGGTTGAACGTCTGTTTAGAAATTCGTGTTGTTGTTCAAAAATCATAGGTTTAATAATATAAAGGGTATATGGTGTCTTTTTTTTCAAATAACTTAGCTAAACTGTTATAATTATCAATAATGTGTTTAAAATTATAGAATTAACTACACTTAAAGAAAATGATGAAGCGTAAAATTGTCAGGATCGTCATAAGTTGAAATCTATCGCCTCTGCCTAAGCCAATGTGAAAGGGGCTTGATAATATATATGTATGTATCCGATAGACCGAATTAAAAAACGAAAATAACGCTACTTTTCCTTAGAGCTCATCAAAATTCCGGTTCCTATAAAACAATGAGACACGTACCAACGCCGTGGTCCGTGCTTAAAAGGATATTGTCCCTAGTCGGATGTAGGAGCGGACACCTCCGCGAGATTTGCATGAGAATCCGGCGAGATTACCATTCGGAGCGAAATTCAGGAGACCGCGTATAGCTGTATGCGACGCCGTGGTCCGTTTTCAAGGAAAATATCCGAGAAATTTCTGATATTGTTCATTTGAAAGTCGGCTTAAATTGTTGGATGGATTTTTCTTTGTTACTGATTTCCCTCTTAGTGGAGTAAAATGAAGCTGTGGTCAGTTGTTAAAACACTCGCGTCCTCACTTACATGACGCGGGTTTGAATCTTGAGCAACATATACCTCTTAGAACGTGTGAATGTACCGCCACCACACCACAACGACGCCGCTGTTGTACAAGTTTTTGTTAACAAATGGTGTATTATTATCGGTTTGACGGCGGTATAGGAAGGCAAACAGCGTTTGTATATACACAGAAGTCAGCAGAATAGCAACGTGGTGGTGACGCTGTAACCGCGTGATCACATCGCGTTTATAGTTTTTAACCGACTTCGAAAAAAGGAGGAGGTTCTCAATTCGTCGGGATCCTTTTTTTTTTGGGTTTTTTTATGTATGTTCGCCGATTACTCCGTGGTTTATAATTCGATTTACGTGATTCTTTTTGTGTTCGACACGGCATAGCTTCCATGTGGTCCCCTAACAATTTGACATAGTTTGGCCCAGTAGTTTTCATTTAACGAACATTTTTTTGGTTCTCGTTTCTTGGGACCTATATTTTTTAACAAGCGCGGCATCATTCGTTAGTCCACCCATATATAGCTAAACACTAAAAAGTAATAAATAAAAAATAAAAACTTCGTTTAAAAAAACCGACTTCAAAAACTATAAAACTAAAATGTATAAAATAACTTATTTCTAAAGCTATTATTATTAATATAATATATTATCTAAAAATCTTGAAGTCGGTGCAAAGTAAATCATAAAAATTACTATAATATTTTGATAATATTTTGAAAATTACTAAGCACCGACTTTAAGATGTTTTAGATATTACATATTACTAATAATAGCTTTAGAAATAACTTATTTTATACATTTTTTAATACAGGAAGAAAATTTAATTAGGCTAAAAATAAAATACATCCTATTCTAAAAATATATATACAACTTAATTAAAAAAATACAAACTACAAATAGTAAATAGGTCCCAAATCACCGTCAGTTGGGAACGTTCCCAAAACGCTGGCCGCATTACCACGTTGTATGGCAATGCTTATGCGTTGTCCAAAATACAGGCCAGCGTTTTGGTTTCGTGAGACATCTATCAGCCGTTTTGATAGGTCTCGATAAAGGCGATGGGCTTCTGGACCCCATGGCCCGAGAGTTTCGACACCAAAAGCCGCAAATATGTATCCACTGACAATGGATGCATATTTACGGCGTTTTAGGTCCTCTTGTCGGGCGGCAGCTGCACCAGCTACCACAGCCGTATCGGGAAGATGGGACGCTGCCAAAGTGTCAACGCACGTTGCGTCCCAAACTAATGGTCGTCCCATCTTCCATGGCACCAAAGACATCCCGTCCGGTCTCTTGCCATCGTCGCGACACAGTCCATTTGGCTCTAAAATGGCTGGGGTCCCGGTGGTGACAAGAGCCCGGCGGATAATGTCATTTAGTGCAGCATGGCGTGGTATTCTGCCGGCACTTCTGACGCACGACAAGCCATGGTAACCTGAACCACCGACTTTATCTCCGCATTGACAGTGATGAGGGACTACAGCCGGTGCCCCCAGTCGAATAGAGGCAGCAATCCTAAATGTAGTGTCATCTAGGAATGTGCCTAAATTTGATGAGGGCAGCGCCTGAAGCCACAAGCCTGACTCCCATGTTGAGACTGCTAAGAGACGGGCTCGCTCAGCTTCGTTGACACTAGAGGACAAGAGATTTTCATACACCAACTTGCTGAGCGGCCCGTCCCAAAGCTTCTGTGATTTGGGCTCCACTGGATAATTTTGACTCGGGCATGCTAGTGACCATGCGTTTCTGGCCTCAGCCAAGTATGGGACCTCAAAGTCACTTGGTGACGGATTTATAATTTTGCCAATGAGGTCCACAGTGCTATAAACTGAGGACAGAAAAGCAGGTAAAGCTACGTCTGAGATTTTGCGTATTCCCAAACCGCCTAGCCTAATTGGCAGGGTAGCTTGGGTCCACGTGCGGTCTTCAAAATCGAGTGGTAAATTTAAAATGGAAGTGAGCGATTGTCTAAAGGTGGAATCCAAAACATTTAGAATATTCGGGTGCCTCCACAGGGGAGAGCACCGTAGGACGTACATAAAATTTGGAACAAATAAGCAATGCCGAATAATAAAATATGCACTGTGTTTACTTATTATTTTTAAGTTGTCTACTTTGTGTGTAAAATTTTGAATTTTGTCGTCAAAGAAAGAGTTAAAAGATTCTTCGAAGACAGGTGCCCCGAGGAGGGTCAAGTTTGTTTTACTAACAATTTTTAAATTTGGGGCCAGATTTATAATTCCAGAAACGGGGTAGTCACAATTTTGGTTTATGAAAAGTTCACATTTTGAAAAATTTAGTTCCAAATCTATTTTGCCGAATTCTTCAGTTAGCATAGTCAAATCATTTTTTAGTGTATCTAAGTCGCCTCCTAGGGTACCGTCATCTAAATACCAAACGTTAAATTTTGAATTTAGCTTTTCTATGACTGGATGGATGGCTAGTGAAAAAATTGCAGGCCCGAGCGGGTCTCCCTGCTGGCAACCAGTAGCCGAATAAATTAAATGGTTTTTGTATAATAGAAATGAATTTTCGCCGTAACACTGCCAAACGTATCTGTAAATTTTGGGAAAATGTTTTTTGATTTGGTTCAGCAGGGCAGATCGGTTTACCGAATTAAAAGCGTTTTTCACATCCACCTTAAGGATCGCTTCACAACTATTGCTGGCAGAGAAAGCTCTAAGAGAATGTACCGCCGCCTCGCAGCCACCTTTTGTACCGAATCCTAATTGATGTGGTAAAAAATAGCTGGAGCTTAAATCTTTTATCGCTCGACAGCATATTTTCGCTGCGAGACGTCGATACGTCATGCCGACTGCTATAGGGCGGATACTTTTGTCTTTTTTAGTTAGCGCACATAAGTTGGCACCATAAAGTATTGGCAATATTTCTTTCGTTACTGTACCAGAAAGCATCAAATTAACCAAATCTGTCATATCCTTCAAAAGTTTCTCGCCGGCGCTACCAGTGTCTCCACTCAACAAATCTTTTAAATGTTGCGGAGTGAGGCCGTCTAGTCCACCGGCAGAGCCACATTTGAAGGACATGACGGCTGCAAGTACTTCATCTGGGGTTGCGCGTAAACAATCTATATCATTTCCCTCCTCCAGCAACTGGGGACCCGATCCTGAAGGTGGATGTTTGTCGGCCAAAGCACGGAGTGTAATCTCATTGCAAGGAGCTATGTCATCATCTGAAAATAAAATCCTTGCGGCTCCCTTAATATCACCGTCGGATAGCTTGGATTCCACAAGCCGCGTTAACCGTCTTGTGGATTTCTTACGCTTACCGGAACTACTTGGATTATCAGTGAAATCTAAAATTTTTAGTTGCTTACAATTTTTCTTAATTTTGGAGGTTGCAGTACTTCTATCATTCTGTGTTATATTTAAAACTTGGTAAGGGAGCAATAATAAATTCTCCCAGGTACATAAAGAATTTTCATTTACTACTTTTCTTATTGTTTGAGAAAAGGTTTCGCATACTGTAATTCTGGCTGCACGGGGAATTCTTTTTAAAATTGGCAATGTTTGTTTGCATGTTGATATTTTTTTCCAAAAAGGTGTAGGGGTTGTGTTGTCGTTTGATTGCGGTAAAGTTATACATTTTAGTTTTTGAAGTCGGTTTTTTTAAACGAAGATTTTTTTTTCATTTAGAGTTTTTCTGACATGCTGTCAATATTGTAACAATTTCCACGAGCGAAGACAGAAGTCAAAAAAAGCAAAAGAAAAATATTTATTATCGAAATTAAATACACACACCCAAAAAGGATTTTTACTTATACGAGTAAATAGATACAGTTTGAGAAATACATATTTAAGTACATAAAATTCACAGCAATAAAGTTGGAAACTTAGTAGGTATTATGTTGTGTCAATAGTTGACACAACGCTGATTTTCAGTTCCAGCCTCCACCAAACCAGAATTGACCCAAACAAGATATTAATTACCTTCATGTAGGTAATTTTAAAACAGTGTTATACTCGTATAGCAATGATAACATTATCTTACACGTACATACATACATAACTTCACCCCAGGTCCCTTGCGGGGTAGGCACGAACAACAGAGCGCCACACAGGCCCATTCTTAACCACCTCACTTTCTTCTTTGACATTCATAGCTCTTGTCATGCACGCTCGTCTGTTCTTAAGGCTCCTAACATCACCTTCTGCTAACACATGATCAATTTGATCATGAAAGGTGTGTCGTGGCCTTCCGCGACTTTTGCATTTATCCACTTTTGCATTGTATATCTGTTTAGTCATTCTTTCATCATACATTCTTTCCACATGCCCGAACCACCGGAGCATTCCTTTCCTTACCTTCACCCCGACAATCTCTTTCAGACCAACTCTCTTTCTTACTGCGAACGAACGAACGCGGTCCGCAAGCGTCACTCCGCAGATTTTTCGCAGTGCTCGCATCTCGACCGCGTTTACTCTACTTTCATGCTCTCTATTCCATACCCAACTCTCGCTTCCATACACACACGTATATCACAAAAATGAGTTTGCCTAAAAATATTTACTTCTAATCTACTAATAAACAATGCTATATATTAAAAATGACATTCTTTAATATTTAAACAGTAAATGTTTTGTTAATTTAAAAATTCTAGCGGCAACATTATATGCTTGTCATTAATATTCCTAACCTAAAAATATATATCTTCCGGTGAAACCATTGTCATGGCAACATACTTGTTTTTATTAGATTGTAAAAAACGATCGATTGGAAATTTAACACTGCCTTTCAAAGAGTATATTGAATATATGAAGATATATATGCTGCCTTTAATTAATAGGCATAATATAATAGATGGTCCATTGAGATCATTGTTGTTTGAAGTTTTTAGTGTTAGTGCAATAGTACTATTGAAAATGGACCGGGCGCTCTACCGCCATCTTACGATCTCAATAGTGAGGTAAAAAATAAAAATATATTTTAAATAGATATGTCTATATTCAATGTGTCAAATGCGCAATACCACCTCGAACAAGCGTGACCGGTTTATTTTCCCTACAAAAATGTGAGACCCAAACAAAGCACTAGGATATTTATAGGCTGTTATTATTTTGTTTCTAGTCAGGTGTATGGGTCATTAGAATCTTTGAGAAAAGTTATATTAAACTGAATGATGGATTGTGTAATTCTTATATAATATGAATAAGCACAAATGATAAGTTTTGTGCTTTTATTTAAACTAACAATCGTCCAGAATTTCGACCATATTAGTAGCAGACAAACAAATGGGCGTGCCCGTGCATTTCTAGGTGGGCGCAACATCAAGGTCGCTGTCAACGGTTGCTCCTCTACCACCAAGCCTATCAATGCTCAAATGCCTCAAGGCTGTATGCTGTCAAAGATCTGCTGTCTATAGAGAACATTTATTGCTATGCAGATGACAGTACAGGTGACGGCAGATATACCAACCAGGTTAATGTCCCTCGGTCGCTATTGGAAGAAAGTCGGGTCAGACTTTTGGCGTCTTGTGAGAGTGGAAAACGCCCTGGAGTGAGTCAATGAATGGGGACGACAAAATCTTGTCCAATTTAACCCCAACAAGAAACATGTTCACACATCCTCTGCAAGAAGTGCGTTAAAATATTTATTAGAGGCCGGTAACGCGTTGGCAACGCCCCTCGTGTTGCAAACGTCTATAGGCGACAGTAACCACCTTCCATCAGTGGGCCATCCGCCTGTTTGCCTGCTTCAGGCGATAAAAAAATATCCCAAACTATGTAGATCTCTGTCAATGGCTACAGGACCCTAATAAAACGTGTAATATAAGCAAAAACTTTGTTATACCTAGGAACAGTTTGTACCAAAAATGAGAAATATTTATTGAAAGTATGTATGTGTATTTTGACTTTGCCTTGATATTTGTCCTTGCAACGACGTCTAAAACTTTATGTTGTTAAAGTCATGGGTCTTATTGTCTCATATTTTGGGCCCAACACAAATTTAACGCATGAATTCTGACAGAATTTATTGTTGAGCCTTTAGTGTATTCGTCGAATCTACGGGTGCGGCGTTTGTCAAACATTTTTCTATTTATATAATATGTATGATTCCAAAGCTTTCTTAGCAGTCGATATCAAAAAATCAAGCTTAATAATGATTATGAGCGTTCATAATAGTTAGAGAGCCAGCTTAAATCTGACAACACATTCTTTACGGTATCTGAAATTTCGTCCAGTGAGACTTCTATACCCAGTAAACAAGCAATGGGTACTAGCTAAGCCCGGCCGCGGTAGGTTTGGGGTCCCTCAGGTGAGTCAGGTATGAAAATTAAGTAAATTTTTAAAGTATTTTACGGCGTCTGCCGTTTTAATATGTCATAATATACCTCTAGAAAAATTGAAAAATAAATATGGCTGCTGATTTTGAAGGTTGCAACATCCTGGCAGCCACTTTTCAAAATTCGGAAAAAAAATTAAAGTATTTTACGGCGTCAGCCATTTTAATATATTATTTATTGAACTATTTTAAGCTAATATTAAAAATGGCTGACATTTTTTCCGGTTGTAACTATCCGGTTTACAGCGAAACATTACCTGTAGTCCGTGCATATGTATGTCCACAGTTGTAATTTTCACATTCGTAAAATTTATATAACATTTGTTGACGACGGAATAGCATCATAGAAGCTCGCCGACCCGTCTACACAGGTGATAAGAGCATAGGTGTAATTTGCTAAGCCTCGTAGATAACATGTATACGGCCGTTAAACGCAAGAAAGAGACGGGTCGGACAGAGATGCATATAGTCTTATGATATTTTAATTAAAACCGTATTTGTTTTATTTTGTTTAAACTTAACTTATTAAATTAGTGATTATAGTATAAATAAGTATTGTCATGATAGCCTTAAGCTTGCCGAAAAATAAATATTTAATGTTTTGCGTTTCATTAACGACCCAAATAGATCCTGGTAAATGAGACCAGGCTATGGGCGTGCAGAACGCCGCCTGTAGTCCTGGACTCAAAGTAAATAAGGGAACCGGGTTCCAGGCGTGCAGAACGCCGCCTGGAGCCCGGGACCCAAAGGGGTAGCGGAAACGGGGCTTCGGGAATGCAGAACGCAACCGGAGCCCCAGATCCGTGAGGTATGCCTGCACTACTGCCTACTCCATAGCGAGTAGGCCATAATGTTAGTGCAGGCAGAGGTCCGCGCGCCACAGCGCATGGTTATGCAATGAGGTAATCGCTCGCGCGCTCGACGCTTTATATTTATAGTCATGAAGCGGGGGGCGAGGAAAGTGCCCGTAAGAATGTCCCGCGTTTCGAAACTATGGATCATATGTATGTAGGAACCCACAGGATAGGCTAGGATCTATGATGTTGTAAATATTGTAATAGCGATAAGGTAAAATAAGGCTTATGTAAAGTGCAATTAAATAAATAAAACAAAGGGGGTGTTACAACGAAGTGGGGGGTCGGCGGAGGCGGCATTGTATAAATATAGGGCGCCTTGCGAGGCCCGATTGTAGTTCGTGATAAGCAGCAGTTCGCGCTAAGCAAAAGAAAGAAGCTCCCTCCCGCCGACACGCCATCGTTGAAAGCCGCCCGTAGCAAATATTTCATCGTTTCATTTCGGCATCCTTCTCGCACCAGAACCAGCAACCAACCAACCAACAGTCCACTGCATCTCCAACAACATTAAAATTATATTAGTCAATGTATTTTTTTTATAAATATACAATTAAACGAACACATCTACTACTTTAAATGTGCATAATAAAGAAAAAAAAGGTTCATTATAAGGCTGTAACAAATATAAAATTATTATGAAGGGGTAAAAAAAATAATTAGATATATTCATTATTTATATCAGAATATATTTATTTTCGGAAATAATCTATAACGATGAAATGATCATGAAATATTTTATAATTAATTTTCATCTTCGGAATCGTCTCCAGAAAGTGATAAGTCATCTTCATCCACCAAGTCAGATTCTGTAAAAATAAAATACAATTTTTTAAATAAGCTTATGATAATTAAAATGCTGTTGCAATAAATGTTACAATGCTGTAATTACCTTCAGGATTTAGAATCAAGTCGCTGACAAAGCAAGGAAGTTGGTCTCCTTCGAACCACTTAAATACGTAACGGTTTTTCATCTCCATCCAGCCATATTCAAGGGGATTCAGTGATGTGGGCTCTTTTACATGAGCATTTTTCCAAATGCTGGAAATGTAATGCGTCCTTAAAACTTGTTGTACAGTTCAGATTTACACGGAGGGATCAAACTTGCATCAAAGCTCCGGACTTTTTTTTATAAATTTTACGAATGTGAAAACTACAACTGTGGACATACATATGCACGGACTACAGGTAATGTTTCGCTGTAAACCGGATAGTTACAACCGGAAAAAATGTCAGCCATTTTTAATATTAGCTTAAAATAGTTCAATAAATAATATATTAAAATGGCTGACGCCGTAAAATACTTTAATTTTTTTTCCGAATTTTGAAAAGTGGCTGCCAGGATGTTGCAACCTTCAAAATCAGCAGCCATATTTATTTTTCAATTTTTCTAGAGGTATATTATGACATATTAAAACGGCAGACGCCGTAAAATACTTTAAAAATTTACTTAATTTTCATACCTGACTCACCTGAGGGACCCCAAACCTACCGCGGCCGGGCTTAGCTAGTACCCATTGCTTGTTTACTGGGTATAGAAGTCTCACTGGACGAAATTTCAGATACCGTAAAGAATGTGTTGTCAGATTTAAGCTGGCTCTCTAACTATAAATCTCTGAAAGTTTTCCAGTTAATAGAGATGTACCACAAGGCTTAATATTAGGACCAATTCTCTTTATCCTTTACACTGCAGACTTAGCAGTACCTTGCGGAAGATCAGCGCTTGTTGTGAAACTAGCATTAAACTGAACATGGGCCTTTTTTACGACACCATAATTGATGTTATGACATGATACTATTTTGTCTTTTTGTATCTTGTCCTAAATAAACATTTTGTTTCTTTCTTTTCATGTAACTAATTCTTATTGATTAATTTCCGGGATGAAAGTATCCTACGTTCATTCTCAGCATCGAATATTATATTAAAGTTTTTTTAAAATTTGAAACGGCTCTAGTAATTACAACAGCACAAGTTTGAAGCATACGTGTGTTGGAGTGTAGACCGCGTCTCAGAAATCATAGCGTAGGATGCCCTCCAGCTCGGTGAACTGAAAACTTGTACATTCAACGCCAAGAGCTGGATGAGGAGAGCAGGAAACGGGAATATGTGGCGTAGATTTGGAAAGACCCACGTCTAGCAGTGAATATTGATTGACTGAAGAAGATATACAGTGAAGGTTAAGTGAGACATCAAGGAACTTGCAATGTGGTTTCACTTATAGAGGTATTCTACTTACCCAATGTGTCAGATATCCAGGTTTAAATAAATATCGGTCTCGTCTACAGAGGGTTCCATTACTTAAGGTAAGTGTTCGGTCCTTGCCTAGTGAAGTAGGTAGAATATCGCTTTTTAGAAATTAAAACTGGAGGTCATTGAGGCTCAAAATTACTTACGTAGTTAGGTACGGAATTTGAGGGTAAAATAAGAATAAACAAGTAAACAATCAAAACAATGTTATCTCAGTTATAGAGATCTATGCATATAAAATTCACTAGCGGTCTCAGTTATAGAGGTAAATATGATGATAAATCGAAAGAACGAATCCCAGATATAGAGGTGTATAATACAGATGCTCGATAGAATATCCGCCCGTATTTTTCCCCTTGTTGTCTCGTAACCACGAAGTAGCAAATACGCTTTATTATTGGCCCTATCGAATGCGACGTTTGACGTGCGTACCCTTTGTCTGTCTGTGCTAATATCTAATGTGACACGCGACAAACGGGGAGAAAATAAGGACAATTTATCGCTTTCTAACTTTCTTCTTACAAAAATCATATTTCATGACTAGACAATATAACTACTGGAATACCTTTTGAGGAAGATATTTGATTGAATAATTTAACAGCGTTGTGGCTACAGCTTTGCAGGCTTCTGGCATGCTAAATGTCGGAAACAAATTTTCTTCGTCATTTACTATGGTCTGGGTGTCAGGTATTGGCCCCAGAGTAGTCCGTTGCATAACACAAGCCTTAATTGCTTAATTTGGGAATATAAAATATGATTTGTCTACCGATATTTGTTTTTTGGTATGCGGTATACACACTATGCTTATCCTGCTCGGTTTTTCGGTTTCACATATCACAATCTTGATTTTCCTTTTTACATACATACATACATAACTTCACGCCAGGTCCCTTGCGGGGTAGGCACGAACAACAGAGCGCCATACAGGCTTATTCTTACATTTTTCTTTTTATACTCATATATGGTATATACATACTCTGTAAATACAAGATTTCCTCGAAGACGAGATAGAGGTTTATGAGGGCAAAACCATGGTGAAATTTTAATCACATATCCCATTGTACGTCGGACTTTTTATTCGGAAAATTTGGTAATCATTTTTTTTTATTAAAAAATCAATTCAGTTGAGTTCTTCGGTATATTTCACGAAACGTAAACAATGACTTGATTTGGGTTATAACTAGGGCACAACAGTGCTCTTGTTATTTCGGTGGCGGCGTAAGTTAAAACTGTTGAGACTCTGACATTTAAGAAGACATAAATATGTAGTGAAAATAATAATAGTATTTATTCAACTCAAATTCATTTTTTTTAATTCAAAATATGTTCCACTGGAGAACACATCTTGGAGGTAATGTAACATGTAAATAAAAAGTTAAATCTTCTTCCCATTGTATGTACACCGCTTCACAGCAGCAACACGTCTTGCTAAAAAAGATTTTTTTCATCATAATTATCTCAGGCTTTTCTTTAAATACATATACAAGTTGTAATATATACAAATATTTTCACCGTCGCAGTAATGACATACTAAAAGTAGAGCCTGTATAATAACAACATAACAATGTTTTTATATAACAACAACAATAACAATACAACAACAACAATAAGTTTTTTTTGCAAAATTTCGTTCGTGTTCACCAGATTGCTTTTCGAAATCGGCCTCTGGCATCGGCATCTGTGTCCATTCGTCTCGGTTTTTTGCGAGCATTGAGCTGGTAAAGGTCTATAGTGAAAATGCTGAATTCTTATAAAAATATATTCGATTTTTAAGGACTTACAAGTGAAGTCAAATTGTATCCTTGTCGATTGAAATTTTTAATCTCCAAAGCTATAACAATTTCACTTTGATAGACGCTCAAAGCGGGCTAAGCACTTCCTTTGGAGCAAAGTAATTAGGTTCAACGTGAATTACCTCCGTTAAAGTGCAGTCTATGAACCGTCTATTTTCTTTGTGATGAAATATTAAATACAATAGCACTTGCAGCTTTACGCAATATGCAACTCGATTCTACTTCGAGTGATTTGGTGTTTCTATTTGTAGTATTTAAACTAAAATAATGAATGATACTATTTATTTCTTTGACTGTAAAGCGAAGTACCGAAAATAAGTGGAGCGCTTGTTTTTATAATTTTTATATCGACAATCTCGATGTTTCTTTCCGCTTTACATACACAACATATACATACTCCAGAAAAACAAGATTTACTCGAAGATAAAAGATACCTATATATTAATACGAGAAGCAAAATACAGCAGAAATTTTGTACCACTTTTTACGAAAATTGCGCGGACGGAGGAGTATCAAATTTTGGCAACACTCATAGTTTACATAGAGAAGAAATGCATAATACTATTTGTTTTTAAATTATGCAAAAATATACATTAATTCAATAAAAAAAAACAATACACAGACTACCTTTTCCTTCAGAGAGACTTACGTTCCTCTGCGTGTTTTATCGCCTGTATAACGGGGAGTGTTCCGAGGAACTGTTTGATCTGGTGCCAACACCTCACTTTTACAACCGCACCGCTGGCCAGCGACGGGATGTTCACCCCCATTTCCTTGAGCTCCCACGTTCAACCACGCAACGGTTCTCTAGAACATTTATTCCGCGTATAACAATGATCTGCAGGGAACTTCCCGCCGCGGCTATCCCTTTGCGCTATGACATGGGGTTCTTTAAGAAGGGCGTTATAAAATTTCTTAGAGGTCGGCAACGCGTTGGCGACACACCTGGTATTGCAAACGTTCATAGGTGACGGTAACCACTTTCCATCAGGTGCGCCGTCTGCCTGTTTGCCTGCAAGATATAAAAAAACGTTTTTGACACACACGCACATATACTCTTTTATTTATTATTAGAGTCAATTTAACAGTGTACAGTTGGCGAAATCAGTGATTATAGACGTATAGTCTTTGACAACAGAACCTTAATAATGTTCAGACTTATAATTTAATATAATTATTATGGTCCAATTCCGACCACGGGTGACAAGTAATACATGACCTAGTACTTCGCTGTGGAATCTTTTGTCGCCTCTTACGATAAGTTGCCCGGCCGCAGGAATTAGTATTTCTTCTCTGTTCTTGGAAGGATAGAAAATACTTGCTCTTGTAGCCGCAGACGTCCGATCGCCACGGCGGCCGCTCACAAACTGTTGCGGACAGAATCACTCCACTGACGTCACCCCCGTAAAGCCCGTGCGACCACGCCCCGCCTACCGCGGGGACATAGCTCGCTCCGTTAGCTGCTAAGCGTCTGCATTTTTGTAGTACTTTAGTAAGCGCGGAGCGAGCCTACATCATGCATTCCTGAACTGCAATTCAAACACACAACATTGTTTTACTTCTACTTGAAGACCTCAAAAGTGGTGACCCCGCAAGAAAACCACCTTCTGAAGAAAGGATCATCTCGAAACAAAATTCCTGCAGGATAGAAAACTCTGCTCGTCTGTCTAGCCGATCAAGCTCAGACAATATGGAAGATTGCAGTAAAGCAGCAGCAGCCAGCCATGAACTGAAGGAAGTATCCGGCCTCGCTTTGACACCAAGAATTCCACCACTCTGGCGCGACAGATTAAGGCTATGGTTTGTCCAGTTTGAAGCCATCGTCTCGGCACAGAAAAAAGGCGACAAGGCGATGTATGAACTCGTCGTTGGACAACTGGAACGACAGGATATCGACGAAATAAGTGACATTTTACTAAACCCACCCGCTGACAACAAATACGACACCATCAAGAAGAGACTCCTCAACGTATACGAAGAATCTGAACAGAGGCAACTACAGCGACTAATCTCTGAAGTGGAACTTGGAGAATTGAAGCCATCACAATTACTAAGGCGTATGCAACATCTAGCTGGCAACAAAGTGTCTGAAACAGCGCTCCGCCTAATGTGGATCAGTCACCTGCCACCAGCAGCCCGTGCAGTACTGGCCATCAGTGAAAATATTGCCAAGCAGTCTCAACTTAGTGAGCTTGCGTTGGTGGCCGACAAAGTCGTCGAAAACTCCACACCAACAAACCCGATCTTCGCAGTCACTACAAGAGCGACGTCACCGCCACAGCCACAATCACCTACAAATGCATTCAGCGAGCTTCACTCAAAAATCGACCGCCTCACCCAAGAAATAGCTGAGCTGAAGACTAATCAACACCGAACGAGACCTTTCTATCGTAACTCATCAAGATCACGTTCCCGAGAGCGATACAATCAGAACCATCCCAGCCAAACTATCTGCTATTATCATCGTAGATTTGGAAATGCAGCCAGAAAATGCACACATCCCTGCAATTACCAGAAACCGGCGGAAAACTAAGCACAGCGTTGGATGCGGCGGAATCCGACGCCCACATTACTTCTCACCGCCTATTCGTCTATGACCGCAAATCACGGCTATCTTTTCTCATCGATACCGGTGCAAACGTATCGGTACTACCGCGGTTCGGCAACATCAAAGCCAAGCCTACGAACTTTTCACTATATGCCGCCAACAACACAGTCATTCCAACATATGGCGAAAAGACCTTGGAGCTGGATTTGAAACTGCGTCGGCCTTACAAGTGGAAATTTATCATCGCAGCAGTGAGCAAGCCCATTATCGGAGCCGATTTTTTGAAGCACCACAAGCTACTCGTTGATGTTGCAAGCCGATGCCTTATTGATAAGGTGACAAACCTCTCAGTACAGGCACCAATAGTCAACGCAACGGAACCCACAATACGCAGCATCGACGTGGAACAAAAATACCATCGCATACTAGCCGCTTTCCCCGACATTACTCGCCCATCGTGCTTCAAAGAAACACCAAAACACAATGTTGAACACTACATAGAAACGAATGGCCCACCACTCCACTGCCGCACTCGTCCACTCGCACCGCACCGCTACATGGCCGTCAAAAAAGAATTTGAAGATATGATGCAGCAAGGCCTATGTCGTCCCAGCAAGAGTCCATGGTCAAGCCCACTACACGTGGTACCTAAGAAAAATGGGGATTTACGTGTATGCGGCGACTACAGACGTCTCAACACAGTTACTATAGACGACCGATACCCCGTACCACGACTTAAAGATTTCACGTACTTATTACACGGGAAGAAAATCTTCAGCACACTCGACCTAAACAGAGCCTACAATCAGCTACCAGTCCAAGAAGCTGACATACAAAAGACTGCCATCACAACACCATTCGGACTTTTCGAATTTCCCAGAATGGTACCAGGGCTCAAAAACGCAGGCCAAACTTTCCAACGATTTATCCACCAAGTTCTCAATGGACTCGATTTTGCATTCCCGTTCATCGATGACGTCATCATTGGATCAGAAAATGAAGAACAACATGAACACCATTTGAAAACAGTCCTACAAAGACTTGACGCCTATGGTATAACCATCAATCCATCAAAATGCGTATTTGGAAAGAAAAATTTGACATTCCTGGGATATGACGTGTCAACCGAAGGTATAAAACCACCACAAGAAAAAGTTCAAGCCATTACTGACTACCCCCGGCCAGCAAACATCGAAGAGCTCCGTCGATTCCTCGGTATGATTAACTTTTACCGTGACTCCATACCGAAGGCCGCAGAACTCCAAATACCACTCAACACTTACCTACATAACTGCAAAAAGCGGGACAAAACGAAGATCGAGTGGACAAAAGAGGCCGAAGAAGCATTTGAAGCGTGTAAGGCCAGCATACAGACCGCAGCCTTACTCGCTCACCCATCACCATCAATGTCAGAACCAATGACGCTCATGTGCGATGCATCCAATACATGTGCCGGCGCCGTCCTTCAACAGAGCACTAACGGCAAGTGGACACCGCTAGGGTATTTTTCGAAGAAACTATCCGACGCCCAACAACGATACAGCACTTTCGATCGCGAACTACTTTCAATCTACATGGCCGTTAAACACTTCAGGAAGCTATTCGAAGGACGAACACTCATCATCTACACAGATCACAAACCACTCACATATGCCATTCACAAACCGCCATCCGACAGCGAGACCCAACGACGCGCCCGCCAGCTACTTTTCATTAGCGAGTTCACAACTGACATAAGACACGTAAGCGGCAAAAACAACCCCGTAGCCGACGCACTATCACGCATTGAAACAATCGACGTACCTACCTTAATTAATTTTGAAGAACTCGCTAGCGCACAAGAAAAGGACACCTGCCTACCCCAGATCTGCAACAGCCAATCGTCCAACGTAAAAATCAAAAAGATCGTAATTCCCGGCTCGACAAAACCAATATACTGCGAAACATCAACAGCATACATCCGTCCTTATCTACCTGATGACTATCGTCGCATAGCATTCAACGCGCTGCATAATATTAGTCACCCTGGAATACGAACTACACGCAAGATGATACAACAGCAATACTTTTGGCCATCTATGAACACCGATATCGGAACATGGGCAAAAACATGCGTACCGTGCCAGCGCGCCAAAATACAACGACACACACACAGCGAACCCGCATCGTTCCCGCCAACCGAACGCTTTCAACATCTACACATAGATATAGTTGGACCGCTTACTACAACAGCGCAAGGACACAGATACCTACTCACGATGATCGACCGCGCGACTCGTTGGCCCGAAGCAATACCACTCAGTGAGATAACAGCGGAACAAGTTGCCAAGACGGTTTACGACCAATGGATAGCTCGTTTTGGTTGCCCTACAACTATTACCTCGGACCAGGGTCGACAATTTGAGAGCCAGCTATTTCAATCATTAACTAGACTACTAGGAATAGAGAAAACCAGAACGACCGCTTATCACCCACAAAGCAACGGGATAGTTGAACGATGGCACCGCACGCTTAAAACAGCACTAACCGCCCGTTTGCAAAACGGCGGAAAATGGACGGACGAACTGGCAACGGTGCTACTCGGCCTACGAAACGCTGTGCGTGAAGACACAAAAACGAGCGCCGCGCAGTTAACTTTTGGCACAGCCCTACGTGTTCCCGGAACCTTCATAACGCCTACCCAACCACAAAGTATACCACTACACGAAGATTTCGTTCATAAACTTCAAGCAACTATCAGAAGCCTAACTCCAACCACAGACACTACACACGAGAATAATCTGAAGACATTTGTACATCACGACCTAGCAACATGTGAAAACGTATTCGTCAGAGTCGACGCCGTGAAGAAACCACTTCAGCCTCCCTACGAAGGACCCTACCCAATCCTGGAACGAAATGATAAATTCTTCAAAATTAAGCTGCCTGGAAGAGAAACCAACGTCTCTATCGACCGTCTGAAGCCCGCCTACGTCCTGAAGCTGTGCACTACGCCAACTCACCCTGCAGTTGGAAACCAGAAGGATGCCTTAAAAAAGGCAGTTGGCAGTAAAGATCGTTGCGGAAACATGGTTGCCTTGAAAAAGGCAGTGTGTGACGACCATACGGACGCCTTGAAAAAGGCAGTTGGCACAGAAAATTTTCACACCCGCAGTGGACGTCGAGTCAAACCACCGGTACGCTTCGCTTGAGGGGGAGCCCTGTAGCCGCAGACGTCCGATCGCCACGGCGGCCGCTCACAAACTGTTGCGGACAGAATCACTCCACTGACGTCACCCCCGTAAAGCCCGTGCGACCACGCCCCGCCTACCGCGGGGACATAGCTCGCTCCGTTAGCTGCTAAGCGTCTGCATTTTTGTAGTACTTTAGTAAGCGCGGAGCGAGCCTACATCATGCATTCCTGAACTGCAATTCAAACACACAACATTGTTTTACTTCTACTTGAAGACCTCAAAACTCTCAAAAGTAGGAACCGTGGCGAAGCTACAGGGAAAACTGACTTAGGAGGTCGTAAGGTCTCTTCCAAATATAATGAAATGTTAGAGTGAAAGACACTAATAAATCGCTCAATTGAGAAAGGAGATATTCAAAGTTCATACTGTATCTATCATCATATCGGTAAGATATTCTGGATCGTCTATAAGGGTTGCAACCTCAATCAAGTTGGTAACAAAGTTCGAGCAAATGTTTACCGCAACAACATGAATATGCATCCTCCTGCGTGTAGTCTAAAGTAGCCTAGATTCATCCGGGACTTATGTTATGAAAGAATAGAGATTCTCATTGATAAAGAAGCAAACAAATCACCTACAATACATAATTATATATACCTACATGTATACTTACTTACGCACATGCGGTGGTGTGGCATTATAAAGATATGATAGATACCTATACACCTATATACTTTCTCACAAACAGCTGCTTCCGTATTCGTCCGATTTCGGAGCAGCTCTTCGTCCATAATTTACAATACCTGACATACCTCGAACCGCTACGAGAGCTCGCAGCTCACTGTGGCCACTGCACGCCTCACTCGCGCGCGCCCGCCTCAGGCCCCCGTCACCGCGCATTCATTGTGGACGCACACATACACATTAAGCGAACGTTCGTGGTAGGCGGAGTGGGAGGTGTTAGGTTAATTTTCGTTACGGAATTTCTTGATTCGGTCGCCGCGCTCAATGCCCGCGATAAAATCTATGCAATAGCTTATAAAATAACATAGATAGATATTGCACATCTGTGTATTGTCAAGAAATTCATATTTTCAAAACTTTGAACAAGTCAATACTAACAAATTAGAATATGAGAGCATAGGATGTGTAGTCGTGTATTGAATTCCAGGTGGTAGGGTGTTTGGGAGTCTGGATGGTTTTCACTCCTGGTCTAGAGTATATCGCCATAACAACCTTGAGTTGTGTTCCGGCATTAGTGGCAAGGTTCCAGTCTACCTTAAGAGCAGCAGCGCGTTAGTAGCATTGGTGTTCCAAATGTCCTTAGGAGGTGGTAATCGCTTGAAATTAGACGAGCCATCAACCTATCTGCACACTAGTATATATTTTAAAAGATGCGACAGTGATGCTAACAACAGTAATATGTCATATATCTGATTCTATGCTTCCAATGTGCTTACTATGGATCCATTAGTGTTTAGAGATTTGCTTTTAGAGCTTAACGCCTCTATTCTAGGTGATCTAATCTACAACTGAACTATATAAAAACACTTATTGAGCTGATGTACTGGCTTGTTGAACTGAACTTCGAAAACATATAAACAAGGTTATTATAAAATGTATTGCAAACTATTTTTGTGTTTAATAAGGAGACAGCGCCATCTATTTTTGCACTAGTAGAACTATTGAACTTACTATGACCTCATTGAGGTCTCAAGTAGCAGTAGATTTTTAAAGTCCTTAAACCCGCCATCGCTCATAACTTGTGCGTATACATAATAAACTAGAGTTCCCAGGACAGAGTTACTTACAGAATCTTTAACGATGCCTCATTTGAATGGAGATGAAGTATATAACGTGGTTTTGCTGCCCCAGGCGCAGCAGGCTTGCATTTATTAGCAGATATTATTAAAAAATAGCAAATTTTAGTGTATCAATTATTTTAAATCTTGGATGTACTCCAGAATCAAAAAGAAAAATTGATAAATAGTGGACAAAAATATTATGATTCAATAGATTTTAAAAAAACGCTCGCATCAAGTTCGTAGGAGCAAGAGCTCCTATAGGGACGCCAAAGTATGCAAATCAGCTTCGGCGCAGGACCTTGTATTTTTGGTTTCGCGCGTTATATTTTCGCACAAAGTTTGTCGTTATAAGACAGTCTCCAAAAGTGCATTAGGTAAAGCTTCGTTCGCAGTCAGAACATGGCTGACTGATTTACCGACTGACTGACCTTCATCTATTTGTAAATTAAACATGGCCTCCTTGGAATATACCACTCACTGGTTCTTAAAATCCCTAAATGATCGGCTTAATGACTTCTAAGAATTCGCATGAAATAAAAAAAAATCTAACAAAGGTGTCAGTATCCACTTACCATCAAGTGGATTGTTTGTCAGTTTGCCTTCAAGTGGACAAAAGATGAATACCGAGGACCACGTGAAATAGACACGAAAATATTATTATAAGCAAACTGAGATTCTTTTTGCTTATAATTCCTTCTCTATCTTTCTTCTTCTCGCCAAAATGGGCGTTCCGAACGCAACTAGGATTTAACGCTAGGATGATTACAATAATTTTACAAGCCGACAAAAGTGAATGCACTCATGCCTGCCATAAACCACACTTAATAACCTTCTCGCATTTGGACTTCTTTTGTTTACTCTGTGTTTAAAATTTGTAATCAGAAAAACAGATTATTAAGTATTGTAATACTTTATGGTAGGCATTAACTAGGTGTGATTCTTGTTAACTATTGTTTACGCGGTCGAGTACTCTGTCAAGACGTATTGTATTTGTATACAGGATAAAAGGAATGTCCGAACGGAGGGTTGAGGCGGCTGCCTCAACCCTTCGTTCGGGCGTTCCATCGGTCGCTTGACTAAGCGACGATTACGATACGAGCAAGACGTGTGTATATTCGATAAGCTACATAGTGACGGACTTTGCGCGTGTTATTGAATCGTGCATCACGTTGGTACTGGTTGCGTCTAGTTATATTTGTGCCTGTGTTATACGTGTTTGTATAGTCCTAATAAATCCTATAGTAATTCCAATGGAATTTTAATTCGAGTCCCGTAACTTATAACAATAATTATCATATGTCTGCACAACTTCCTTCTGTGGTTACATTTTGCAATTACAACCCACACAATGTATATTACAAGTGGAGTTACAACATCAAATTTCCAGTCCATTTAACCGCAATATAGCGGTGAGCTTGCGTTTGGGTGCACATTGTAACGTTGTGTTATATTGCTAGATTACCATGGGATATCGTGTGTTGATCGCTTTAATATTTGCATATTAATTTGCTTGTGATATATTATTAACATACGGATGGATTGACAGGAGTATTATTAATGATAAATTACAACATTAGTGGTATGAATTAGACTTTACCAGCGAGATGTAGAGATTAAATAATACTTCAGATTGCAGAGAGTAGTATTCACTGTCGAGTGCTGAGGTGAACTGATCTATTTTGGATACGGTAATCTTAAGTACAAATATTAACCAGTCGTAGTGCTAGTACAATGTATAGCACAGTGTGTGAGCGAGACGGATGATGTGCGAGCGAGATAGAGCAACTATTAACATGTGCGCTCTCGGTCCCGCGCTGGTCAGTAGCGATGCGCAAACTAAATCACCAATGAGATCAGTGATTTATAAATCTTTTTCCTTGAAAGATTTAAATCACTCTTTTAAATCTTTGGTTTCGAATGACATAATTCATTCAGTTGACCGGTTTTAAGCTTTACAATAACGCCGGAGAGTTTAATTTACTGTGTATCGTCATTGTATTTCTTAGAGTGCGCATGTTATCTCATTTCAATTCACAATATCCTGTATCTATTGTCTCATACTACATCTAAGTATCTGATTTGTTAATTTTCATCATTCCATGTGACTAAAACCAATCTTAACGTAATGAGTTAAAGATGTATTTTCCAAACCAAAGATTTAAGGAGTGATTTCGAATTTTGAAAAATTATACATCTTTTCAATCAATCACTCCTGAGTTACACATCTTTACTGGTCAGTAGTTCGTTGTCCGCTGCGTTGACTACACGTATTTAGACTACGGAATATAAGACTCCGGAACGTCCTGCTACATACAATCCAAGATAGAACACAGTGTCAATAAAAAAAGTCAAAAAGCACTATCTTCTATCTTAAATTCTCCTTATATTATGTTTATAATTTACATTATGTACCTTGTACATAATCTATTTATGTTAATCTGTTTATATTATATATCATATAAGTTATATCATAAAGGTAGGCATGGAAAGGAAATGCTCCGGTGGTTCGGGGATGTGGAACGAATGTATGCTGAAAGAATGACTAAACAGATATACAATGCAAAAGTGGATGGATGCAGAAGTCGCGGAAGGCCACGACACACCTTGCATGATCAAATTGATCGTGTACTAGCAGAAGGTGACATCAGGAGCCTTAAGACCAGACGAGCGTGCATGACAAGAGCTATGAATGTCAAAGAAGCAAGTGAGGTGTGTAAGAATAAGCCTAAATGGCGCTCTGTTTTTCTTGCCTACCCCGCAAGGGACCTGGCGTGAAGTTATGTATATATGTATGTATATCATAAAATATATTAGTATACACAAGCCTGATTTTGCTTGCCCATTCTCGCTAGACTTGTAGGTTACTGGAAGAAAACAATTTTAGGGTCAAGCTCGCCTTTGTACATCACCACCGTCGTATAATATTGTATGTAACTTTTTATGTACAATAAAGAATTATTTTGTTAATAACTTTCTTTATATGTACTTATGTGTTTCATCCGAATGAATATTTATAGTGAGACATAGAAATGAACCTAAATAATCGTTTGCACACATTCCGCACATAATAATCGTAACAGAGTATAGTGACAGTTGTAATGTCATTAACAGAACACGACACAACACTCGGGGAGGGTCGTTGGCACATAATAACATTAAGTGCTTACGTGGTTGAATACTTAGAGGGCTACGACAAAGTACCTAGTTTCACTTATTATGATGCCTTACAGTGTGCGCAGCTCGTCACACATGTAAAAGAAAGACAAAGAAAGAAAATCCTTATTTGTAGAAATAGCGACGTAATTACATAACTTTTTATCATACACAGAACATGTTTTGAAAATTTATACGTCGCATTTTCAGCAAACAAGATTTGCACTCAGCATATTGATATTCTATCCGACACAACACTAATTTTTAGCCAAAAAGAAGGTGTGCCATGCCTTCTTTTAGGCGTAAGACCAAAACGACCCAATTTTGTTAAATAATAATAATGTGGCGACCAAGGGCAGAACTTTCTAGCAGCGTAATCCGGCCTCAAGACTTTTAGAAAAAGGTAGAATATTCTGGAAGGAAAAGACAAGGATGGATATATTTTAGAAAGGGATAGACGATGAACGAATCTAGAATAGAAAGTTTGGGAAAGAAAACAAAGAAATGGATAGATGTTAGAAAGGGATAGATGATAAACGAAAGTTCTGGAAAAGGAGATTCGGGCAGGAAAAGACAGAGATAGATAAATGTTTAGAAAGGGACAGATAGTAAATAACAGAATAACGAAATTATGGGTTCTAGAAAATTCTTCCGGGTACATAAGCAACGTAAGGCGCGCCTAAAAGACAGCGAAGCGACAAATGCGATACGGAAGAGTTGGTAAAGAAGTTTAATAGAAGACAATGACGAATTAAGTGATGAATTTACGAGACAGTTAAGTAAAAGAGGAGTGTAGCGTAGTGCGAGAGAAGAACCAGAAGCCAGCTACACGGATAATATCGGAAGTGAGAACTGCAGTAGCAGGAGGTGATCTATGCAATATCGGTGACGATATTGAGAGTGAGACAACTAATCGTCGAGCTAATGCGTCGTAAGTCGTGCGTGTAGGGACTACCCTTCGAAGAAGACTCACGTTCGACTGTGTACGTCATTAAATTCGTTTAGTTATAAACTGCTGTTTTATTCCAATCCTTATTGTGTACCCCCGCTCGCACGTAACATTATTATAAAAATGCAAAATAATTCCAAATTTAAATATTAAACTTAAGAAAAATGCTATGAACATTAAAAGCAATCGCAAAAATATTAATTAATCTTTGCTTAATGCTTAGGAATAATAAAGAAGGCATTTTGTCTTCTGTTTTCTAACTACGCATAATGAAGGCAACAACAATAAGACCCCGCCTCTAATTTCCCACGAGGACATAAATGTTCATTGTATAAAACAGATATCCAAGTTTTTAAATGAAATGTCTTTAGGTCATGTTTAATTAAGTTTCTTTTTTTATTGTATGATTTCAACAGACGGGCAGACCTGCTAGAAAGCTGTTACCGACCAAACCAAAGCAACCAGTGTGCTGCTACTCTTTAAAGGGAGACTGAAATCTGGCCACTAATGGAGAAACACAACACAAGGTTGTTATGGCGTCATACCCTAGACCAGGAATGGTAGCTAGGTGGTAGGTATATACCATATATGTCTGCATAAGTGTGGGAAAAAAAAACTTTTTTTTAAAGTGCTAGACACACATTAAAATAATTCTCACCAAATTAAATCTTAATTTTAATAGGAAGATCCTCCGCATCGCAATTTTTTATTTCTTCCTCAATTCAATAGAAAAAAATTCATACCTTATCATTTATTGATTGTACAGAAAAATGTTCTCAAAAAATTTTGTAGGAAATTTAATGCGCTACAAAAAAAGTTCCTACATTTTTTCCCTGAACCTCACCATTTGAGTGATATTGACGATTTAAGTTTGATTATTTTAAGACAAATTTCATTTTTGTTAATGAATTCCAAAAAGACTTTGTTTCACGACACAAATACAAAATCACCAAAATCAGTCCCAGATTAGAAGGATTCTAGGCCCGATCTCAGTGCAACCTACCGGTTCCAATTGTGAATCTAAACCATCCGGGGACCCGCTCAATCACACAAAACAAATTTCATCAAATTCGGTTAAGTCGTTCTCAAGTTATGCGCGTACATATATATCTTAGATTCTTTTTTCTAAATAAAGATAGATATACAATAGCGTATAGATCGAAAACAGAACGAGAGATATGAAGATTCCGTTTATGCGAAAATAATTACGAAACCCTGAAAAACCAATCCATAGAAATAACTTTTATTTTAGAAAGGCATAATTCAGTTCGTTGAATACCTATTCAATATGCACTTGCAAGTTTTCCGCATGGATTCACTCGAATAGAGCATTGTCGCAGCTACGAGTACTCCAGAATACAACTTACTCGATGAAATCCTTGCATATTGAATTTCGCTTACAAGATTTGGACTTAGATTTGTAAAAGGAAATATTGGTTGTTGTCGACTGCACTTATAAATACATATTAGCTTTGGTGTACAAATGTCCATAGTCTTCTGGAGTTATGCATTGAAAACATATTGTTACGTGCGAGCGGGGGTACGCAATTAGGGTTGGAAGTATACACCAGTTATTAACTAAACGCTTTTATTGACTTACACAGCCGTACGCAATACTTTTCTACAGGGTTGCCCCTATACGCACGACTAACGATACACTGTCCCGATGATAAGGTGTCACTCACAATACCGTCGCCGATATTGCGTAGACCACCTCCTGCTACTGCAGTGCTCACCTCCGATATTACCGCGTGTAGCTCGCTTCTGGTTCGTCACTCGAACTAAGCTACACTCCTCCTTCACTTACTGTCCACTAAACTTTTCTCTAAATTCAGCACTAAACTCGTCACTGTCTTCTATTAAACTTCACTTCCAACTCTTTCGTATCGCACTTGTCGCTTCGCTGTCTTGGACTAAAGTCAACTCTAAACTGCCCGGTAGGTGCGCCTTATGCTGCTTATATATCCGGAAGAATCTTATGGAACTCATAATTTCGATCTTCTATTCGTTATACTTTTATTTACCATCTATCCCTTTCTGGACATCTATCTATTTCTGTCTTTTACTATCCGAACCTTCTATTCGAGAACCTTTATTTATCATCTATCCCTTTCTAACATCTATCTATCTCTGTCTTTTCCTTCCAGAATCTTCTACCTTTTGCTGGAAGTCTTGAGACCGGCTTACGCTGCCAGAAAGTTCTACCCTTAGTCGCCACAATATGTTATATACCATTATAAGTACTGCTTAGATTTTAATGGGGTTAAATAGCATTCAAACCGCAGTTCAAGTATATAATGTTAAGTTCATTAAATATACGAGTTACATCAGGTCGCGAGCGAGAGTTGTCAAACACAGTATCCAATTACTGTTATCCCAACTTCAGTCGAAACTGTATAAAGTTAATTATAAAACGAAATAACAGTTGACCTATTTTCGGTTAAGAGAATACTGGGTCATATATTTTTTTTTTTATGTCAAAAGTTCAGCAGACAGGCAGACGGCCCACCTGATGGAAAGCGGTTAGCATCGCTATTCATAACAATAAAGTTTTTATTGTAGTTTAAATTCGATTAATTTAAACATAGATATTATCCGTCCGTCATGGACACCCTACTCTTCGGGGCACGGTTGGGTAGTGTTGGACTCCCGATGACACACTGGGACCTACCAACTAAACCACCCTTTTGTGCCATCTTAACGCCGTGTGTCTGGACCCCGACAACCAAAGATACATCCGATGGCCCTGGCGGCGGTGGCTCTTATAGAGCCCCATCTTCACAGCGGAAAAAACACTAACACGCGCGTGCGGCAATCCTCATGCAGAGCCATCTCTCGATCGATATTTGAACGATAAGTAGCCCCGAATTTTATCGTCAAGGCCGCTGTTAGAGCGGAAGGGACTGGTGATAGTCCCTTTTTTGGCGCCCTGGTTCTGGCGCATTGATTGACACAATTAGACACATTGACCTATGTGACATAATACTTTATGTCACGTGACTCTGATAAGTTTCTAGAAAACATTATCGAAAGATGCAATTTCCTGCGGCCAGGCGCTCTATCCTAAGAGGCGACAAAGCCACACACAGCCAGGTAGTATGAGGCATTTGCCCGACTGGATGGCTACCACCCCTGTTGTATGCCATAATAACCTTGAGTTGTGTTCCGGAATTAGTGACCAGGTTCCAGTCTCTCTAAGAGAGCAGCAGAGTATTTGTAGCACCTTTGGTGTTGCAAATGTCCATAGGCGGTGGTGACCGTTTGCTATCAATTGGGCCGTCTGCCTATCTGCTTAACTCATGCAATAAAATAAAATAATGACATATTAATGAATAATCATTCAAGATACATTAATATAGGAAAAGAGAGATTGGAGATAAAGTTAAGCCTTAGAGGCTTACCTTCTGACATTTATTGCGACAACGCTGAGACTTTTAAGTCAGCTGATAATCCGCTTAGAGCCTTACATCGAATGGCCCACAATAATCTATTTCCACCTTTTCAAAGCGACAAGAAGGAGTAGATCTTAGCTTTGGAAGTGAACCCATAAGTTGTTTTAAACAATCATTTATTAACATTTGTAATACCAAAGGTGCTACAAATGCACTGCTACTCTAAAAGGAGACTGGAGTTTGGACACTAATGCCGGAACACTAATTAAAGTTATTATGACGGCACACTCTAGACCAAGAGATAGATGGGAGTCATCCAGACGGACACATACTGTACCACCTGGTTTGAGTAGGTTTTGTCGCCTCTTAAGACAGGACGCCCATTCGCTGGAAATTCTATTTTTCTTCGTTCCTGATAATAATATATTTAATGAAATATCATATTCATTTTGAAAAAAACTGAAGCCTTTTGTTTTCTTTATGCTTGTCTATTTGTCTTGGGAAATAGAAAAAAAGGTTAAAAGATAACCGATGTATAATAATTACATCGACACACATATGCATATGTTTTTACTAATCATGTTTTTACGCAAATAAAGTATTTTAACGTCTACTTAATTAACACAATGATAAAATTACATAACTATAAGTAGAATACTGAGCCCAGATCACCGTCTTCTATGGGTAAGGTGCCCAGAAGGCTGGCTACGTTTCCTCGCTGGATCGCCATACTGATCCGTTGGCCGAGGTAGGCACCAGCCCTCTGATCACCTGAAGAGTCGATGAGTCGTTTTGATAAATTTTGGTAGAGACTCATGGCCTCAGGACCCCACTGTCCAAGCGTCTCGACAGCAAACGGCACAAACATATAACTCTCACTGAGGGTTGCATATTTCCGCCGCTTGAGTGATTCCGCTGTTTCCGCCGCCGAACCGGCCGATCTAGACGTGTTTGGTAAATGGGATGCGGCCAACGTGTCTACGCAAGTCACGTCCCACACCAAATAAATGATTTAATTTGATTTAGACAACAGTGGTTGGTTTTGACCAGAGATGTTTTTTGACGCGCTGTATCTGTATATGAAGGTTCCTTTGATTTGTTTACCTCACCATGTAAGAAACTGTTTTTCGCAATTTACTAAAATTCCTAAGGGTATTCAGATAAAAAAGATCCGCGATCCAAGTCTATAAAATATTTTTTTCATAAGCGCAATTTTTCCTTTTTTTTAAATTGATGTTTTGCAGTTTACTTAAATTTATTTCAGGCTAAATAAACTTTAGTTTCCATGAGCTTATCGAACTACATGATCTAAATCCAAAAATATGTTTTCATCGTCATCATTATCAACTCTCTCGTAACGCACTTGTCACTTAGATGTCATCAACTGAACTCCCTCGTAGGCGCGCCTTACGCTGCTTATATGTACGGAAGAATCTTCTGGAATCCATGATTTCGATCTTCTTTTCATTATTCTTTTATGTACTGTCTATCCCTCTCTAAACATCTGTCTTTTTCTTCCTAAGGCTTCTTTTCTAGAATTTCGATCTTTATTTCTTTATTCTTTTGTTCATCATGTATCTTTTTCTAAAATATACCTGTTCTTGTCTTTTCTTCTAGAGTATTCTATTTTTTCTGACTCTCCTTAAACCTAATAACGCTCCACCATCGCTCACCACAATGTGTAGATACAACTAAAGAGATATAAGCCGACAACAGACGCTGCGTATAATTTTCATGGTGTACGAACTTAAGCCAGTGTACATAGATCAGACAACGCAGTGTCGGCGGGAGGTCTAACAAACTGTTGTGCGTGTACTCAATTATTAAAGTCGGCTTTATCACTGTCTTGCGTCGCCTTAATTATCTGAGCTCGGTTCTCATCGGGACAAAGAATAATTGCAGATGGGGTGATTGAAACGGGTAATAATCTACTTTAAGGCTTTCGATCGATCCCCTTTAAGAGGACCTGAAATAGTTCAAAGGGTAGATGAGATTAATTAATTGTAATTTAAACAGATGTATAACAATTTATTGCATGAGGCATTGCATTTTATATATATTTGGGCAGAAACGGAGAAAGAATACAATTTCCTGGGGCTCGGCAGTCTGTCGTAAGAGTATTTATATTTGCCTGTTTAGATAGCTAAAACCCCTAGTCTAGAGTATGTCGCCATAACAACCTTGAGTTTTGTTCCGGTAATAATCTCCTGGTTCTAGTCCCCATTTAGAGAGCGGTTGCACAATGGTAATACCTTGAGGATAGCAGAAAGATAACCAGTGCACATAATGGAATACGATTACCATCGCCTATGGACATTTATAATACTAAAGAGGCTATGGATCTGCTTAAAAAAATAGGGACCCTAACTTACCTATTAAGATATCAAGTGTACGTATACATCAATGTGATTCTCAGTATATGATGCATAGCAATAAACATACATATACACATAACTTCACGCCAGGTCTCTTGCGGGGTAGGCACGAACAACCGAGCGCCGTTCAGGCTTATTGTAGTAGTAGTAGCAATGTACTATCGCATCCTTTTATTCTAATCCTATATTCCATTCCCTCTTTGCCATTTTTCCTGTTTGATCCCTCTATCTCTTGCCATTCCATCTTAAAGGTAGGCAAAAGTCTGACTTCGCCCCTCATGTTGTAAATGTCTGTAGGTTAATTTAAAAAAATATAAACGCAAACAAGACCCCACGTGCCTTTGTACTGAACCAAGATAGAGAAGGGACGATTTAAAAAAAATGTGTATGTTTGTTTGTGTGTGTGCAGTTCATACACACTAGAAGTGGAACTTCGGCGAATATACACAAATAATAAATCTTCTTTAACTTTTATTCATATAAATATAATTACAGTTAATTTTTGCTTACATTCGGTAACATATTATAATTCAATACAAACTTCTTAAGCATCACTTTCAGTTTTTCACTGTTTTAGTTAAAAAAATATTATTATCAGTTTTGTTTCGGTCCAAACTGGACCTATGTTTAATCATCAGTCTTACTGACAGTAATCTGCGCTGCGCAATATAAAACTTGTATCGCATTCTCTCGCAGGCTTAGGCCCTGATTTATGTGTTTACCTCTTTTAGTGTCGCTTTTTCGTTTCATCGAGTTTCAAATCTAAAGATTCTGCCAGTTTGAAGCAGGTCAAAGAATAAAATCCAATGACAACAAGTTTAGGATACGAGCTGGTATACTATATTTTAACATTTGGCCCTCTGCCACAGAAATGGGCAATTACTCTTTGCAAATACCATCTACAGGCATTAATCTAAGTAAATGTCAATTAAGTAGAAAATACGAGAGGCGAGAAAAGCTATAAATACTCCCATCCTGACCTTTCGTACAACACTTCGGCGGAAGGCCTTGTTTTCCCAGTGCTTCAGGAACGTGGAAGGAAGGAAGTGATGTCACCGACGTGTTTTCGACTGTGTTTACGAAAATCCATTTTCGTTGTTCAAGGCTGTTTATATTTATGGAAGCGCTATTCATACTGTTTATATAGTCTTAACTGCTGATTTCTATCCCAAGAAGACTGTCCCATTTTATAAAATACTTTATTGTTCATTGGAATAAAATATTGTTTACTTTTACTAGACTAGACGACTTCCGGAAAAAGACGTCCCTTTTCTTTGTCGGTCATAATTTTCTCCCAGACTTGAAGCTCGGTCACGTCAGCTTCTTCGGTTTCAGTCAGCTCTATATTTCCGATATCATCAGTTGTCCCAGATATCCTTTCTGAACATTCCGACTTTCCTCCATCTTCCATATGACTGAGCAAGGGTAGTCGATGAGCTTTGGTGACTCCAATTATATTTGGCTTGATCCTAAGGTTTTCCATTTTGGAGTTGTTTTGGATCTTCCCAACTACTGTTTTGGTGGCCCCATGTTTCTGTTGCGATTCAATATTTCCCATATATATAAATATTCGTGTTTATCATAATAGGTAATTTATTTGCAGTTTCCAAAGACAAGAAAATACCGTACTTACTGCCTGCTCTGTTAGTGAATACTCATTGTTTTCACATTATTTCATTCATTAATTCTTTTATAGTTTAGTCGAATTTCCTAATTAGGTTTTTTACAATTCCATAAAATTTTAATATTTTAAACCTTAATTTTCTAAAAATTGTCTCGAGTCCCTTCAAATTTTGTTTGCGTGTCTAAAATGGTCAAGGTCGAAGGTCCCGGAAGGTTTTTTGTGAATATCTCATTTCCTAAGTATTAAAGGATATTTGCATATATTATAAAAAGTTGTAGAGCATACATAATAGTATATTTGTATACACATTTTGTTTAAAAAAAACATTCAACCATATTTTAGATAGAGCGTGAAGAGTACGTAGCGCTCGTACATCATGCCATATCTCAAGGTCAACTTAAAAACATGACTCTCGATGTACAGTGCATTTATTAAGTAGTATTCAATGCGTATTATTAAGTGTTATTTAGTTTACCGCCATCTAGTTCATTTTAATTATTTAGTTTATACTTTATTATTATTTATTCTACGGTAGCCTAATTCAATTTATCTCTCTGTCATTTCGTCCACAAAAAGCAATCGCCGCAACATACTTTCTGTTTATTCATAATCAAATAAAAGGAGAAGATTATTCAAAAGGTCTTAGCACCCAAAAAATTTGGTGAAAACGGCAACTTTTCTCATTTCCTACGAAAAGATTAACACGTTGCGCCTACGGACGTGATCGGTGTGCAAATTGCTTGGGCTATTAAATATTCATTTTGTTTCTTTCGATTTTTTCATGTTTCGTTTTCTCGACTTCACTTTCTCACGATGTTTAAACAACATTTTTTGGGTCTACCTCTTCTACATGAACACAGGGGAGGCCATTGGCTAGACAATTACTCACCACGTTAGTATCAGATCCTATAAAATGTGACCATAACAGCGTAAGCTTCTCTTGTAGTTTGACATATCTATCACGGGTATAACGACCGCTATGGACGCTAGCGCTTCTAACTTGGTATTTTCATGTGACTCCGCGTATCCGCCAAATGTAGTATCATGTATTATAAATAACTAAATCAAAGAACATAAGAAACCATTCTACAAATGAATCGATGTCTTTCCTAGTAAAACCTCTATGAAACAATCGTCAGATCACTTGATCGTTTGTGAAGTTCAAGTTTGCGTCTATCGGAACAGAGGGCGATAGTGAAGGTCGCTGAGAAGAGGCATCTACGCAAGTTGAACGTAGTTCCATCCTTAGATAAGGATTAAGGCACTTTACATCTGACGATATGAAGAAAATAGTTATTTCTTAACCACGAATGAATTTTCCGTGCAAGAACAGAGAAAGTAAAGAAAATTCCTGCATCTAAACTGCTTATATTAAGAGGCGATAAAACGATCCACAGCCAGATGCTAGGACATTTGCCCCTCTAGATATAACAATTTTCAATTGTGTGGGGATCTTTTGAGATCCAATTTTCAGTCACTATTTCGACGCTTGTAGCACTAAAAATGTGCACCTTTGGAGTTGTAAGCGTATATAAGCCATAGGTGACGTTGAATTCTTTCGACCAGTTGTATCTACAGCCCTTTCTGTTGTTCACTAGCAACAAGAAAAATATAACACACCTAAATTAGAATAAGCTTAATTTAGACTATAACAGAAATTACGACCTAAAGACACTTCCCCAGTTTGACTAATTTATTATGCCAGACATAACATGATATCCAGCACGATATAATTCTTAGAAATGTTTTAGATTATTCCATTTAAAGGGGCAAAACTGCATACATACCCCAAAATTTGTCCCGGAACAAAAAGTGTTTGAGAAGAAACCCCTAATAGGAGGAACCCTGATGGATTTATTAAAGGTCGTAACTTGTAAAGGCGAACTACACAGAGTGAATTTCCTGGAGACATTAGACGAAATCGCACATCTTGGGGGTGAAAAGATAAAGCTGCATAAAATATAATGTCAACGCCACGGCGTTTGCAGATAAAATGCGGAAGCTTCGAAATGTTAACTTCGGTAGAAAGTTCCAATAGGTGTCTGCGGTATTAAGGGGATAACGTTTAACTTCGCGATCATAATACTTAGAGAGTGGATGGCAAATTTTATGTTTGAATTATGCTATGAAAATGTCTTTATTATTAACTCGTGAAAGTTTTCAACATTTGATTTTTATGTGCCGAGTTACTAATTTGTTACTACAGTTTGTTAATACTTTGTGGTTGTTATTTAGGTAAGTTATCATTGTTTTCAAGATCTTCAGGGGTTGCCTGTTCTGATGTTAAAAGGAGTTAATGTTCCTGCAACCTTTTTGATTCAGGTCCAGTAACTTCTGATCTTGACCATAAAATACTTTTCTAAGTATTTCTAGTGGATCGCAAACTTCTTTATTATGTTATGACAATGTCCTCATTAAGAAGATGTAAAAGTTTTCAAGATTTGATTTTCATATTACGAGTTAGATACTGATTAGATATTATAGTTTATGGGTAATATTTATTATTCTAAGGACTTATTTAAGTATTGATAAAAGACAATTATTATAATGACAATTTCATCTATAAATTAGTGTTGTTACAAATTAAATTAATAATAGTAATATTGTGTAATGGTTACGAATAGTGTAAACAATTTAATTGATGAATACTAATGTGTGCGGTACTTCCAGTAAACTAGTTTCCGTGTTACTTCCGTTGATAAAAACGAAATTATGACAACTCTTTACTAAAATACTGATGTGGCCGACATTCCCGTTGAACTGCCTCCATTACTTGTTTTTTGCTCGTTCTGAAAGTATAAAACCTGACGGGAGTGGCGCACACAAGTCAGTGTTATTCTATGACAGTTGAGTGTAAGGACGATAAGTTCTGTGCGAGTGTTCTGTCTAAAACGGAAGAATAATACATTAAAGTGATTTATGGATTGAAATGCTACCTCTCATTTCTGGATCTCTTATTACTTGTGGCATGGGCGGGGGCTGCTCGTAGTCTGAGGTGGAGTAGTACTAAAACTACATTGTCCCAATATGAATGATCTTTAGTCTCGTCGTTTAGAGACAGTATTATATACTATATTTATGCTACGTGCAAATACTTAAGTATTGTGCGCTGGCCCCCCTTACAATGGAAAATATAAATGCTTACATAATATATATCCAACCTTAAAAAAATATTTCATAAAATATATTTATCGTAGAAACTACTCTTACATACTACAACTTAATAGATATAAATGTTTTAACATTTTTTGGTAGCCTATAAATTTCGTGTAGCTTTTATTAGTAAAAGAGTAAGACGTTTTGTTTTCTGATTTAGAAAGAGTTGAAAGTCCTTAAACCTTCTAGAATCTGAGTCAGATGTTTCAGATTTTGGCACGAAACCTTCTTGTTGCTTAATACGATCGAGAAGATTGCCCACTCTTTCATTTACTATTTACTTCTTATTCTTCCATTCAATCTATGTAACCTTTTTAAATACTCGAAATCTAAACAACAACGAAATAAAATGTGTTCCGCTCCAATATATCTATTAAATAAATAATAAATCAGTGAAAACATTAAGGTAATGTGTTTTGTTCTCATTGAATATACACAGATGTACCCTTTTGGGTCACAGGGGACTAATTATGTTTATACCCAAGGTTGAAGGGTAAT